>CM074687.1:11922554-11993763 GCA_037355405.1 Vitis amurensis | reverse complement strand
GTGGAATCGATGTGAGTACCTTAAAAGGTAGAATTCGAGCGAGTACCGGGAAAAGGCAGAATCCGTGCGAGTACCGAAAAACTGTCCCGACGAGTACCGAAGAATGGTGGAATCAGTGTGAGTACCTGAAAAAGGTAGAATCCGAACGAGTACCGGGAAAATGCAGAATCTTTCTGAGTACCGAAAACTGTCCCGTCGAGTACCGAAAAATGGTGGAATCAGTGTGAGTACCTGCAAAAGCTAGAATCCGAGCGAGTACCGGGAAAAGGTAGAATCCGTACGAGTACCGAAAAACTGTCCCCACGAGTATCGAAAAGTGGTGGAATCAGTGTGAGTACCTGAAAAAGGTAGAATCCGAAATAGAGTCGGAAAAGGCAGAATCCGTGCGATTACCGAAAAAACCGTCCCGACGAGTACCGAAAAATGGTGGAATCAGTGTGAGTACCTGAAAAAGGTAGAATCCGAACGAGTACCGGGAAAAGGCAGAATCTTTGTGAGTACCGAAAAACTGTCCCGACGAGTACCGAAAAATGGTGGAATCAGTGTGAGTACCCAAAAAAGGTAGAATCCGAGCGAGTCGGGAAAAGGCAAAGTCCGTGCGAGTACCAAAAAACTGTCCCGACGAGTACCGAAAAATGATGGAATCAGTGTGAGTACCTGAAAAAGGTAGAATCCGAGCGAGTACCGGAAAAGGCAGAATCTTTGTGAGTACCGAAAAACTGTCCCGACGAGTACCGAAAAATGGTGGAATGAGTGTGAGTACCTGCAAAAGCTAGAATCCGAGCGAGTACCGGGAAAAGGTAGAATCCGTACGAGTACCGAAAAACTGTCCCCATGAGTACCGAAAAGTGGTGGAATCAGTGTGAGTACCTGAAAAAGGTAGAATCCGAGCGAGTACCGGGAAAAGGCAGAATCCGTGCGATTACAGAAAAATTGTCCCGACGAGTACCGAAAAATGGTGGAATCAGTGTGAGTACCTGAAAAAGGTAGAATCCCAACGAGTACGGGGAAAAGGCAGAATCTTTGTGAGTACCGAAAAACTGTCCCGACGAGTACTGAAAAATGGTGGAATCAGTGTGAGTACCTGAAAAAGGTAGAATCCGAGCGAGTACCGGGAAAAGGCAAAGTCCGTGCGAGTACCAAAAAACTGTCCCGACGAGTAACGAAAAAAGGTGGAATCAGTGTGAGTACTTGAAAAAGGTAGAATCCGAACGAGTACCGGGAACAGGCAAAGTCCGTGCGAGTACCGAAAAACTATCCCGACGAGTTTCGAAAAATGGTGGAATCAGTGTGAGCACCTGCAAAAGGTAGAATCCGAGCGAGTACTGGGAAAAGGTAGAATCCGTGCGACTACCGAAAAACTGTCCCAACGAGTACCGAAAAATGGTGGAATCAGTGTGAGTACCTGAAAAAGTTAGAATCCGAGCGAGTACCGGGAAAAGGTAGAATCGGTGCAAGTACCGAAAAACTGTCCCGACGAGTACCGAAAAACTGTCCCCACGAGTATCGAAAAATGGCGGAATCAGTGTGAGTACCAGAAAAAGGAAGAATCCGAGCGAGTACCGAGAAAAGGCAGAGTCCGTGCGAGTACCGAAAAACTGTCCCGACGAGTACCGAAAAATGGTGGAATCAGTGTGAGTACCTGAAAAAGGAAGAATCCGAGCGAGTACCGGGAAAAGGTAGAATCTTTGTGAGTACCGAAAAACTGTCCCGACGAGTACCGAAAAATGGTGGAATCAGTGTGAGTACCTGCAAAAGGTAGAATCCGAGCGAGTACCGGGAAAAGGTAGAATCCGTGCGACTACCGAAAAACTGTCCCAACGAGTACCGAAAAATGGTGGAATCAGTGTGAGTACCTGAAAAAGGTAGAATCCGAGCGAGTACCGGGAAAAGGTAGAATCGGTGCGAGTACCAGAAACTGTCCCGACGAGTACCGAAAAATGGTGGAATCAGTGTGAGTACCTGAAAAAGGTAGAATCCGAACGAGTACCGGGAACAGGCAAAGTCCGTGCGAGTACTGAAAAACTGTCCCGACAAAGTACCGAAAAATGGTGGAATCAGTGTGAGTACCTGAAAAAGGTAGAATCCGAGCGAGTACCGGGAAAAGACAGAATCCCTACGAGTACCGAAAAAGGCAGAATCTTTGTGAGTACCGAAAAACTGTCCCGACGAGTACCGAAAAATGGTGGAATTAGTGTGAGTACCTGCAAAAGGTAGGATCCGAGCGAGTACCGGGAAAACGTAGAATCTGTGTGAGTACCGAAAAACTGTCCCGACGAGTACCGAAAAATGGTGGAATCAGTGTGAGTACCTGAAAAAGGTAGAATCCGAGCGAGTACCGGGAAAAGGTAGAATCCGTGGGATTACCGAAAAACTGTCACGACGAGTACCGAAAAATGGTGGAATCAGTGTGAGTACCTGAAAAAGGTAGAATCCGAGCGAGTACCGGGAAAAGGCAGAGTCCGTGTGAGTACCGAAAAACTGTCCCGACGAGTATCGAAAAATGGTGGAATCAGTGTGAGTACCTGCAAAAGGTAGAATCCGAGCGAGTACCGGGAAAAGGTAGAATCCGTGCAGTGATTACTACTCAAAAAGGGCTATTTGATAGCTTGTAATTAACTCTTTTAAACACTTTTGAGTAGTAATTATTGCCTTTTAACCCAATTAACATATTAAGGACCTTTGCAATCACTTCTAATCACTTTGTGTAAGTTTTGGTGTTTTTGTTAGTAATTTGATCACCAAAGCAATCCAAGATGGAGGAGAGTTATTTGGAATCCATGGCAAAGCAATGGAAAGCTCAGAAACATGAAGAATCAGATTTTTGAAGCCTTACAGCCCTTTGCCATAGCCAATCCGGAATGCAAGGAGGAGAAGTAAAGAAAGAATCTACTTTGAAGCATTCTTGATGACAGTCATTTCAGCCATTTTTGGAGTACTTCCTGAAGTCCAATTAATTCATGCTTTGTGTCGTTCCGAAGATCGGGAAGTCAACAATCCAATGCTTCAAACGGTTCGCAAATCGGAGTTGAAATGAAGAAGTTAGAGCTAATGGAAGCAGATCACTCCAAGCTGAAGGCCAATTTCGCGAAGTGCGAAATCAGCCTTGACTGCGAAATGATTTCACAGACCATCTTGTTAAATGCGAAATTTCGCAGCCATTTTGTGTGCCTGCGAAATTCTCCTGAGTGTTTCCAGATATTTGCGACCGACGTTTTTTGATATTTCACTTCAGATATTTGTTATCTAAATCCCAATTCTCTCCTTGTAATCCACCAATTAGATGATTCCTTAGATGCTAAGCAAGAATACAGGGGTAAACAACCTGCTATATATTGTTTTGTAATTTTCCTTTTTGCTCTGTCTGGGAACTTTCTCCAGGAGACCATCTTTTGTAAATTCTACACTTAGCAAAATACAGAGTATCTTTTGCTTTCTTTTTCTCTCTACTATTTTCTATTTTCTTGGAAGCCAAAAAGCCTCTGAGGATGTTTTCCGAGAGGATGAGAGGCTAAACCAATAGTTTCTTGGAGTGAAGGAAGCTAGGTGAAAAGTCCAGATTAAAAGGTGGAAAGTTTCCGTGCATTAAATTCAGGTAATTGGATTCCATAAATGGCTTCCAAATCCAAAGTTTCGCTTTAAATCCCTTAGAACCACTTTGACTGGCCGATACATGGTAAGCTTCAGGTCTCTGTGGATGCTTATTGCTAGATCCATATCAGTCCATTAGTTATCATGTACGAGCCATTGGAAAGTGATTCAAGGTGATAACCCATAGTGTCTTAAGCCATTAATGGACCTTGACTACCATCTCTATTGACTTTTTATGGATTAAATCTTCATTGTCAAACCTATACCGGTTCGGGAAATAACTATAGGTTAAATCCCCAACGCGAGGAGAAAAATCCGAAATCTTCCACCTTGCATCCTGAACTTGAACCTAGCAACCTTTAGCTCCGGGGAGACTTTCTTTTTTTTTCCACTTTCTACTTAATTCTATGTGAGTTTAGTTTTAATCATCACTTTCAAAACAATTTTATTTTCTTTTAAAACTTCAAGTTTTTGCTAAAGGAAATCATCAGACTCAAGTCCTAATTTAGAGTTTATCACTGATAGAGTGAAAACCCATCCCTGAGTTCGACCCTAGAACTGCTATACTATAGTAGCTTTGCTACGCCAGTATAAAGTCATAGGATTTATAAATATTTTTGATTAAAAGACTCGACTGGGCATGAATCAAAATGGCGCCGTTGCCGGGGATGGTGCCACAATACAGTGATACAATCTTTTAGAGGCTACTTGTGATTTTCATCACAAGTTTGGTGAATTCTTTTTTCACTAACTTCATTTCCTTTCATTTTCCTTTTGTTAAGTTTATTTTCATTTTCTTCCTAACTTTAATTTTTTTTTCTAGTTTCCTTTTGTTTTTATTATTATTACAGGTATTGTAACTTGTGCATGCCCTATTGGATTAGGGACCAAGAGGGAAGATTAGTAAGGATTGAGAATCCTCAAGACACAGAGTTGGATATCTGTGTAAGTATCATGGACCCTCCACCTGAGGATTAGAGTTCTCAACAAGGTCAAGGGGGTAATCCCAATGCATATCTATCCATGAGGGATAGAATGCATCCCCCAAGGATGAGTGCACCCTCATGCATCCTGCCTCCTCTTGAGCAGTTGGTTATAAGGCCCCATATTGTGCCCCTCCTACCAACTTTCCATGGAATGGAGAGTGAGAATCCATATTCTCACATCAAGGAATTTGAGGAGGTATGTAATACCTTTAGAGAGGGAGGAGCTTCAATAGACTTGATGAGACTCAAGCTATTCCCTTTTACTTTGAAGGACAAAGCAAAAATATGGCTTAATTCTTTAAGGCCAAGGAGCATAAGGAATTGGGTTGATCTTCAAGCTGAATTTTTGAAGAAATATTTCCCCACTCATAGGACCAATGGGTTAAAGAGACAAATCTCAAATTTTTCTGCTAAAGAAAATGAGAAGTTCCATGAATGTTGGGAAAGGTATATGGAGGCCATCAATGCTTGTCCTCATCATGGTTTTGATATATGGCTCTTAGTGAGCTATTTTTATGATGGAATGTCTTCCTCCATGAAGCAAATTCTTGAGACCATGTGTGGGGGAGATTTTATGAGTAAGAATCCTGATGAAGCCATGGACTTTTTAAGTTATGTGGCTGAGGTGTCAAGAGGATGGGATGAGCCCAACTCAAGAGAGAAAGGAAAGTTTCCCTCTCAACAAACCCAAAATCCAAAGGCTGGGATGTACATGTTGAATGAAGACGTGGACATGAAAGCTAAAGTGGCAACATTAGCAAGGAGGTTGGAAGAACTTGAGTTGAAAAAGAAGCATGAAGTCCAAGCCATTTCTGATACCCAAGTCCATGTCATGCCATGCACCATTTGCCAATCATGTGATCATGTGGTAGATGAGTGCCCAACTATGCCAGCCGTGAGGGAGATGTTAGGTGATCAAGTCAATGTTGTGGGGCAATTTAGGCCCAACAACAGTGCATCTTATGGAAACACCTATAATTCAAGCTGGAGAAACCACCCAAATTTTTCTTGGAAACCAAGGCCACCTCCATACCAACCACAAGGCCAAACCCAAGCATCTCAACAAACTTCTTCAGTGGAGCAAGCCATTGTAAACCTGAGCAAAGTCATGGGTGACTTTGTGGGTGAACAAAAGGCAATCAACTCCCAATTGCATCAAAAGATTGAAAATGTTGAGAGTTCTCAAATTAAGAGAATGGAGAGGATGCAAAATGATCTATCTCAGAAGATAGATAATATTCAGTACTCCATCTCTAGGCTTACCAACCTAAACACAGTGAATGAGAAGGGAAAGTTCCCCTCTCAACCAAGCCAAAATCCCAAGGGTGTTCATGAAGTTGAAACCCAAGATGGTGAGTCTTCAAATTTGAGAGAGGTCAAAGCTGTAATCACTTTGAGGAGTGGGAAGGAGGTTGATCAACCCTTGCCTAACGTAGGGCCTGATGAAGAACTCATGTCAAAGAGACCCTTGATTAAAGAGAGCAATAGCCAAGAAGAGAAGATTGGGAAGAAAAGTGCATCCAAATCAAGCATTGAAGAAGAACCAAGGATAGTGCTTAAGGAGGATATGATGAAGAAACATATGCCTCTCCCTTTTCCTCAAGCTTTACATGGAAAGAAAGAAATCAAGAATTCATCAGAAATTCTTGAAGTGTTGAGACAAGTGAAGGTGAACATACCTTTGCTTGATATGATCAAGCAAGTCCCTACATATGCAAAGTTCCTAAAGGACTTGAGCACAGTCAAGAGAGGCTTACAGGTGACAAAGAATGCATTCCTCACTGAGCAAGTGAGTGCTATCATCCAGAGCAAGTCCCCAGTTAAGTATAAAGATCCGGGATGTCCCACCATATCAGTCAACATTGGAGGGACACATGTGGAAAAAGCTTTACTAGACTTGGGAGCAAGTGTGAATTTGCTCCCATACTCAGTGTATAAGCAACTGGGACTTGGTGGATTGAAGCCCACAACCATGACCCTCTCATTAGCTGATAGGTCTGTCAAAATCCCAAGGGGAGTGATAGAGGATGTTCTAGTTCAAGTGGACAAATTCTACTATCCTGTAGATTTTGTGGTGCTTGATACTGATTCCACTGTCAAGGAAGAAAATTATGTGCCAATCATCCTAGGGAGGCCTTTCCTAGCTACCTCCAATGCTATCATTAATTGTAGGAATGGGGTGATGCAGCTCACATTTGGAAACATGACATTGGAATTAAACATATTCCACTTATGTAGGAGGCATCTTCACCCAGAAGAAGAGGAAGGATTTGAGGAGGTGTGCTTGATCAACACTTTGGTTGAAGAGCACTGTGACAAGAACTTAGAGGAGAGCTTGAATGAAAGCTTGGAAGTTATTGAAGATGGGTCCCCTGAACCCTCTGATGTGCTAGCAATCATGTCTCCTTGGAGGAGACGGGAAGAGATCTTACCACTGTTCAACCAAGAAGACTCACAAGGAGTTGCTGTGGAGGGCCCTCCAAAGCTTATTTTAAAGCCACTTCCTGTGGAGTTGAAGTATGCATACTTGGAGGATGATGAGAAATGTCCAGTGGTGGTTTCCTCAACCCTCACTAATGATCAAGAGGATAGTCTTTTAGGAGTCCTCAGAAAATGTAAGAAAGCCATTGGATGGCAAATATCTGATCTGAAAGGGATTAACCCTTTGGTGTGCACCCACCATATTTATATGGAGGATGATGCAAAACCAGTGAGGCAACCCCAAAGGAGGCTGAATCCTCACATGCAAGAGGTGGTGAGGAGTGAAGTTTTGAAGCTACTTCAAGCTGGGATCATATATCCCATCTCAGACAGCTTGTGGGTGAGCCCCACCCAAGTAGTCCCAAAGAAATCTGGAATCACTGTAGTCCAGAATGAGAAAGGGGAGGAAGTCTCTACACGTCCTACCTCAGGATGGAGGGTGTATAGACTATAGGAGGTTGAATTCAGTAACTAGGAAGGACCATTTCCCATTGCCTTTCATGGACCAAGTCCTTGAGAGAGTCTCAGGACATCCTTTCTATTGTTTTCTAGATGGTTATTCAGGGTACTTCCAAATAGAAATTGATTTGGAAGATCAAGAAAAGACAACCTTCACTTGCCCCTTTGGTACTTTCGCATATAGGAGAATGCCCTTTGGTCTATGTAATGCTCCTGCAACTTTCCAAAGATGCATGCTAAGCATCTTCAGTGATATGGTGGAACGCATCATGGAAGTTTTCATGGATGACATCACTGTTTATGGAAGCTCTTATGAGGAGTGTTTGATGCATTTAGAAGCTGTTCTCCATAGATGTATTGAGAAAGACCTAGTGCTAAATTGGGAGAAGTGCCATTTTATGGTACAAAAAGGAATTGTCTTAGGACATATCATCTCCAAAAATGGCATTGAGGTAGATAAAGCAAAGGTGGAGCTGATTGTTAAGTTGCCACCTCCCACAAATGTTAAAGGAATTAGGCAATTCCTTGGACATGCCGGGTTCTATAGGAGGTTCATTAAGGATTTCTCAAAAATCTCAAAACCTCTTTGTGAGCTCTTGGTAAAGGATGCCAAGTTTGTGTGGGATGAGAAGTGTCAGAGAAGTTTTGAGGAATTGAAGCAATTCCTCACAACTGCACCAATAGTGAGAGCCCCAAATTGGAAATTACCTTTTGAGGTAATGTCTGATTCAAGTGATCTTGCTATGGGGGCTGTTTTGGGGCAAAGAGAGGATGGAAAGCCCTATGTGATCTATTATGCTAGTAGAACTTTAAATGAGGCTCAAAAGAACTACACAACTACTGAGAAGGAGTTGTTGGCAGTAGTTTTTGCCTTAGATAAGTTTCGTGCTTATTTGGTAGGGTCCTCTATAGTGGTGTTCACTGATCATTCTGCTTTGAAGTACTTGCTAACCAAGCAAGATGCCAAGGCAAGATTGATAAGATGGATTCTTTTGCTTCAAGAATTCAATCTCCAAATCCGAGACAAAAAGGGGGTAGAAAATGTGGTAGCTGACCACTTGTCTAGACTTGTGATAGCACATGACTCACATGGTCTGCCTATAAATGATGACTTCCCTGAGGAATCTCTCATGTCAATAGATGTAGCTCCATGGTATTCTCATATTGCCAATTACTTGGTCACGGGAGAAATACCAAATGAATGGAGCTCTCAGGACAAGAAGAATTTCTTTGCCAAGGTCCATGCATATTATTGGGAGGAGCCTTTTCTCTTCAAGTATTGTGCGGACCAAATTATAAGGAAGTGTGTGCCTGAACAAGAGAAGCATGGGATCCTATCTCATTGCCATGAGAATGCATGTGGAGGCCACTTTGCCTCTCAAAAGACGGCAATGAGAGTTCTTCACTCGGGTTTTTGGTGGCCCTCGCTTTTTAAGGATGCCCATGAGGTAAGTAAAGGATGTGATAAGTGCCAAAGACTAGGCAAGCTTTCAAGGAGAAACATGATGCCTTTGAACCCCATCTTGATAGTGGATCTTTTTGATGTTTGGGGCATAGACTTCATGGGACCTTTCCCTATGTCTTTTGGCCACTCCTACATCTTGGTAGGAGTTGATTATGTTTCAAAGTGGGTTGAAGCTATACCCTGTAGAACCAATGATCACAAAGTGGTTCTCAAATTCCTAAAAGAAAACATCTTCTCGAGGTTTGGAGTGCCTAAAGCAATCATCAGTGATGGAGGCACTCACTTTTGCAACAAGCCCTTTGAAGCTCTCTTAGCCAAGTACGGGGTCAAGCATAAGGTAGCTACACCTTATCATCCTCAGACGAGTGGCCAAGTAGAGCTAGCCAACCGGGAAATTAAGAACATCTTGATGAAGGTGGTGAACACCAATAGGAAAGATTGGTCTGTTAAGCTCCTTGATTCCCTATGGGCGTATAGGACGGCTTATAAGACTATCCTTGGGATGTCACCGTACCGTCTTGTTTATGGCAAAGCTTGCCATCTTCCCGTTGAGATTGAGTTTAAGGCATGGTGGGCCATTAAAAAGCTCAACATGGATTTAACTAAGGCTGGGCTAAAGAGGAGTTTGGATTTGAATGAGCTTGAGGAATTGAGAAATGATGCCTATCTCAACTCAAAAATAGCTAAGGAAAAGCTAAAAAGATGGCATGATCAGTTGGTGATCAAGAAAGAATTTTTTAAGGGACAAAGAGTCTTGCTATATGACTCTAAGCTTCACCTATTTCCGGGGAAGCTCAAATCAAGGTGGGTAGGGCCTTTTGTCATCCACCAAGTACACTCACATGGAATAATTGAGTTACTCAACTCAAATAGTGCAAAGACCTTCAAGGTCAATGGCCATTGTCTCAAGCCATTCATTGAACCATTCAAGCAAGACAAGGAGGAAATCAACCTCCTTGAGCCACAGAAAGCCTAATCAGAAAAGGGTTAGATGGGCAACTCTTTTAAACACTTTTGAGTAGTAATTATTGCCTTTTAACCCAATTAACATATTAAGGACCCTTGCAATCACTTCTAATCACTTTGTGTAAGTTTTGGTGTTTTTGTTAGTAATTTGATCACCAAAGCAATCCAAGATGGAGAAGAGTTATTTGGAATCCATGGCAAAGCAATGGAAAGCTCAGAAACATGAAGAATCAGAGTTTTGAAGCCTTACAGCCCTTTGCCATAGCCAATCCGGAATGCAAGGAGGAGAAGTAAAGAAAGAATCTACTTTGAAGCATTCTTGATGACAGTCATTTCATCCATTTTTGGAGTACTTCCTGAAGTCCAATTAATTCATTCTTTGTGTCGTTCCGAAGATCGGGAAGTCAACAATCCAATGCTTCAAACGGTTCGCAAATCGGAGTTGAAATGAAGAAGTTAGAGCTAATGGAAGCAGATCACTCCAAGCTGAAGGCCAATTTCGCGAGTTGCGAAATCGCCCTTTGTTGCGAATTCAACCTTTGGTCACGAAATCAGCCTTCGGCTGCGAAATGATTTCGCAGCCATCTTGTTCGTCTGCGAAATTTCGCAGCCATTTTGTGTGCCTGCGAAATTCTCCTGAGTGCTTCCAGATATTTGCGACCGACGTTTTTTGATATTTCACTTCAGATATTTGTTATCTAAATCCCAATTCTCTCCTTGTAATCCACCAATTAGATGATTTCTTAGATGCTAAGCAAGAATACAGGGGTAAACAACCTGCTATATATTGTTTTGTAATTTTCCTTTTTGCTCTGTCGGGAACTTTCTCCAGGAGACCATCTTTTGTAAATTCTACACTTAGCAAAATACAGAGTATCTTTTGCTTTCTTTTTCTCTCTACTATTTTCTATTTTCTTGGAAGCCAAACAGCCTCTGAGGATGTTTTCCCAGAGGATGAGAGGCTAAACCAATAGTTTCTTGGAGTGAAGGAAGCTAGGTGAAAAGTCCAGATTAAAAGGTGGAAAGTTTCCGTGCATTAAATTCAGGTAGTTGGATTCCATAAATGGCTTCCAAATCCAAAGTTTCGCTTTAAATCCCTTAGAACCACTTTGACTGGCCAATACATGGTAAGCTTCAGGTCTCTGTGGATGCTTATTGCTAGATCCATATCAGTCCATTAGTTATCATGTACGAGCCATTGGAAAGTGATTCAAGGTGATAACCCATAGTGTCTTAAGCCATTAATGGACCTTGACTACCATCTCTATTGACTTTTTATGGATTAAATCTTCATTGTCAAACCTATACCGGTTCGGGAAATAACTATAGGTTAAATCCCCAACGCGAGGAGAAAAATCCGAAATCTTCCACCTTGCATCCTGAACTTGAACCTAGCAACCTTTAGCTCCGGGAGACTTTCTTTTTTTTTCCACTTTCTACTTAATTCTATGTGAGTTTAGTTTTAATCATCACTTTCAAAACAATTTTATTTTCTTTTAAAACTTCAAGTTTTTGCTAAAGGAAATCATCAGACTCAAGTCCTAATTTAGAGTTTATCACTGATAGAGTGAAAACCCATCCCTGAGTTCGACCCTAGAACTGCTATACTATAGTAGCTTTGCTACGCCATAT
The DNA here is from genome assembly GCA_037355405.1 of Vitis amurensis. NCBI lineage: Eukaryota > Viridiplantae > Streptophyta > Magnoliopsida > Vitales > Vitaceae > Vitis > Vitis amurensis. Next base: position 11,982,183 of record CM074687.1, on the reverse strand, counting down.
AAAGTCATAGGATTTATAAATATTTTTGATTAAAAGACTCGACTGGGCATGAATCAGCGAGTACCGAAAAACTGTCCCGACGAGTACCGAAAAATGGTGGAATCAGTGTGAGTACCTGAAAAAGGTAGAATTCGAGCGAGTACCGGGAAAAGGCAGAATCCATGCAATTACCGAAAAACTGTCCCGACGAGTACGGAAAAATGGTGGAATTAGTGTGAGTACCTGAAAAAGGTAGAATCCGAGCGAGTACCGGGAACAGGCAAAGTCCGTGCGAGTACCGAAAAACTGTCCCGACGAGTACCGAAAAATGGTGGAATCAGTGTGAGTACCTGCAAAAGGTAGAATCCGAGCGAGTACAGGAAAAGGTAGAATCCGTGCGACTACCGAAAAACTGTCCCAACGAGTACCGAAAAATGGTGGAATCGGTGTGAGTACCTGAAAAAGTTAGAATCCGAGCGAGTACCGGGAAAAGGTAGAATCGGTGCGAGTACCGAAAAACTGTCCCGACGAGTACCGAAAAACTGTCCCCATGAGTATCGAAAAATGGCGAGAATCAGTGTGAGTACCAGAAAAAGGAAGAATCCGAGCGAGTACCGAGAAATGGCAGAGTCCGTGCGAGTACCGAAAAACTGTCCCGACGAGTACCGAAAAATGGTGGAATCAGTGTGAGTACCTGAAAAAGGAAGAATCCGAACGAGTACCGGGAAAAGGTAGAATCTTTGTGAGTGCCGAAAAACTGTCCCGACGAGTACCGAAAAATGGTGGAATCAGTGTGAGTACCTGAAAAAGGTAGAATCCGAGCGAGTACCGGGAAAAGGCAGAATCCGTGCGATTACCGAAAAACTATCCCGACGAGTACCGAAAAATGGTGGAATCAGTGTGAGTACCTGAAAAAGGTAGAATCCGAACGAGTACCGGGAAAAGGCAAAGTCCGTGCGAGTACCAAAAAACTGTCCCGACGAGTACCGAAAAATGGTGGAATCAGTGTGAGTACCTGAAAAAGGTAGAATCCGAACGAGTACCGGGAAAAGGTAGAATCCGTGCGAGTACCGAAAAAGCGTCTGGCAGTGCAGAAGAATGGTGGAATCAGTGTGAGTACCTGAAAAGGTAGAATCCGAATGAGTACCGGGAAAAGGCAGAATCTTTGTGAGTACTGAAAAACTGTCCCGACGAGTACCGAAAAATGGTGGAATGAGTGTGAGTACTGCAAAAGCTAGAATCCGAGCGAGTACCGGGAAAAGGTAGAATCCGTACGAGTACCGAAAAACTGTCCCCACGAGTACCGGAAAGTGGTGGAATCAGTGTGAGTACCTGAAAAAGGTAGAATCCGAGCGAGTACCGGGAAAAGGCAGAATCCGTGCGATTACCGAAAAACTGTCCCGATGAGTACCGAAAAATGGTGGAATCAGTGTGAGTACCGGAAAAAGGTAGAATCCGAACGAGTACCGGGAAAAGGCAGAATCTTTGTGAGTTCTAACATACTGTAGGTGCTTGGGTATTAAAATTCATTCTCAAAAGTCCGGGGTAAAATCCGAGGAGTTAGTGGTTGAAAGATCCTTAAAGCTTGATGCCCTAAACCTTAATTTGTTGGGAGTCATCGATGGACCCCCGTTACATGGACAAGTTAGAAAAGAATACCTTTAAGCCTTGTACTCCTACACAAAAAAAAAAAAAAAAAAAAAATTGTGAAAAAAGAGATGCGTTCTTAGCCTATTGGAGGTTGATCAGCTTGCTAAGCTTTGAAAAAGAACTAGGTTTGGGGGAGAGATTAGGTCAACATACTATATTCGAAAACTAATAAATAACACTTAGATTTTTGTGGAAGAGTAAGGTTTCACCCTTTGGGAGTGGAAACTCTTTTAAAGCTTAAATTTGCATAATGCCTTCTGTTTAAGAATTGTGATTAGAGAAGTTATTTGATAACTCTTGTTGAAGTTTGAGTTTTATTTCTTTAATGTTCCATGTGAGAGTTAGATCATCATGCCACTTGAAAATTGTTTTTTGATCAACATGATGTTGTAAATTATAGTACTGTTATTTTTATTTTTCTCTCCTTCATTGCTAAGGGACTAGCAATATGTTGGTTGGGGGGGTGATTACTACTCAAAAAGTGCTATTTGATAGCTTGTAATTAACTCTTTTAAACACTTTTGAGTAGTAGTTATCACCTTTTAACCCAATTAACATATTAAGGACCCTTGCAATCAATTCTAATCAAACTGTGTTAAGTTTTGGTTTTTTGATAGCTTTTTGATCACCAAAGCAATCCGAGATTGAGGAGAGTTCTTTGGAATCCATGGCAAAGCAATGGAAAGCTCAGAAACATGAAAAACCGAAGCTTTGAAGTTCTTTACCATAAGCAAATTCGGAATGCAAAGAGTGTGGGATCCTCCCTAAAAAAAAGCCACGTGGCTCTCTCTCCCTTGTGTTGATGCCTTGCGTCCCAGTGATCCACGTAGCTGCCAAGTGGACGCACGCTTTCAACCCAGATTGAGTTTTGGTTCAGTCTTCCCTGCAATAGATGTCCGGACAGGGTGTCCGGACACACCATCGGAGGGCGGCGGAACGTGGGCTGTGGCAGGCTGTCGGAATGACGTAGCAAGGCTTGCTCACTTTAGTCAATGATCCGAACAACATATCCGGATAGGATATGCTATCGTCTGGGGTGTGATGTTCGCGAGTGTCGTGTGCTTCTCCCTGAAGGAGTCCGGATAGGGGAGCGCGTCACATGTCCTCTTGGGGAATCTGGATGGAGTTGCTCTAAATAGCGATGCGCGCTCCGTGTCATCAGGGGGAGGGGTCTCTACACCTTGCACACGCAGACGGTCCCCCTTGTGACGCGCGACATAGCTCATTCTACCCGGGGAAGAATTCTATCCGGCCGACGTTCCACCTTCTCTGGATATTACACATCCGGTGCCTGACGCCGGATGGGAGAGGAGGACGTTTCAACTTCCCCGGTCAGACATGTTCGGATCCTCTGATAGCGCTTACCCGGAGAGTTTTTCTCTCAGTATATAGTGCCGTGGTGTTCTCCTGAAGCTTCCCGATATTTGCGACCGACATTTTGAGTTATTTTGCTTTAGATATTTGATGTCTAAATCCCCAAAGTCTCCTTGTAACCCACCTATCATAGGATTCCTTAGTCTTTAAGTAAGAACAAAGGGTGAATAACCTCTTATATATAGTTTGTAATTTTCTTTACAAGAGGATTATTATGTAATCGGCGGAAAAAAGAAATATATTTTATAGAGCACTTGCTCTGTTTTTCCTTGATATTTTTGTTTTCTCGTTAGTTTTCTTTCTAGCCAAACAAGCTCTGAGGAAGTTTCTCAGAGAATGAGTGGCTAGACTTTTAGTTCCTTGGAGCTAGGGTTGCCGGGAAAGGTTCCAAGTGCAAGAATTTATAGCTTTGTGGTTTCAGCCATTAATGAAGAGAAAGTGTGATCCTTTAATGATTTCTATGTTTTTAGTTAACTTAAAACACCTTCAATTCACTTGAGCCAACACCTAATAAGGCAAGTGATCTCCGTCCATGGAGATACACTAGTTTACCTCTTGCCAGCTTTTAGGCAGTGACGTGAAGGTAGGATTTTCTAGAATTGCCAACACTTGGTAAGCTTTTGGACTCCAAGGAGACATCCATTAGTTATCTCTTACGAGCTTGAGAAGGGAAGTCCAAAGTTAAAGATCACCTTGAATGGAAAATGCTAGGTGAGAGGCACGAGCCATTACAAGTTGCATCAGTGAGATGGAATTAGAGCTGAAATCCATTTAAAGGACACATCTGTACAACACCGGTTAGAGAATTGACTATATGTTAATTCTCTAATGCGAGGAAATGAACCAAATGACCGGAGCTCTATTTTTGCATAAGGAACCTCCCCTGTGAACCCAAACCTCCAAGGAATGTTTTTCTTCATAAGTAATTTCCATTACTTTCTTTTTAGTTAGCTTGAAACAAAACCTCGTTTAACCAAAGTTTGTGTTTTATTTCTTAAGCTAACCTTGAAATGAAAAAGCACCAATTTAACTTTGAATTGGTATCAGTTGTGAGTTGAAAACCCTTCCCAGAGAACGATCCTAGAGCCACTATGCTATATTAGCTAAAGCTATCCTAATGCATGGTGATATAGGTTATAAATTTTGTTGATTACTCCCTCAATCAAAGAGCACCAGCTGGACATGAACCAGCTGAGACACCAATTGGGAACGAATCAGTTGGCCATCACTTTTCAAAGATGCCCACACCATGTGTAGGAGATGTGATAGATGCCAAAGGCTCAGGAAGCTTACAAGAAGAAATCAAATGCCCATGAACCCCAGTCTAATAGTTGATCTTTTTTATGTTTGGGGCATTGACTTCATGAGACCTTTCCCAATGTCTTTTGGTAACTCTTATATCTTAGTGGGGGTGGACTATGTTTCTAAATGGGTTGACGCAATCCCCTGTAAACACAATGATCACAGGGTGGTTCTCAAGTTTCTCAAGGAGAACATTTTCTCAAGATTTGGGGTGCCTAAGGCCATAATCAGTGATGAAGGTACTCATTTTTGCAACAGACCTTTTGAAACCCTATTAGCCAAGTATGGGGTGAAGCATAAGGTAGCTACACCTTATCACCCTCAGACTTTCGGGTAAGTTGAGCTAGCAAACAGGGAAATCAAGAATATATTGATGAAGGTGGTGAACACGAGCAGAAGAGATTGGTCTATTAAGCTCCATGATTCACTATGGGCATATAGAACAACTTATAAGACTATTCTTGGCATGTCTCCCTATCGCTTAGTCTATGGCAAAGCATGCCACCTCCCTGTGGAAGTTGAATATAAGGCTTGGTGGGCAATCAAGAAGTTAAACATGGACTTGATCAGGCCGGGGCAAAGAGGTGCTTAGACCTTAATGAGATGGAGGAATTAAGAAATGATGCTTACATCAATTCCAAAGTTGCAAAACAGAGGATGAAGAGGTGGCATGATCAATTAATCTCCAACAAAGAATTTCGAAAAGGACAAAGAGTCTTATTCTATGTCGTTTCGAAGCTCGGGAAGTCAGCAATCCAACGCTTCAAATGGTGCGTGAATCGAAGTTGAAATGAAGAAGTTATAGCCATTGGAAGCCAATCATACCAAGCTGAAGGCCAATTTTGCAGGTTGCGAAATCAGCCTTTGGTTGTGAAATGGAGACCTTCAGCTTGCAAAATTTCGTAGCCATCTTGCATGCTTGCGAAATCATCCTGAGTGCTTCCAGATATTTGTGACCGACACTTTTAGATTTTTTTTTCTTCTTCAGATATTTGTTATTTAAATCCCCATTTTCTCCTTGTAATCCACCAATCATAGGATTCCTTCGTTAATAAGCAAGAACAAAGGGTGAATAACCTCATATATATTGTTAGTAATTTTCATTACATATAGATCTCTCGGGGAGCTTGTTCTCAGAGACAACTTTTTGTATAATTTTGAAGAAAGTAAAATACAGAGCTTTGCTCTGCCTTACCTACTCATTTTGATTGTATTTTTCTTACTAGCCAAACAAGTTCTGAGGATGTTTCCTCAGAGAATGAGTGGCTAGACTTTTTGTCTCTTGGAGCTAAGGTAGCTGGGTAAGGTGCCCAGTGCAAGAATTGGTAGTTTTGTTGTTTCAGCTATTAATGAAGAGAAAGTGTGACCCGTTAATGGTTTCTATAGTTAACTTAAAACGCCTTTAACTCACCTGGGCCAACACTTGGTAAGGCAAGTGATCTCCATCCATTGAGATGCACTAGTTTACCTCTTGCGAGCTTTTGGGAGGTGACTTGAAGGTAGGATTTTCTAGAATTGCCAACACTTGGTAAGCTTTTGGACTCCAAGGAGACATCCATTAGTTATCTCTTGCGAGCTTGAGAAGGGAAATCCAAGGTTAATGATCACCTTGAATGGTAAATGCTAGGTGAAAGGCACGAGCCATTGCAAGTTGCATCAATGAGAGGGATTTAGCGTTTGAACTCATTAAAGGGAAGCATCTGTACCATACTGGTTAGAGAATTAACTATATGTTAATTCTCCAATGCGAGGAAAAGAACCAAAGTGACCAGAACTCTGTTTTTGCATGAAGACCCTAACTGATTCGTTCCCAATTGGTGTCTCAGCTGATTCATGTCCTCTCAATGGTCCCTGACAGTGGTATCATTTGATTCGTGTCTAGCTGGTATCCCTTGATTGTGGTCCTCAGAAGGGAGTAATCAACAAAATTTATAACCTGTTACACCATGTACTAGGATAGCCTTAGCTAGCATAGCATAGTGGCTCTAGGGTCGTTCACTGGGATGGGTTTTCACTCCACAATTGATATTAATTCAAAGATGAATTGGTGCTTTTTCATTTCAAGGTTAGCTTTAAAAGAAAACATAAAGATATTTGAGGGAAAAAGGTTTGGTTTTAAACTAACCAAATATAGTAACTGATTTTACTTACAAAGAAAAGTGTTTCTTGGAGTTTAGATCACTAGGCTCAGGTTCCTTGTACAAAAAGGGAGTTCTGGTCACTTGTTTCTTTTCCTCGCATTAGAGAATTAACATATAGTTAATTCTCTAACCGGTGTGGTACAGATGCTTCCCCTTAATGGGTTCGAACACTAAATCCCTCTCACTGATTCATCTTGCAATGGCTCGTGCCTGATTACTACTCAAAAAGTGTTCTTTCATAGCTTATAATTAACTCTTTTAATCACTTTTGAGTAGTAGTTATTACCTTTTAACTCAATTGGCATGTTAAGGACCCTTGCAATCAATTCTAATCGAATTGTGTTAAGTTTTGGTGTTTTGATAGCCTTTTGATCACCAAAGCAATCCGAGATTGAGGAGAGTTATGTGGAATCTTTAGCAAAGCAATGGAAAACTCAGAAACATGAAGAACCAAAGCTTTCAAGTCCTTTTCCATAAGTAAATCTAGAATGCAAGGAGAGGAAGCAAAGAGAAATCTGCCATGAATCATATTCTTGATGACAGTCATGTCAGCCATTTTTGGGACACTTCTTGGAGTCCAATTTATGCATGCTATATTTCATTTCGAAGCTCAGAAAGTCAACAATCCAATGCTTTAAACGGTACGCAATTCAGAGTTGAAATGAAGGAGTTACAACCATTGCAAGCCGATCACTCCAAGCTGAAGGAAGAATTTTGCACAGCATTGCGAAATCACCCTTTTGTTGCGAAATGATTTCGCAGCCTTTTTGCACAGTGCTGTGGAATTCCCCTTGAAGTTTCCCGACACGTTGAAAGCCGAACACCGCAAGCTGAAAGACCACTTCACAGCGGTGCGAAATCAGCTGTTTGCTGCGAAGTGATTTCGTAGCCCTTTTTGTGCATCTGTGAAATCTCGCAGACCTCGTTTTCACCTGCGAAATGGTCCTTAATGCTTCCCGATATTTGCGACCGACACTATGAGATATTTTTCATAAGATTTTTGTTGTCTAAATCCCAAAATTCTCCTTGTAAGCCACCAATTATAAGATTCCTTAGCTTTTAAGTTAGGAAAAAGAGAAAATATCCATGTAATAGCTATGATTGTAATTTTCATATAAATAGCTCTCGGGAGCCTGTTCTCGAGAAGAGGAACCCTTTTGTAAAAGTTGGAAAGCAAGTAAAATTGAGGGCCTTTGCTTTGCCTTACCTTCTCACTTTGATTGTATTTTTCATTTACTAAGTTATGCACTCTCTGAGGAAGTTTTCCCAGAGAATGAGTAACTAAACCTTTAGTTCCTTAGAGCTAAGGTTGCCGGGAAAGGTTCCAAGTGCAAGAATGAAAAGCTTTGTGGTTTCAGCCATGAATGAAGAGGAAGTGTAATCCTTTAGTGATTTCTATGTTTTTAGTTAACTTAAAACGCCTTAGAGTCACCTGGGCCAACACTTGGTAAGGCAAGTGATCTCCGACCATGGAGATGCACTAGTTTACCCCTTGCGAGCCTCTGGGAGGTGACTTGAAGGTAGGATTTTCTGGAATTGCCAACACTTGGTAAGCTTTTAGACTCCAAGGAGACATCCATTAGTTATCTCTTGCGAGCTTGAGAAGGGAAGTCCAAGGTTAAAGATCACCTTGAATGGTTAAGGCTTAGTGAGAGGCTCGAACCATTGCAAGTTGCATCAGTGAGAGAGAATTAAAGCTGAAATCTAATTAAAGGATGTATCAGTACAACACCGGTTAGAGAATTGACTGTATGTTAATTCTCTAATGTGAGGAAATGAACCAACTGACTGGAGCTATGTTTTTGCATGAGGAACCTCCCCTGTGAACCTCACTCTCCAAGGAATGTTTTTCTTCCTAAGTAATTTCCATTACTTGCTTTGCCGTTAGTTTAAATCTAAATCTTTTCCAACCAAAGTTTGTGTTTTATTTCTTAAGCTAACCTTGAAATGAAACAATACCAATTCACTTTGAATTGGTATCATTGATAAATTGCCAACCCTTCCCAGTGAACGATCCTAGAGCCACTATGCTATAGTAGCTTTGTCTTTGCTACCCTAGTATATGGTGTAATAGGTTATAAATTTTGTTGATTACTCCCTCCATCAAGGAGCACCAACTGGACATGAATCAGCTGATACACCAATTGGGCACGAATCAAATGGCGCCGTTGCCGGGGAAGGTGTCAAGTTATAGTGATACTATTTCAGAGCACTTGTGATTTTCATCACATGTTTGGTAATGTTTCTTTCGCTTTACTAATTCTCATTCTTTCTTTATTAATTCATAATCCAAATTTATTTTTTAAATTCAGCTTAGTTTAATTTTGTTTTTGTAGCCCTGTTTTCTTTTGTTGTCCTTTATTTTCATTTTAGTTACAGATAGATACTAGTTGTGTATGCCAAATTGGATACGAGACAGTGAAGGAAGGCTTGTTAAACGTGATACACCTCATAACAAGGAATTTGAATTGAGCTTGAATATCATGGAAGTCACACCTGAAGATCAGCATAGTCACCAAGGTCGTCAAGACAATCTCAATGAATTTAGATCAATGAGGGACCGCATGCATCCACCTCGTATGAGTGCACCATCATGTATAGTGCCCCCTACAGAGCAGCTAGTGATCAGACCGTATATTGTTCCACTTCTACCAACTTTCCATGGGATGGAAAGTGAGAATCCCTATGCACACATCAAGGAATTTAAAGATGTTTGTAATACATTCCAAGAGGAAGGAGCTTCAATTGACTTGATGAGGCTTAAGTTATTTCCTTTTACTTTAAAGGATAAGGCCAAAATTTGGCTTAATTCTTTAAGGCCAAGAAGTATCCGCACTTGGATTGACTTACAAGCTGAATTCCTCAAGAAATTTTTTCCCACTCATAGAACAAATGGCTTGAAAAGACAAATTTCAAACTTCTCAGCTAAAGAGAATGAGAAATTCTATGAGTGTTGGGAAAGATACATGGAAGCTATAAATGCTTGCCCTCACCATGGCTTTGATACTTGGCTATTGGTGAGCTATTTTTATGATGGGATGTCTTCCTCAATGAAGCAACTTCTCGAGACAATGTGTGGAGGAGATTTCATGAGCAAAAATCCGGAAGAAGCTATGGATTTCTTGAGCTATGTAGCTGAAGTTTCAAGGGGATGGGATGAACCAACCAAAGGAGAATAAAAGAGTGGCCATGATCAGATGGTGTGGCCGAAAATAGAAACCCATATATATCCTGTATAATGCATCCAAAATAGGTCTTCACCTCTGCATTGAATGCTGAAAAGAGAAAATGTTGGACCTCAACAACACATCTACTAGGAGCATCCTAGATGGAAGCTCCTTACGTAGCAGGCATGTATCTCCAGAAGTCCCTTGTGATAGAATGCAGACCATGTTTCGCTGAGATGTAGAGGTCCACTGTCTGAACTGCTCTAGATCCTTTGGTTGAAATGGAATATGGAGTCTCAGCAATATGCCTAGCCTCTAAGATACCCTGACGTCCGTCTATGCTGAAACGAATGGCTGTGGAACTCTGGACGCCTTGAGTAGTCATGGACTGATAGAAATCCATCGCTACTCTGGGGTAAAAAAACCCTCTAGGAGTCATCAAACGCTCGAGATGGTACCTCTGGAGCAATCCAAACGAATCTCGAAGATCTGGCTACTGTCGCATAGCCTCCATGTCGAAGTAGAGCTCAGAGTGAAATGGCTTAGCTCTACAATCTAAATTGCCCGGAATGGGTGGCGCAGTAACCATAGGCCTCTTGATGATGACTTCAAGAGCAATGCCTGAAGATCTTTGAGTATCTTCTAGGGCTTGAGAATTGGCTGGAGCCGGACTAGATGTCTCTCTAGGGCTCGAGGTCCTGGCTCTCTTTGGTGGAACACGACATATTGATGGCTCTGGGGGCGGAGAAATTGGTGGTCTTCGTGTTGAATACCGGTGCTGAGGAGGGCTAAAAGGCACTCTACCCTCAGAAGATGGCACGGTCAAGGCTTGAGAGGCCTGAGATGGATCCTGAGGGGTAGAGGCGCTAGGCCAAGCCTCGCAAGATGCGGACGGGTCTGTATGGCCCCCTCTGGTGTGCACCATAGCTAATATGGACGAGAGGTGGATTGCTCTGCTTCTCTTTGGTGGCCGCGGGGTGCAGAATGGTGAGGAAATTGCTTCACAAGGTGGCAGTGAGCTCTTCGCAATAGAGGATGCTTGTGCGAAATGGTCAGCTAGAGGCATTTAAATAGGGATTTCAATTGACTTTTTTAGAAATTAAAACAAAATAACAAACAAAAAATCAAAAATAAAAAAATATGGACTTAGTGTCTTCTGACAAACTAAGACCATCTAACCATTTTTTCTTCAGACTTGACGTGGTTCAAGGAGGTTGATTTCCTCCTTGTCTTTAGAAAATGGCTCCAGGAATGGCTTGAGATGTTGGCCATTGACTTTGAAAGTCCTAATATTGCTGAGTAGCTCAACTACTCCATTTGAATAGACATCATGGATAGTAAATGGACCTATCCATCTTGATTTCAATTTTCCCGGGAAAATATGGAGCTTAGAGTCATAAAGCAAGACTCTTTGTCCCTTCTGAAATTGTTTGCAAGAGATTAATTGATCATGCCACCTTTTTAATCTCTATTTTGCAATGTTTGAATTGATATAGGTGTCATTTCTCAATTCCTCCATCTCATTAAGGTCTAGAAATCTCTTCATGCCGGCTCTGTTCAAGTCCATGTTGAGTGTCTTGATTGCCCACCAAGCTTTGTATTGCACTTCAACTGGGAGATGGCACGCTTTGCCATAGACTAGGCGATATGGAGACATTCCAAGAATGGTCTTGTAAGTTGTCTTGTAAGCCCATAGTGAATCATGAAGCCTAACAGACCAATCTCTTCTGCTCGTATTCACCACTTTCATCAGTATGTTCTTTATCTCCTAGTTGGCTAACTCAACTTGCCTAGAAGTCTGAGGGTGGTAAGGTGTAGCTACCTTATGCTTCACCCCATACTTGGCTAAGAGAATTTCAAACGATTTGTTACAAAAATGAGTACCCCCATCACTGATTATGGCTTTAGGTACTCCAAATCTGGAGAAGATGTTCTCTTTGAGAAATTTGAGAACAACTCTATGGTCATTTCTCTTGCACGGGATTGCTTCAACCCATTTAGAAACATAATCCACTCCCACCAAGATGTAAGAATAGCCGAAGGACATAGGAAATGGTCCCAGGAAGTCAATGCCCCATACATAAAAAAGATCAACTATTAAAATGGGATTCAAAGGCATCATGTTCTTACGTGTTAATTTCCTAAGCCTCTAGCATTTGTCACAGCTTCTACACATGGTGAGGGCGTCTTTGAAGAGTGATGGCCAACAAAAAACCGATTGCAACACTTTCATAGCTGTCTTTTGAGAAGCAAAGTGGCCTCCACATGCGCTTTCGTGGCAATGACTGAGGATCCCCTGTTGCTCTTGCTCAGGGACACACTTCCGGATTATTTGATTCTCACAATATTTGAATAGGAATGGCTCTTCCCAATAGTAAGCATGAATTTTTGCAAAGAAGTGCTTCTTATCTTATGCTTTCCACTCACTTGGAACTTCTCTGGTAACTAAATAGTTAGCAATATGAGCATACCAAGGAGCAACTTCTATCAACATGAGTGACTCCTCTATAAAATCATCATTTATTGGCAAACTGTGGGAATTATGTGCTATGGCTAGCCTCGATAGATGGTCGGCTACCACATTTTCCACTCCCTTCTTGTCTTTGATCTGAAGATTGAATTCTTGAAGCAAGAGAATCCATCTGATCAGCCTCGCTTTTGCATCTTGTTTAGTCAACAAATATTTCAAGGCCAAATGGTCAGTGAAAACCATAATGAAAGACCCTACCAAGTAAGCGCGGAATTTGTCTAAGGCAAAAACTACAGCCAACAATTCTTTCTCCGTGGTTGTGTAGTTTCTTTGCACTTCATTCAACGTTTTGCTTGCATAGTAGATCACATAGGGCTTTCCATCTTCTCTTTCCCCAAGAACAGCTCCTATAGCAAAGTCACTGGCATCGCACATCACTTCAAAGGGTAATTGCTAGTTGGGAGCTCTCACTATTAGAGCGGTTATCAGTAATAACTTCAATTCTTCAAAACTCCGTTGACATCGATCATTCCATACGAATTTAGCATCCTTCACCAATAGTTCACAAAGAGGTCTTGCAAGTTTAGAGAAATCTTTAATGAACCTCCTATAGAAACCAGCATGGCCAAGGAATTGCCTTACTCCTTTGACAGTTGTTGGCAACTTGACAATCAGTTCAACTTTTGCTTTGTCCACCTCAATGCCTTGGCTAGAGATAATATGCCTAAGGACGATCCCTTGGGGTACCATGAAATGGCATTTCTCCTAGTTGAGCACCAAGTCTTTCTCAATGCATCGGTTCAGCACAGCTTCCAAATTGACTAAGCATTCATCAAACGCACTTCCATATACGATGATATCATCCGTAAAAACTTCCATAATACTTTCCACCATATCATTGAAAATGCTTAACATGCATCTTTGGAATGTTGCCGGTGCATTGCATAAGCCAAAGGCATTCTTCTCTATGCATAAGTTTCAAATGGACAAGTGAAAGTGGTCTTCTCCTAATCTTCAATAGCAATTTCAATTTGAAAATACCCGGAGTAGCCATCCAAGAAACAGTAGAATGGATTGCTTGAGACCCTCTCAAGCACTTGATCAATAAACGGCAACGGGAAGTGGTCCTTCCTTGTTACATCATTCAACTTTCTATAATCAATACACACCCTCTAACCTGAAGTGAGGCGTGTAGAAACTTCATCTCCCTTATCATTTTGCACCACTGTGATCCCTAATTTCTTTGGCACGACTTGCGTAGGACTCACCCATGAGCTATCTGATATGGGGTAGATAATACCGGCCTGAAGTAGCTTAAGCACCTCAGCTCGCACCACCTCTTGCATGTGAGGATTCAACCTTCGCTGGGGTTGACGAACTGGCTTAGCTTCTTCTTCCATGTATATATGATGAGTACAGACTAAAGGGTTGATCCCTTTCAAATAAGAAATTTTCCACCCTATCGCCTTCTTACATCTCTTAAGGATTTCAAGTAGAGAACCCTCCTGAGTAGTGGTAAGAGATGAAGAAATAACAACAGGGCTCTGCTTATTTTCCTCCAGGTATGCATACTTCAACTCCGTGGGTAATGGCTTCAGAATAAGCTTTGGGGGCTCCTCTTCAACGGCTTCTTGTGTCTCCTCCTCATTGAATAAAGGGACAATTTCTCCCCTCATCTTCAAAGAAGGCAGAGTAGCAAGCGAATCTAAGGGTTCAGGTAACCCTTCATCAAGATCCCCAAAATTCTCGTTTAGATCTTCTAGCATCTTCTGATCACAATGCTCCTCCACTAAGTTATCAATCATGCATACCTTTTCTGGTCCTTCTTCTTCTCCCGGATGGAATTGTTTATTACACATATAGAAGATGTTGAGTTCCAACGTTATGTTGCCAAATGTAAGCTGCATGACTCCATTCCTACAATTGATTATAGCATTTGAAGTAGCTAGGAATGGTCTTCCAAGTATGATAGGAATATAGTTAGTTCCTTTGGCGACCGGATCCGTATCAAGAACAACAAAATCCACTAGTGATTACTGCTTAAAAAGTGCTATTTTGTACCTTGTAATTAACTCTTTTAAACACTTTTGAGTAGTAGTTATTACCTTTTAACTCAATTAGCATATTAAGGACCTTTGCAATCATTTCTAATCAAATTGTGTAAGTTTTGATGCTTTTGATAGTGATTTGATCACCAAAGCAATCCAAGATTGAGGAGAGTTCTTTGGAATCCATGGCAAAGCAATGGGAAGCTCAGTAACATGAAGAACCAAAGCTTTGAAGCTTTATAGTCCTTTGCCATAAGCAAATCATGAATGCAAGGAGGGAAAGCAAAGAGAGAAATCTAACATGAAGAATTCAAGAAGACAGCCACTGTTGGACACTTTTGGAGCACTTCTTAGAGCTCAATTTATGTATACTATATGTTGTTTCGAAGCTTGGGAAGTCAGAAATCCAATGCTTTAAACGGTGCGCAATTCGGAGTTGAAATGAAGAAGTTAGAGCCATTGGAAGCTGATCACACCAAGTTGAAGGCCAATTTCGCAGGCTGCGAAATGGTGTCCTTCAGGTTGCGAAATTTCACAGCCATCTTACACGCCTGCGAAATTCTCCTTAGTGCTTCTAGATATTTGCGACCGACATTTTTTGATTTTTTGCTTCAGATATTTGATGTCTAAATCCCCATTCTCTTCTTGTAATCCACCTATCATAGGATTCCTTAGTCTTTAAGTAATAACAAAGGGTAAATAACCTCATATATATTGTTTTGTAATTTCCATTACATATATGTCGGGGAGCTTGTTCTCAGAGACGACTTTTGATAGTTTTGGAAAGAAATAAAATACAGAGCTTTGCTCTACCTTACCTACTCAATTTGATTGTATTGTATTTATTTTTTCTTACTAGCCAAACAAGCTCTGAGGATGTTTCCTCAGAGAATGAGTGGCTAGGCTTTTAGTTCCTTGGAGCTAAGGTAGCCGAGTAAGGCCCCGAATGCAAGAATTGGAAGTTTTGTTGTTTCAGCTGTTAATGAAGAGAAAGTGTGACCCGTTAATGATTTCTATGTTTTTAGTTAACTTAAAACGCCTTCAATTCACCTGGGCCAACACTTGGTAAGGCAAGTGATCTCCGTCCATGGGGATGCACTAGTTTATCTCTTGTGAGCCTTTGGGAGGTGACTTGAAGGTAGGATTTTCTAGAATTGCCAACACTTGGTAAGCTTTTGGACTCTAAGGAGACATCCATTAGTTATATCTTGCGAGCTTGAGAAGGGAAGTCCAAGGTTAATGATCACCTTGAGTGGTGAATGCTAGGTGAGAGGCACAAGCCATTGCAAGTTGCATCAGTGAGAGGGAATTAGTGTTGAAATCCATTAAAGGGAAACATCTGTACAACATCGGTTAGAGAATTAACTATATGTTAATTCTCTAATGCGAGGAAAAGATTCAAGTGACCGGAGCTTTGTTTTTGCATGAGGAGACTCCTCAGTGAACCTAAAACTCCAAGGAATGCTTTTCTTCATAAGTAATTCCCATTACTTTCTTTTTAGTTAGCTTAAAACAAACCCTTTTTCAACTAAAGTTTATGTTTTATTCTTAAGCTAACCTTGAAATGAAAAAACACCAATTCAACTTTGAATTGGTATCAGTTGTAAGTTGAAAACCCTTCCCAGTGAACGATCCTAGAGCCACTATGCTATATTAGCTAAGGCTATCCTAGTGCATGGTGATATAGGTTATAAATTTTGTTGATTACTCCTATCTGAGGACCAAACTCAAGGTACACCAGCTAAGCACGCAATCAACTGGGTAGTAGAACTTGTCAACTTGAACTAAGACATCTTCAATCATATCTCTTGGAATTTTCACAGATCTATCTGCTAGAGATAGAGTGATTGATGTTAGCTTCAACTCTCCTAGTCCCAATTGCTTATAGACAGAGTAGAGTAGCAAATTCATACTTGCTCCCAAATCCAATAAAGCTTTCTCCACACACGTCTCTCCAATCATCACTGATATGGTAGGACAGCCCGGATCTTTGTATTTCACTAGGGACTTGCACTTTATAATGAAACTTACCTGCTCAGTTAAGAAGGCTTTCTTACTCACATTCAACCTTCTTTTGATAGTGCATAAGTCCTTCAGGAATTTTGCATAAGTCGGAACTTGTTTGATCATATCTAGCAAAGGGATATTAACTTTCACTTGCCTCAACACTTCAAGAATTTTAGATGCGTTGTTGATTCCCCTCTTGCCATGCAAAGCTTGCGGGAAAGGTGGAGGCATGTCCTTCTTTAACACTTCTTCTTGGTTGATGGTCCTCTCCGATTTTTCATTCACCTTAGCTTCAAGGTCTTCCTTCTTTGTACTGCTTCCTTTCTTCTTTCCTTTGTTTTCCTCCCTCTTCTCTTTCTCTGCTTCAGTCTCTGGTTCTTGCTCTAGCTTGGGTGTAGGCAGATCAACCTCTTTACCACTCCTTAGAGTGATCACTACTTTGACTTCCCTCATCTGAGAAGATTCTCCCTCCTGAGCCTCCACTTCATGGATAGCTGATTACTACTCAAAAAGTGCTATTTTATAGCTTGTAATTAACTCTTTTAACTCAATTAACATATTAAGGACCTTTGCAATCATTTCTAATCAAATTGTGTAAGTTTTGGTGTTTTTGTTAGTAATTTGATCACCACAGCAATCCGAGATTGAGAAGAGTTCTTTGGAATCCATGGCAAAGCAATGGAAAGCTCAGAAACATGAAGAACCAAAGCTTTGAAGCTATAAAGTCCTTTGCCATAAGCAAATCCGAAATGCAAGGAGGGGAAGCAAAGAGAAATCTACCATGAAGCATTTTAGAGGATAGTCACTGTCAGCCACTTTTGGAGCACTTCCTGGAGCTCAATTTATGCATACTATATTTCATTTTGAAGCTCGGGAAGTTAGCAATCCAATGCTTCAAATGGTGCGCGATTCGGAGTTGAAATGAAGGAGTTACAGCCATTGGAAGCCGATCACTCCAAGCTGAAGGCCAATTTCGCAGGGCCGCCAAATCAGACTTAGCTGCGAAATCACAAGAGGAGGGCTGCGAAATCAGCCTTTGGCTGCGAAATGGTGTCCTTCATGCTGCAAAATTTCGCAGCCCTCTTGCACGGCCGTGAAATTCTCCTGAAGCTTCCCGATATTTGCGACCGACATTTTGAGATCTTTTTCTTTAAATATTTGATGTCTAAATCCCCAAACTCTCCTTGTAATCCACCTATCATAAGATTCCTTAGTCTTTAAGCAAGAACAAAGGGTAAATAACCCCATATATATTGTTTTGTAAATTCCGTGAAAGGGGAGGACGGGAAGCTTGTTCTCAGACAACTTTGTATAGTTTTGCAAGGAAGTAAAATACAGAGCCTTTGCTCTGCCTTACCTTCTCATTTTGATTGTATATATTTATTTAATTTTTCTTACTAGCCAAACAAGCTCTGAGGATGTTCCCTCAGAGAATGAGTGGCTAGGCTTTTAGTTCCTTGGAGCTAAGGTTGTCGGGTAAGGCCCCAAATGCAAGAATTGGTAGTTTTGTTCTTTCAGCCATTAATGAAGAGAAAGTGTGACCCATCAATGATTTCTATGTTTTTAGTTAACTTAAAACACCTTCAATTCACCTGAGCCAACACTTGGTAAGGCAAGTGATCTCCGCCCATGGAGATGCACTAGTTTATCTCTTGCGAGCTTTTGGGAGGTGAACTGAAGATAGGATTTTCTAGAATTACCAACACTTGGTAAGCTTTTGGACTCCAAGGAGACATCCATTAGTTATCTCTTGCGAGCTTGAGAAGGGAAGTCCAAGGTTAATGATCACCTTGAATGGCAAATGCTAGGTGAGAGGCATGAGCCATTGCAAGTTGCATCAGTGAGAGGGAATTAGTGCTGAAATCCATTAAAGGGAAGCATCTGTACAACACTGGTTAGAGAATTAACTATATGTTAATTCTCTAATGCGAGGAAAAGAACCAAGTGACCAAAGCTCTGTTTTTGCATGAGGAGCCTCCCCTGTGAACCTAAAACTCCAAGGAATGTTTTTCTTCATAAGTAATTTCCATTACTTTCTTTTTAGTTAGCTTAAAACAAAACCTTTTTCAACCAAAGTTTATGTTTTCTTCTTAAGCTAACCTTGAAATGAAAAAGCACCAATTCAACTTTGAATTGGTATCGATTAATGTTGAAAACCCTTCCCAGTGAACGATCCTAGAGCCACTATGCTATATTAGCTAAAGCTATCCTAATGCATGGTGATATAGGTTATAAATTTTGTTGATTACTCCCTTCTGAAGACCACAATCAAGGAACACCAACTGGACATGAATTAGCTGAGACACCAATTGGGAATCACGAATCAATAGCCTTTAGATTCTTATGAGGTTGAGAAGGAAATTTTCCTCTCTCTTGCACTGTGTTGAGATTAGCAAGCCTTGAGATCTGGTACTGGAGATTATCTATCTTCTGAGATAGATCATTGTGCTTCCCATCCATCCTTTTGTCTCGATTGGCCAATTTTTGCATGATTTGATCATTGACGGATTTCTGGTCTGCTACAAAGTCTCTCATGACCTTGTTAAGATTCAAAATGGCTTGTTCAAGATTTGAGGCTTGCGGGGGTGCTTGGCCAGGTTGCGTGTACTGAGGTGCCCTTAGCTTCCAAGAGAAATTCGAATGCTTCCTCCAATTTGAATTGTAGGTGTTGCTATACGGAGTATTATTATTGGGCTTGAATTGTCCAATAAAATTTGTTTGATCCCCAAACATTTCTCTCATAGCTAGCATCGTAGGACACTCTTCCACTAAGTGCTCAAAAGATTGACAAATTGAACATGGCTTAGTTTGCATTGGTGTGTCTGAAATGGCCTGCACTTCAAGTTCCTCAAATCTTCTTCTTGCCATAGCTGCAAAGTTTGCTTTCGTATTAGTTCCTTCATTCAAAGTATACATCCCAGCCTTAGCATTAAAAGCATTTGGTTGATAATTCATTCTTCCCACTTCTCTGGCATTGGGCTCATCCCATCCTCTTGAAACTTCAGCTATATAACTCAAGAAATCCATGGCTTCCTCCGGATTCTTACTCCTGAAGCCTCCTCCGCACATTTTTTCTAAGAGTTGCTTCATTGAGGAAGACATACCGTCATAAAAATAGCTTACCAATAGCCTTGTATCAAAGCCATGGTGAGGACAAGCTTTGATAGCTTCCATGTATCTTCCCCAACATTCATAGAATTTCTCATTCTCCTTAGCTGAGAAATTTGAGATTTGCCTTTTCAAGTTGTTGGTCCTGTGAGTCAGGAAAAATTTCTTGAGAAATTCAGTTTGCAAATCAGTCCAAGATCGAATACTCCTTAGACTTAAAGAATTAACCCAAACTTTGGCCTTGTCTTTTAAAGTGAAAGGAAATAGCTTAAGCCTCATCAAGTCGATTGAAGCTCCTCCTTCTCGGAAAGTGTTACAAACTTCTTCAAATTCCTTAATATGTTGGTAGGGATTCTCACGGTCCATCCCATGAAGAATAGGTAGAAGTGGCACAATATGTGGTCGGATCACTAGCTGCTCTGTAGGTGGCACTATACATGACGGTGCACTCATACGAGGCGGATGCATACGGTCCCTCATGGATCGGTATGCGTTGAGATTTTCAGTTGGATCATGTTGACTATGCTGATCTTCAGGTATAGCTTCCATGACTTCCACTTCCAATTCCAACTCTGTTTCGTGAGGATTTTTTATTTTCACAAGTCTTCCCTCACTGTCTCGTATCTAATATGGCATACACAACTGGCAATATCTGAAACAAAAATAAAAACAAAGAAAACACAAGAAAAACAATTCTAGAAAGAATGAAAATTACGGTTAAATAAAAACTAATTTAAAAGATAAACTAAAAAAAAACAGAGATAAATAAAAAGAAATAAAATAAAAAGTTAGCAAAAGAAAAGAAAAATCACCAAACTTGTGATGAAGATCACAAGTGTTCTAAAAAGATCATATCACTATGAAGTGGCACCATCCCTAGCAACGACGCCATTTGATTCTATGCCCAGCTAGTGTCTTCTAATTCAGTCCTCAGACGGGAGTAATCAACAAAATTTATAACCTATTTCACCATGTACTAGGATAGCCTCAGCTAGCATAGCATAGTGGCTCTAGGATCATTCACTGGGATGGATTTTCATTTCACACCTGATATTAGTTTAAAGAATTGGATTGGTGTTTTTTCTTTTCTAAGTTAGCTTTAAAAGAAAACATAATCTTTGAGTTGGAAAAGGTTGGTTTTAAACTAACCAAAAATAGTAACTGAGTTTAATTACAAAGAAAAAGGTCTCTTGGATTTTCAGGTCACTAGGTTCAGGCCCCTTATACAAAAGTGGATATTCTTGATCTTTTCTCGCATTGGGGATTTAACCTATAATTATCCTCCCAACCAGTGTGTTACAGTTGCTTCCCATTAATGGTTTCAACGCTAATTCCCTCTCACTGATGCATCTTGAAATGGCTCGTACCTCTCACCTAGTATTTGCCATTCAAGGTGATCCTTAACCTTGGATTACCCTTCACAAGCTCGCAAGAGATAACTAATGGATGTCTCCATAGAGTCCAAAGCTTACCAAGTGTTGGCTATTTTAGAAAATCCTACCTTTAAACCACCTACCAAAGGCTCGCAAGAGATAAACTAGTGTAACTTAATGGATGAAGTCCACTTGCCTTACCAAGTGTTGGCCCAGGTGATTTTAAGACATTTTAAGTTAACTAAAAATATAAAAACCATTAATGAGTCACAAATTCCTCTTCATTAAAAATTGAAACAAGGAAAACTCCCACTTTTGTAGTCGGGTCCCTTACCTAGCTCCTTTCCGTCCAAGAGACAAAAAGTCTAGCCACTCATCCTCTAAGAAAACATCTTCAGAGGTTGTTTGGCTAGAATGAAAAATATAATCAAAACGAGTAGGTAAAGCAAAGCAACGATTTGTATATTTCTTACTAAAAACATGTACAAGTGATCCCCACTCCAATGTCTTCCCCTCTTCAGAGAGACGAGAGATATCAATAAAAATGAGAGATAGATATTACAAAGAGATATCTTAGGATATATAAAGAGAGATATTTTCAACCTCTTAATTAGATATCCTAAATATCTTAAAAGATCTTCAACTGATTACAAGGAGAGAATTGATAATTACACCAAATATCTTAAGGTAAAAATCTAATAGAGTCGGTGTAAAATATCTAACTATTACATTTTCACATTAGAGAAAGGTGGTGCGAAAAATTTTGCATCGGAGAAAGTCAGTGCAAAAATTTTCACATTGGGAAAGTGTGCTGCGAAAATTTTCGCATTAGGAAAAGTTAGTGCGAAAATTTTCGCATCAGGGAATGTCAATGCGAAAATTTTTGCATCAAGAAATGTCAATGCGAAATTCCTTTTCAGCTTTGCACAGTTGCCTTCAATTGGCCATAACTTCTTCGTTTCAGCTCCAAATTGCACACCATTGGAAGCGTTGTACTCCTGAATTCCTGAGCTTCGAAATGATATATAGCATGTAGACAATGGACTCCATGAAGTGCTCCAAAGGTTCCTTGCAACTGCTGTCCTTTGAATTTCGCATAGCCTGTGAAGATTTCGCATCACCATGCAAAATTGCTTCATGATGGATTTCTTTCTCTGATCCTCTTCCTTGCATCTCTTAATTGGCTTGGAAGCTCATTCCCAAGGGTTGCACAAAGTTCTCCCTCATTCTTGGCTTGCTTCAATGATAAAAAAGCTACTAAAAACACCAAAACTAGCCAAAAATTGATTAAAAATATTTGCAAGGGTCCTTAACGTGCCAATTGAGTTAAAAGGTATTAATTACTACTCAAAAGTGTTTAAAAGAGTTTATATCAAGCTATAAAAGAGCACTTTTTGAGTAGTAATCAACAGACTAGTGAAATTGATCATGTCGTTGTCTTGTCTCGTCTTCGTCATAGATCACACACTGTCCGATCAGTCTTGATAGTTAGGTATTGTATTCTGAGGAGACCATACCTATATGATCGGTTACATCATTGTCCTATCTATTTTTCATGATAGACAACATCCTATTTGATTGATCATGATAGTTCCGTTTTGATTTCAACGTAGACCATACTTGTATGATCAGTCACATTGTTGTATCGTCTGGTCTTTGTCATAGACCATTTTCGGTGTACAACGGACCTTCATGATCGGTCATGTTGTTGTCCTGTCTCATCTTCATCATAGACTGTACACTGCTCAGTTGATGTTGATAGTTCAATATCGTATTCTATAGAGATCACACATTTACGATCGGTCACATCGTTGTTCTTTTTTCTTTTCGTGGTAGATCACATTCTATTTGATCAGTCATGATAGTTCAATTCTGATTTCATTGTAGATTGCACTAGTATGATCAATCATGTCATTGTCCTATCTGGTTTTTGCTATAGATTGTACCCTATCAGATTGATTATGAAAGTTCAATTTCATTTTTGGCGTATGATGGACCTGAACGATCGATCACATTGTTGTCCTATCTCATCTTTGTCATAGACCATAGATATATGATAGGTCTTTACAATTTAGTATCATATTTTGCAAAGATCATAGTTGTATGATCAGTCATGCAGTTATTCCTTTTGACCACATCCTGTCTGATCGACCATGACATTTCAGTTTCAATTTTTACATAGACCGCACCTATACGATTAGTCATGTCGTTCTCTTGTCTGGTCTTTTCCATAGAATATACCTTGTCAGCACGGTCATAACAATTCAATTTCATTGTTAAAACAAAGTGGACTTGTATGATCGGTCATGTCATTGTTGTGTATGGTCTTCATCATATATCGTGCCCTATCAAATTGTTTATGACAATTCATTTTTTTTTAACATAGAGCGGACCTAAACGATTGATCATATCATTATCCTGTCTCATGTTAGTCATATATCGTATACTATTGATTTGTCCTGATAGTTCAGTATCATATTCTGCATAAATCACACCTATACGATTGTCGTTGTCCTGTTTACTTTTCATGATAGACCACATCCTGTCCAATTAGTCATGAAAAATTAGTTTTGATTTCACCATAAACTGCACATGTACAATTAGTCATGTCGTTTTCGTGTCCGGTCTTCACCATAGACCGTACCTTATTGGATAGGTCATGATAGTTTAATTTCTTTTTCGGCATAGAGCAAACCTGGACAATTAGTCACATTGTTATCATATCTCCTCTTCATCATAGACGGCATATAGTATGATTAGTCTTGACAATCCAATATCGTATTATTTAAAGATCACACCTTTATGATCAGTCACATCATTATCCTGTCTACTTTTCATGATAAACTGCATCCTGACCGATCAGTCATGAAAGTTCAGCTCCAATTTTGGTGTGGAAGGCATCTGTATGATTAGTCACTTTGTTGTCCTGTCTGGCCTACATTATAGACCGTACCTTATTGGATTAGTCTTGATAGTTCAATTTCTTTTTTGGCATAGAGCAAACCTGAACAATTAGTCACGTTGTTACATATCTCATCTTCATCATAAACTGCATACAGTCTGATTAGTCTTGACAATCCAATATCGTATTATTTAGAGATCACACCTTTATGATCGATCACATCATTGTCCTATCTACTTTTTGTGATAGACAACATCCTGTCCGATCAATCATGAAAGTTCAGTTCCGATTTTGGTGTGAAAGGCATCTGTATGATTAGTCACGTTGTTGTCCTGTCTAGTATATGTTATAGACCGTACCTTATTGGATTGGTCTTGACAGTTCAGTTTGGTTTTTGGTATAGAGCAAACTTGAATGATTGGTCACATCATTGTCTTGTCTCATTTTGATCATAAATCGCATAATATCTGAAACTCTTGATAGGTCAGTATCATTTTTTAAAGAGATCACACCTATACAATAGGTCACGTCATTCTCCAATTTGTTTTTTATGATAGACTGCACCCTGTATGATTGGTCATGATAGTTCAATTCTGATTTTGACGTAGACCACATCTATACAATCTGTCATGTCATTGTCTTGTCTGGTTTTTGCGATAAACCATACCCTATCAGATCGGTCATGATAGTTTATTTTTATTTTTTGTGTAAAGCGGACCTGAACGATCGATCATGTCATTGTCCTTTCTCGTCTTCGTCATAGACTGTACACTATTTGACAGGTCTTAATAGTTCAATATCGTATTTTTCAAAGATCACACCTATGTGATCGGTCATATCACTGTACTATATGCTTTTCATGATAGACCACATCTTATTCGATCAACCACGATAATTTAGCTTCGATTTTAGCGTAGATCATACCATGTCAGATCTATTATGACAAATCAGTTTCCTTTTCGGCATACAATAGACTTGTACAATTAGTCATGTCATTGTCTTCTCTTATCTTCATGATAGATCGCACACTATTTGATAGATCTTGATAGTTCAATATCATATTTTGCAGAGATCACACCTATATGATTGGTCATGTCGTTGTCCTATCTATTTTTCATGATAGACTGCATCTTCGACCAATCATTGTAGTTTAGTTCTTGATTCGTTCCCAATTGGTGTACCTTGATTTTGGTCTTCAGACGGGAGTAATCAACAAAATTTATAACCTATATCACCATGTACTAGGATAGCCTCAGCTAACATAGCATAGTGGCTCTAGGATCGTTCACTGGGAAGGGTTTTCAACTTACTACTGATATTAATTCAAAGTTGAATTGGTGTTTTTTCATTTCAAGGTTAGCTTTAAAAGAAAACATAAACTTTGATTGAAAAAGGATTGGTTTTAAGCTAACCAAAAATAGTAACTGATTTTAAGTACAAAGAAAAGTGTTTCTTGGAGTTTTTGGATCACTGGGGTTAGGCTCCTAATACAAAAATAGAGTTCCGGTCACTTGAATCTTTTCCTCGCATTGGAGATTTAACACATAGTTATTTCTCTAACCAGTGTGGTACAGATGTTTCCCTTTTATGGATTCAAACACTAAATCCCTCTCAGTGATTCATCTTGCAATGGCTCGTGCCTCTCACCTAGCATTTGCCATTCAAGGTGATCCTTAACCTTGGATTTCCCTTCTCAAGCTCGCAAGAGATAACTAATGGATGTCTCCTTAGAGTCCAAAAGCTTACCAAGTGTTGGCTATTCTAGAAAATCCTACCTTTGAACCACCTCCCAAAGGCTCGCAAGAGATTAGCTAGTGCATCTCAATGGACGGAGATCACTTGCCTTACCAAGTGTTGGCCTAGGTGATTTAAAGGCGTTTTAAGTTAACTAAAAACATAGAAACCATTAACAAGTCACATTTTCTCTTCATTAAAAGCTGAAACAACAAAACTTCCAATTTTTGCATTCGGCACCTTACCCAGCTTCCATAGCTCCAAGAGACAAAAAGCCTAGCCACTCATTCTCTGAGGAAACATCCTCAGAGCTTGTTTGGATAGTAAGAAAAGTACAATCAAAATGAGTAGGTAAGGCAAAGCAAAGCTCTGTGTATTACTTCCTTCAAAACTATACAAAAAGTTGGTCTCCGAGATCAAGCTCCGAGATATCTATGTAAAGAAAATTACAAACTATATATATAAGGTTATTCACCCTTTGTTCTTACTTATTAACTAAGGAATCCTATGATTGGTGGATTACAAGGAGAAAATGGGGATTTAAACAACAAATATCTGAAGAAAAAAATCTAAAAGAGTCGGTCGCAAATATCTGGAAGCACTCAGGAGGATTTTCGCAGCATGCAACATGGGCTGCGAAATCAGCTTTTAGCTTGGTGTGATTGGCTTCCAATGGCTATAACTTCTTCATTTTAGCTTCGATTCACACACTGTTTAAAGCGTTGGATTCATGACTTCCCAAGCTTCAAAACGACATATAGTATGCATGAAATGGACTCTAGGAAGTGCTCAAAATGTGTCCAACAGTTGGTGTCCTCTTGAATTATTCATGTTAGATTTCTCTCTTTGTTTTCCCTCCTTGCATTCATGATTTGCTTTTGGCAAAGGACTATAAAGCTTCAAAGCTTGGGTTCTTCATGTAAATGAGCTTCCAATTGCTTTGCCATGGATTCTATAGAACTCTCCTCAATCTTGGATTGCTTTGGTGATCAAAAAGCTATCAAAAACACCAAAACTTAACACAATTTGATTAGAAACGATTGCAAGGGTCCTTAACATGCCAATTGAGTTAAAAGGTAATAATCACTACTCAAAGATGTTTAAAAAAGTTAATTACAAGCTACAAAATAACACTTTTTGAGTAGTAATCACTCCCCCCAACCGACATATTGCTAGTCTCTTAGCAATGAAGGAGAGAAAAATAAAAAAAATAAACAGTAATATAATTTACAATATCATGCTGATCACTTCAAAAAATTTTAAGTGGCATGATGATCAAACTCTCACATGGAACATTAAAGATATAAAACTCAAATTTCAACAAGAGTTAGCAAATACCATGCCTAATCACAATTCATAAAGAGAAGGCATTGTGCAAATTGAAGCTTCAAAATGATTTCCACTTCCAAAGGGCCAAACCTTATTCTTCCACAAAAATCTAAGTGTTACTTGATAGTTTCCGAATATAGTATGTTGAACTAATCTCTCCCCCCCAACCTAGTTCTTTTTCAACACTTAGCAAACTGACAAAATTCAATAGACTAAGAACGCACCCTTTTGTTTCACAATTTTTTCATTGTAGGAGTGTAAGGCTTAAAGGTATTCTTTTCTAAATTGTCCATGTAACGGGGGTCCATCGATGACTCCCAACCAATTAAGGTTTAGGGTATCAAGCTTTAAGGATCTTTCAACCACTAACTCCTCATATTTTACCCCGGACTTTTGAGAATGAAATTTAATACCCAAGCACCTACAGTATGTTAAACTCCACCTATTCACCCTTGTAACGAGCATTGAGGTCGGTGACTCCCAACCAATGAAGGCTTAAGGCACCAGGTTTTAAAGATTTTCACCATATACCCCTCAAACCTTGCTCGGGTTTCGAGGCAAGTAAACATTTTATTCTTTCTCTTTTTTTTTTCAAAGGCTCATTGGCCTTTTATAAGGTGTCCTAACACTATTAAATGAGGTCAAAAGTACCAAGTCTAAATTTTCCTAAGTCAAGGGAGAAATAGTTTTTCATCTTATAAATGGAACCTAGTGTGCATAGTGTGTGAATAGCTTAAAGTGGAAGACATAAGGTTGAATTCAATAGAAGTTTCAACAATTCATCAACTTTAGTCAACATAATACAACTCTAAGTCAAGTGAAAAACAAAAATTCAATTTCTCTCATTTTATTTTGAGAATTTTTCCTTAATAACCATGGAGAGTACAATAAAAACTTTAAAAAATTTTAAAAAATTAAGCAAAAACAACTAAATTACCAAAATAACTTAGCATTAATACCAAAACTTCCTTCCTCAACTCTCTCCCCAACCAAGCTGAACATTGCCCTCAATGTGGCAAGAGTGATTGAAATTACAGGGAGGAAGTAGTACCTCCTGAGTGATATGAAGTTTGAGTAGAATAGGAGAAACCATATGTTTAAAAAAAACAACAAAAGATGCGAGTAGAAGAATTAAAATAAGATTATGCCAAGTATACTAAAAAAATGATAGATATGTATTACTTTAAGAAAGTACAGTATGGAGCAAAAACAAGTAATACATCCAATCCCAATATATAAAACATCAAAAACATGGGATTATGAGTTCTACTGAAGTAAAGAAATACAGAAAAGAAAATAGATAAATGATCATATGGTGATGGGAGGATCATGTGGAGACGATGGCTCAGCTGTAGAAGTCTAAATACTCGGGATGGATGTCTCTATCTCTCCTGTAGTCGGCTCCTCAGGGGGCACAGTCTGCTCGGCTAGAGGAGGACCCTGGGATGGATCTGTAGGCTCTGATGGGATAGGCATATCGTGCTCAAGTGGTGATAGAATACCCAAATGTTGCTGTATCTGCCTAAGGATGGCACTATGCTAGGTCTGGGTGGCGATAAGCTGATCCTGATGTGCACGTATGGCCACCATCTGTTGAGTCAGGATGCTCTGAGTAGCGGTCAATGTCTACAGAGTATGACATAGGCCTTTGAACTCTGAAATGGATATGGTGATACTAGACTTAGATGGATGAGGCTCAGATGCAGCTGGTACAACTGGCGGAGTCCCTGGTGTGGCAGGAGGAGCAGAAGATGCAACCTCAGGCATAGGTCCTGTAGAGGGCACTACAGGGACAGGTGCTCTCATGTCCGCAGGTATCTCAACCGACTGTGGCTCCTCTAGATGCTCTGGCTATGGAATCTCTAGATACTCAGGTGTAGCTGGGGTTCCTGGCTCTACATCATAAGCTGTTATACTCATCCATCTGTCGAGAGTGAATAGCTCTCGGCAAATGTGTATGCGCTCAAGATGAGGCTCAGATGGATATCCCAAGTGCTCTAAGATCTGACAGATTAATCTCGTAAATAGAAGTGGAATGGCATCCGCTCTCATCAGCTTCTTTTTGTGGACCTTCTCTTCAAAGCAAAGAAGAGCGGTCATGATGAGATGATGAGGGCCAAAGAAATATCCCTCTGATATCCTGAACAAGGCCTCTAGCAAAGCTCCTCTCCTCTGCACCATATGCTGAAGTGGATAGATGTTGTGGCGCAGAAGTGTATCAATAAAGAACATGCCGGGAGGGAGCTCCTTCCTCAATAGATACGAGCGCGTAGATGTCCCTCTGGACAGTATATGAACCATATCACTCAGAGAAGGATGAGCCCACACTCTATAATCCTCTGGACGTGATGGCTCATAGGGAATGTGCAGGGCCTCTGCTATATGTTTGGCTCCCAAGATACCATGTCGTCCGTCAATGGTGAAGTGGATGACAGTAGGATCCCGGACGCGGTGTGTAGTCATAGACTAATAAAAGTCTAATGCTACACGAAGATAGAAAAAATCCCTTGGAGTCATCAAGTGCTCCAAATGGTACCTTTGTAGCAGATGGAATGAATCTCTGAGCTCTGGCTGAAGCCTGAAGGTCTCTCTGTCAAAGCAAAGCTCGGAGTGGAATGGCCTAGCCCAAAAATCCAAATTGCCCTCTATGGGTGGCTGAGTGACCATGGGTCGTCTGATAATCACCTCAGGAGTCATCCCAAAAGGAATCTGAGACTTTGTATTAGGCGGCTGAGGCTGTGAT
This sequence comes from Vitis amurensis, assembly GCA_037355405.1. Classification (NCBI taxonomy): domain Eukaryota; kingdom Viridiplantae; phylum Streptophyta; class Magnoliopsida; order Vitales; family Vitaceae; genus Vitis; species Vitis amurensis. The sequence goes on along the minus strand of CM074687.1, from coordinate 11,952,856 downwards.
GGCTCAATTGGAGCTGATATCCTTGCTTTCTTCTTAGGAGGGTAGCTAGCTGACTTTTTGGGTCGAGATGAGCTTGCCCCAGGTGTAGTGGGTGGTCTCCTGGTCTCATATCGTCTCAGAGGAGGGCTCAGAGGCGTGCCCTCTACTGAAGGCGGGACAACAAGTGGCTGTGAAGGCTCAGTCATGGAGTCTTGCACAGGAACCACTCTTGGTGCTCTGTGGCGACCTGAGGGAGATGGGGTCTTGGCTCGTGTTTTGGCCATGGCTGACTTAGAGAAGGTTGAGAGAGGGTGGCCGGAGGTGCACGTGGGGCTTGGCTTCAGACGGAGGTCCCTTGGAATCCCCTTGAAGATGGTGTTATGGTTTGGCTCAATTTCGCACCTGAGGAGGGTTTTCACAGAGCAAATGATCGGTGCGAAATGGTCTTTAGCAATTTAAAGGCTCAAGTTAGGATTTAAGTGACGGTTGAAATTTTCGCAAGAGGAGGCTCGTTTCGCAACCAAGGGGCTATTTCGCAGCCCATTTCACAGCTACGAAATGGGAGTGTGGGGCTACGAAATGGCACTCGTGTGCCAATGGGGTGTTTCGCACTTGAGAAATGGTTTCGCAGAGGGTGCTTGGGCTGCGAAATGAAGCTTTGGAGGATTTCGCAGCCGTTTCGCAGCTGCGAAATAGGGGTTTGGGTTGTGAAATGGCACACGTGTGCCTGAGGAGTGTTTCGCAGGGGTGGGGCTTAGGCTGTGAAATGATTTCGTAGAAGAAGGCCTTTTTCACAGCGAGACCTCGATTTAGCAGAGGGTAGTCTTGGGATGCTAAATGATTTCGCAGAGAATGCCTCATTTCGCAGGGGGGCTATTTTGGCTGTGAAATTTTCACAGGCCAATGAATTTGCATGCTTTTGGGCTCCTTTGGTTCCCTAAGACCTTCCTTCACCTATTTTGCAATTCCTCCTAAATTTGATCATTCAAAAAGTCTAAGTTACATCAAAATGACATAAATTAAAACTAAGATTAAAATCAAAACAATTAATAAAGCTCATAAATTAGCAAAATTAAACAAAAATATGGACTTTGGCAAGACCAAGTCCATCTAACCCCTTTCTGATTAGGATTTCTGTGGCTCAAGGAGGTTGACTTCCTCCTTATCTTGATTGAATGGCTCCATGAATGGTTTGAGACGATGGCCATTGACTTTAAAAGTGTCTGTGCTGTTGGAATTCAGTAGTTCCACCACTCCATTGAGATGCACTTGGTGAATAATGAAAGGGCCTATCCACCTTGACTTAGCTTCCTAGGAAAGATATGGAGCCTAGAGTCATATAGTAAGACTCTTTGTCCTTTCCAGAATTCTTTGTTGGAGATCAACTGATCATGCCACCTCTTCATCCTCTGTTTTGCAACTTTGGAATTGATGTAGGCATCATTTCTTAATTCCTCCATCTCATTAAGGTCTAAGCACCTCTTTGCCCTGGCTCTGACCAAGTCCATGTTTACCTTCTTGATTGCCCACCAAACCTTATATTCAACTTCCACAGGGAGATGGCATGCTTTGCCATAGACTAGGCGATAAGGAGACATGTCAAGAATAGTCTTATAAGCTGTTCTATATGCCCATAGTGAATCATGGAGCTTAACAGACCAATCTCTTCTGCTCGTGTTCACCACCTTCATCAAGATATTCTTGATTTCCCTATTTGCTAGCTCAACTTGCCCGGAAGTCTGAGGGTGATAAGGTGTAGCTACCTTATGCTTCACCCCATACTTGGCTAATAGGGTTTCAAAAGGTTTGTTGCAAAAATGAGTACCCCCATCACTGATTATGGCCTCGGGCACCCCAAATCTTGAGAAGATGTTCTCTTTGAGAAACTTGAGAATCACTCTATGATCATTGTGTTTACAGGGGATTGCCTCAACCCATTTAGAAACATAGTCTACCCCCACCAAAATATAAGAGTTACCAAAAGACATTGGGAAAGGTCCCATGAAGTCGATGCCCCAAACATCAAAGAGATCAACTATTAGAATGAGGTTCATAAGCATTTGATTCCTTCGTGTTAGCTTCTCGAGTCTTTGGAATCTATCGTAGCTCCTACACATGGTGTGGGCATCTTTGAAGAGTGATGGCCAGCTAAACCCTGATTGCAACACCTTCATGGCTATTTTCTTAGAGGCAAAGTGGCCTCCACACGCACTCTCATGACAATGACTGAGGATTCCTTGTTGCTCTTCTTCAGGGACACACTTCCTTATTATTTGATCTGCACAATACTTGAAAAGGAAATGTTCTTCCCAATAATAGGCATGAATCTTTGCAAAGAAGTGCTTCCTATCTTGTGTTTTCCACTCTCTTGGAACTTCACCAGTAACCAGATAGTTAGCAATATGAGCATACCAAGGAGTGTTTCCTAGCAACATAAGTGATTCCTCTGGAAAGTCATCATTAATAGGTAAAACATGGGAGTTATGTGCTATAGCCAACCTTGAAAGGTGGTCAGCTACCATATTCTCCACTCCTTTCTTATCTCTGATTTGGAGATTGAACTCTTGTAGTAAGAGAATCCATCTAATCAACCTTGCTTTTGCATCTTGCTTTGTCAATAAATACTTCAAGGTTGAATGGTCAGTGAAAACAATGATGAAAGACCCTACTAGATAAGCACGAAACTTGTCTAAGGCAAACACTACAGTTAACAATTCTTTCTCTGTGGTTATGTAGTTCCTTTGAGCTTCGTTCAATGTCTTGCTTGCATAATAGATCACATAGGGCTTTCCATCTTCTCTTTGGCCAAGCATAGCTCCTATAGCAAAGTCAATGGCATCACACATCACTTCAAAGGGTAATTGCCAGTTAGGGGCCCTCACTATTGGAGCGATTGTCAAAAATTGCTTCAGTTGATCAAAACTCCTTTGACATTTGTCATCCCATACAAACTTAGCATCCTTAGCCATTAATTCACAAAGAGGCTTTGAAAGCTTGGAGAAATCTTTTATAAACCTCCTATAGAATCCTGCATGGCCAAGGAATTGCCTTACTCCTTTTACATTTGTTGGGGATGGCAATTTGACAATAAGTTCCACCTTTGCTTTATCAACTTTGATGCCTTTCTCGGAGATGATATGGCCAAGGACAATTCCTTGTTGTACCATAAAATGACATTTCTCCCAATTGAGCACCAAGTCCTTTTCAATGTATCTGTTCAGAACCGCTTCCAAGTTGACTAAGCATTCTTCAAATGTACTTCCATATATGGTGATGTCATCCATGAAAACCTCCATAATTCGCTCCACCATATCACTGAAGATACTTAACATACATCGTTGGAATGTTGCAGGTGCATTACATAAACCAAAAGGCATTCTTCTGTAGGCATATGTTCCAAATGGACATGTGAAAGTGGTCTTCTACTGATCTTCAACATCAATTTCTATTTGAAAATACCCGGAGTAACTGTCCAAGAAACAATAGAAAGGATGGCCTGAGACTCTCTCCAACACTTTATCAATAAATGGCAATGGAAAATGATCCTTCCTTGTCACAGCATTCAATTTTCTATAATCAATACACACCCTCTAACCTGAAGTGAGGCGTCTAGCAACTTCTTCTCCCTTTTCATTTTGGACCATCGTGATTCCTGACTTCTTTGGTACCACTTGAGTAGGACTCACCCATGGGCTATCCGATATGGGGTTAATAATACCTGCCTGAAGTAGCTTCAGAACCTTAGCTCGCACCACCTCTTACAAATGAGGATTCAATTTTCTTTGAGGTTAACGAATTGGTTTAGCTTCTTCTTCCATGTATATATGATGTGTACAGACCAAAGGACTGATGCCTTTCAAGTCAGATATTTTCCATCCTATTGCTTTCTTACACCTCTTGAGAACTTCAAGTAGACACACCTCCTGAGGAGTAGTAAGAGATGAAGATATAACAATAGGGCATTGTTTATTCTCTTCTAGGTATGTATATTTCAACTCCATGGGCAGAGGCTTCAGATTGAGCTTTGGGGTCTCCTCCTTAGCAGCTTCTTGTGCCTCCTCTTTATTGAACAAAGGTAGAATTTCTTCTCTCCTCCTCCAACCTTGTAGAGCGGCAAGCACATCAGAGGGTTCAGGCAACCCTTCTTCAAGATCCCCAAGACTTTCATTCAACTTGTCTTGCATTTTCTGATTACAATACTCCTCCACTAGAGTGTCAATAATGCACACCTCTTCTGGACCTTCTTCTTCTTCCAGAGTGATTGGCTTTTTGGACATATAGAAGATATTTACCTCCAATGTCATGTTGCCAAACGTGAGTTGCATGAGTCCATTCCTACAATTTATGATTGCATTTGATGTAGCAAGGAATGGCCTTCCAAGGATGATAGGAACATAATTAGTTTCCTTAACAATTGGGTCTATGTCAAGAACAACAAAGTCTACAGGATAGTAGAAATTATCAACTTGAACTAAGACATCTTCAATTATCCCCCTTGGAATTTTCACTGATCTATCTGCTAGAAATAGAGTGATTGATGTTGGCTTCAATTCACCAAGTCCCAATTGCTTGTAGACAGAGTATGGTAGCAAATTCACACTTGCTCCCAAGTCTAACAAAGCTTTGTCCACTACAGTTCCTCCAATCATGACCGAAAAGGTAGGACAACCCGAATCTTTGTACTTCAAAGGAGACTTGCATTGTATGATAGCACTTACTTGCTCAATCAAGAAGGCTTTCTTATTCACATTCAACCCTCTTTTGATAGTACACAAGTCCTTTAGGAATTTTGCATATGTTGGAACTTGTTTAATCATATCTAGTAATGGGATGTTGACCTTCACCTGTCTCAATACTTTAAGAATTTCTGATGCATTTCTGATTCCCTTTTTCCCATGCAAAGCTTGAGGAAAAGGTGGAGGTGTGTGTTTCTTCATCACATCTCCCTTGATAAGTACTTTCTCCATATTTACATTCACTGTTGAATCATGGTCCTCTTTCCCTTCACTGCTATCTTTCTTCTTTCCTTTGGTTTCCTCCCTCTTCTCTATATTTTCTTCTTCTTTCTCAACATATGGCTTGGGTGTTGGCAGCTCAACCTTTTTACCACTCCTTAGAGTGATCAAGGCTTTAACATCTCTCACCTGAGAAGATTCTCTCTCATGAGTTTCCACTTCATGGATACCCTTTGGGTTTTGGTGAGGTTGAGAAGGAAATCTACCCTTCTCTTGCATTGTGTTCAGGTTAGTGAGCCTTGAGATTGAGTATTGGAGATTATCTATCTTCTGAGATAAATCATTTTGCATTCCATCCATCCTTTTATTCAATGTATTCTCTACACTGTCAATTCTTTGACTGAGTTGAGCATTGATGTATTTTTTTATCTCCAACAAAATCTCCCACAACCTTGCTTAGATTCACTACTGCTTGTTCAAGATTTGAAGCTTGTTGAGACACTTGAGCTGGCTGTGTATACTGAGGTACTCTTGGCTTCCATGAGAAATTTGGATGGTTCTTCCAATTTGAGTTGTAAGTATTTTCGTATGAAGCATTGTTGTTGGGTTTGAATTGTCCAATAACATTTGCTTGATCTGCAAACATTTCCCTAGCAACTGGAATTGTAGGGCACTCCTCCACCAAGTGTTCATAAGATTGACAAATAGGACATGGCTTGACTTGCACTGGCGTTTCAGCAACAGTTTGCACTTCATGTATCTTTTTCAATTCTAGCTCCTCCAATCTTCTTGTCATAGCTGCAACCTTTGATTTCATATCAACATCTTCATTCAGGGTATACATCCTAGCCTTAGCATTAAAGGCATTCAGTTGAGACTTCGTCTTCCCCACTTCTCCTTTGTTTGGTTCATCCCATCCCCTTGAAACTTCAGCCACATAACTCAAGAAATCCATGGCTTCCTCCAGATTCTTACTCATGAAATCTCCTCCACACATAGTTTCGAGGAGTTGCTTCATTGAGGAAGACATCCCATCATAAAAATAACTCACCAATAGGCATGTATCAAAACCATGGTGAGGACAAGCATTGATGGCTTCCATGTATCTTTCCCAACACTCATAGAATTTCTCATTCTCCTTAGCTGAGAAGTTTGAAATTTGCCTTTTCAAGCCATTTGTTCTATGAGTAGGAAAAAATTTCTTGAGGAATTCAGCTTGCAAATCAGTCCAAGTCCGGATACTCCTTGGCCTTAAAGAATTAAGCCAGATCTTGGCTTTATCCTTCAAAGTAAAAGGAAATAGCTTTATCCTCATCAAGTCGATTGAAGCTCCTCCTTCTTGAAATGTATTACAAACATCTTCAAATTCCTTGATATGTGCATAGGGATTCTCACTTTCCATCCCATGGAAAGTAGGTAGAAGTGGAACAATATGCGGTCTAATTACTAGCTGCTCTATAGGGGGCACTATACATGATGGTGCACTCATACGAGGTGGATGCATGCGATCCCTCATTGATCTGAATGCATTGGGATTGTCCTGGTGACCATGGTGACTATACTGATCTTCAGGTGTAGCTTCCATGATGTTCAAGCTCAATTCCAACTCCTTGTTATGAGGTGTTTCAAATTTCACAAGCCTTCCTCCACTGTCTTGTATCCAATTTGGCATACACAACTAGTATCAACTGTAACAAAAACAAAGAAACAAACGAAAACAAAAGAAAACAAGACTACAAAGAGATCAAGATTAACTAAAACTACATTAAAAGATAAAATATGAACGAGTAGAAGAAAAAATTAAAAGAGTTAGTAAAATGAAAGAAAAATCACCAAACTTGTGATGAAAATCACAAGTACTCTGAAAAGACAATATCACTGTGAAGTTGGCACCCTCCCCGACAACGGTGCCATTTGATTTGTTCCCAATTGGTGTACCTTGATTTCGGTCTTCAGACGGGAGTAATCAACAAAATTTATAACCTATATCACCATGTACTAGGATAGCCTCAGCTAACATAGCATAGTGGCTCTAAGATCGTTCACTGGGAAGGGTTTTCAACTTACTACTGATATTAATTCAAAGTTGAATTGGTGTTTTTTCATTTCAAGGTTAGCTTTAAAAGAAAACATAAACTTTGATTGAAAAAGGATTGGTTTTAAGCTAACCAAAAATAGTAACTGATTTTAAGTACAAAGAAAAGTGTTTCTTGGAGTTTTTGGATCACTGGGGTCAGGCTCCTAATACAAAAATAGAGTTCTGGTCACTTGAATCTTTTCCTCGCATTGCAGATTTAACATATAGTTATTTCTCTAATCGGTGTGGTACAGATGTTTCCCTTTTATGGATTCAAACACTAAATCCCTCTCAGTGATTCATCTTGCAATGGCTCGTGCCTCTCACCTAGCATTTGCCATTCAAGGTGATCCTTAACCTTGGATTTCCCTTCTCAAGCTCGCAAGAGATAACTAATGGATGTCTTCTTAGAGTCCAAAAGCTTACCAAGTGTTGGCTATTCTAGAAAATCCTACCTTTGAACCACCTCCCAAAGGCTCGCAAGAGATTAACTAGTGCATCTCAATGGACGGAGATCACTTGCCTTACCAAGTGTTGGCCCAGGTGATTTAAAGGCATTTTAAGTTAACTAAAAACATAGAAACCATTAACGAGTCACATTTTCTCTTCATTAAAAGCTGAAACAACAAAACTTCCAATTTTTGCATTCGGCACCTTACCCAGCTTCCATAGCTCCAAGAGATAAAAAGCCTAGCCACTCATTCTCTAAGGAAACATCCTCAGAGCTTGTTTGGATAGTAAGAAAAATACAATCAAAATGAGTAGGTAAGGCAGAGCAAAGCTCTGTGTATTACTTCCTTCAAAACTATACAAAAAGTTGGTCTCGGAGAACAAGCTCCGAGATATCTATGTAAAGAAAATTACAAACTATATATATAAGGTTATTCACCCTTTGTTCTTACTTATTAACTAAGGAATCCTATGATTGGTGGATTACAAGGAGAAAATGGGGATTTAAACAACAAATATCTGAAGAAAAAAATCTAAAAGATTCGGTTGCAAATATCTGGAAGCACTCAGGAGGATTTTTGCAGCATGCGACATGGGCTGTGAAATTTTGCAAGCTGAAAGTCTCCATTTCGCAGCCAAAGGTTGATTTCGCAGCTAGCACTTTATGATTTCGCAGCTGCGAAATCAGCTTTTAGCTTGGTGCTATTGGCTTCTAATGGCTATAACTTCTTCATTTCAGCTCTGATTTATGTACTGTTTAAAGCGTTGGATTCATGACTTCCCAAGCTTCGAAATGACATATAGTATGCATGTGTCCAACAGTTGCTATCCTCTTGAATTCTTCATGTTAGATTTCTCTCTTTGTTTTCCCTCCTTGCATTCATGATTTGCTTTTGGAAAAGGACTATAAAGCTTTAAAGCTTGGGTTCTTCATGTAAATGAGCTTCCAATTGCTTTGCCATGGATTCTATAGAACTCTCCTCAATCTTGGATTGCTTTGCTTATCAAAAAGCTATCAAAAACACCAAAACTTAACACAATTTGATTAGAAACGATTGCAAGGGTCCTTAACATGCCAATTGAGTTAAAAGGTAATAATCACTACTCAAAAATGTTTAAAAGAGTTAATTACAAGCTACAAAATAACACTTTTTGAGTAGTAATCAGTTCTGTTTTTGGCATAAACTACACCTATATGATTAGTCATATTGTCCTTATGTATGTTTATCGGAATAGATCGTACCCTATCAGATTGGTCATGATAATTCAGTTTCGTTTTCGATGTAGAGCAGACCTGAATGATCGATCACATCATTGTCTTGTCTTGACTTTGTTATAGACCACACATTGTCCGATCTATCTTGATAGTTTAGTATTGTATTCTACAGAGATGACACCCATACAGTTGATCATGTAGTTGTCTTGTCTACTTTTCATGATTGACCACATCATGTCCGATCAGTCATCACAGTTCAATTCCAATTTTTGCGTAAATCGCATCTATATGACCAGTCACGTCATTCTCTTGTCTAATCTTTATCATATGCTATACCTTATTGGATCGATCACAACTGTTCATTTTTGTTTTTGGGATAGAGTGAACCTGAATGATTGGTCACGTCATTGTGATGTCTCGTCTTCGTCATATACCACACACTATCCAATAGGTCTTGACAGTTCAGTATCGTATTCTATAGAGATCACACCTATGTGATCGGTCACGTCGTTGTCCTATTTGCTTTTTGTGATAGACCGTATCCTGTTCGATTGGCCTTAATATTTTATTTCTGATTTCAACGTAAACCGCACTTGTATGATCAATCACGTCATTGTCATATCTTGTTTTTTTTATAGATCATACTTTGTCGGATCAATCTCGATAGTTTAGTTTCCTTTTTGACTTAGAGTTGACTTGTATGATCAATCACGTTGTTATCATGTCTCATCTTTGTCATAGACCGCTCACTATTCGATCACTCTTGATAGTTCAGTATCGTATTATATGGAGACCACACCTGTACGATCAGTTACATCATTATCTTTCAACTGCTTTTCATGGTAGATCACATCCTATTTGATTGATCATGAAAATTCAATTTTGATTTAAGTGTAAACCACTTGTACGATCAGTTGCATCATTGTCCTGTTTGGTCTTCGTCATAAACCATACCTTGTTGGATCAGTCATCACAGTTCAATTTTTTTTTTCAGCATATAACAAACCATCACGATCTGTCATGTCATTGTCCTGTCTCATCTCTATCATGGACTGGACATTATCTAGTCGGCCTTGATAGTTCTATATTCTATTCTTTGGAGATCACAACTTTATGATCGGTCACATCATTATCATGTTTGGTTTTTATGATTGATCGTATCTTTTTTAATCAACCATGATAGTTCAATTCTGATTTCGATGTAGACCACTCCTATAGATCAGCCACTTCGTTCTCCTGTCTAGTCTTTGCCATATACCATACCTTGTTATATCGATCATAGCAATTCAATTTCATTTTCAGCATAAAACGAACTTGTACGATTGGTCACATTGTTGTCCTATCTTGTCTTCGTCATAGACTGCACATTATCTAATCGGTCTTGACAGTTAGGTATCATATTCTACGAAGATCACATGTGTACAATCGATCATATCGTTGTCCTATCTTGTTTTCATCATAGATTGTACACAATTCAATCGGTCTTGACAATTCAGTATCGTATTCTATGGAGATCACACTTGTACTATCAATCATGTAGTTGTCATGTCTAGTTTTCATGATAGACTGTATCTTATCCAATCGGTAATGATAGTTTAGTTTTGATTTCGATGTAGACTGCACCTATACGATCAGTCACATCATAGTCATGTTGAATTTTTCTGATAAACCATACCATGTCGGATTAGTCATGAAAGTTCTGTTTCGTTTTTTGTGTAGAGCATACTTGTATGATCAATCACATCATTCTCTTATCTCGTCTTCGCCATAAACTGTACACTGTCCGATCGATATTGACAATTCAATATCATATTCTACAAATATTACACCTTTATGATCTATCATATTGTTAGCCTGTTTTGTTTTCGGGATTGACCAATCCTATTTGATCAGTCATGACAATTTAGTTCTGATTATGGCATAGACCACACCTGAATGATCAACCATGTAGTTGTCTTGTGTGGTTTTCGTGGTAGACTGCATCCTGTCCAATTGGTCATGACAATTTAGTTTCAATTTCAACGTAGACCACACTTGTATGATCAGTCAAGTCGCAGTACTATCTCAAATTTGTCATACATCGCACCTATACAATTAGTCACATTATCTTGTCTGGTCTTCGTAATAAATCATACCCTATCAGATCGGTCATGACAATTCAATTTCGTTTTCAATGTAAAGCGGACTTGTACAATTGATCATGTCATTATCCTATCTCGTCCTTGTATAGATCAGACATTATCTGGTTTGTCTTGACAGTTCAATATCGTACTCTACAGAGATCGCACCTATACGATTGCTCAGGTCGTTTTCCTATCTGTTTTTCATGATAGACCGTTGTGGACCTTTCCCCAATCCACCGACCGGCGTGACTCGTAATTAAAAATATAGGTGGAGAAAAAGTGTGGTTTTCGAGTTTTGGAAAATCTGTCCCTAACAAGGAATAGCTTTGTTTGGAGTCACAACTAACTTTTTATTTTTATTTTTGAAATGGGAAAAATAAAGTAAGAACAAAAACCCCTCAATGACTCCCGTTAAGAAAAAACGATTTGCGAAACTCTATTTCTGGGTTCGAGGATCAACCATGTAGTTGTCTTGTGTGGTTTTCGTGGTAGACTGCATCCTGTCCAATTGGTCATGACAATTTAGTTTCAATTTCAACGTAGACCACACTTGTATGATCAGTCAAGTCGCAGTACTATCTCAATTTTGTCATACATCGCACCTATACAATTAGTCACATTATCTTGTCTGGTCTTCGTAATAAATCATACCCTATCAGATCGGTCATGACAATTCAATTTCGTTTTCAATGTAAAGCGGACTTGTACAATTGATCATGTCATTATCCTATCTCGTCCTTGTATAGATCAGACATTATCTGGTTTGTCTTGACAGTTCAATATCGTACTCTACAGAGATCGCACCTATACGATTGCTCAGGTCGTTTTCCTATCTGTTTTTCATGATAGACCGTTGTGGACCTTTCCCCAATCCACCGACCGGCGTGACTCGTAATTAAAAATATAGGTGGAGAAAAAGTGTGGTTTTCGAGTTTTGGAAAATCTGTCCCTAACAAGGAATAGCTTTGTTTGGAGTCACAACTAACTTTTTATTTTTATTTTTGAAATGGGGAAAATAAAGTAAGAACAAAAACCCCTCAATGACTCCCGTTAAGAAAAAACGATTTGCGAAACTCTATTTCTGGGTTCGAGGATCAGGTTACCTATTAGGAAGGTACCTCATGCGAGGTAGCACCCCTCTAAACCCAGAGTTTGGTCTTTACTAGTGAATTGGGTACATTGGGCCATATGGGTCAAAGATCAGTGAATCCCCCCAAGCTACATGGATGACAAGACTCATACAATCCTAGTTGGTATTCAGAAAGCATAGGAAATCGAAAACCAGAATAATGATGCGTACCTGAGGTCCTTAGCCATGCACTGCGGCAAAGGGTGAGTCAATAAGCATAAGCACACAACATATGCAACCACCAAATCTATTAAAATTTAGTCATATTTCTACTTGAATTAGGATAACTTTCAGCCATGAACCAACCCTATATATGTAACCTCTAATCTCCATCAAACGGCCACCAAAGTGCATCCATGAAACTTCATTACATGGCTAAAACTTAGCTATTCCAATTCCATTGATTTTTATCTAGGAATTAACATCTTTTCCACTTGAATTTCATCTACTAACAACCACAAATTTCACAATTCTCCATAAAAAAATTCAGCTGCCAAAGATCAATTATATGGTGACCTTAAGGGTGGTCGTGAGTGCATAGTGGTGGTGAGGAGGCCATGGGTGAGCTGTGAGGTGTGCGGGCTGCATGTGGGTGAATTGTGGGCTGCATGGGTGAGTTGTGTGGGCAGTGTGAGTGAGTTGTGATGAGGTGTGGCTATATGGGTGAGCTGTGTGGGCTTTGTGAACGGCCATGGCTGCATGGTGGTGAGGGATGGTTGTGGGTGAGCTGAAGGTGGATGGTGGTGGCCATGGTGGCCATGGGGTGTATGTGGACTGCATATGGGTTGTGTGTGGTGGCTGTGAAAGCCGTGGGTGAGTCGAGGGGTGCATGGTGGTGGTGTGGTGGCCATGTGTGAGCTTTAAGGGAGGTGCGGGCTGCATGTGGACTGCATATGGGCTGTGTGTGGTGGCTATGGAAGCCATGAGGAAGGTATGGGCTGATCACTTTCAGTCTCAATATCAAGTAGAGGGTTATACATAGAATTATCCCCTTCACCTTCCAAACCAATTTCAGAAAAATTCCATTTGTACATCCAGGATAGAAGTAGGAAATTGAGTACCTTCCAAAATAGTTCCAAATCTTCTTTTAATCGCCCATTTTGAGCGCACCCAGAAAGTCGTCACTATCTTATACCAAAAACTTGAAAAACTGATGATGTCGGGCATAGAGTTAGGGATAAACTAGAGATGATGGTGTGGTGGTGAGTTCGGTGAACGGGTTGAAGGAGGTGGGTATGGTGGGCTAGGAAGATGAGATCACCAGAATATGATCCATGGAAGTAAGGACAATAACAAGATGTCTAGATGACACAATAAAGCTGAAACAGAGCCATGATGCTTTCAAACCGAACTCACAAGAAAAGAAATGAACCAGCAAAAAATCAGCTCACAAGCAATCCAAAAATTAACATAGACAATTCCATATCTTCTAACATCCACACCCAACCAAATAATCCACAGATATAGCAAGAGAAAAAGGAAAACATATGACAATGAAGAAGAACAAGGGGTTTGCAACAGTCATACCTGAGAGCGTTCCCATTCAACAAGATCAGCCCGACTTCAGGTGACTGTCCTCCTCTCTCTTCCTTCTCAATCTTTCTTGTTGAAAACCTCTTCTTCTCTCCTCAAAACGTTTCCTTCTTCTTTTTTTTCTTCTCTTGCTCCTTTCTCTCTCTGGATGTAGAGCCCTCAAAGAGGACAAGGATCCCCCCTACACTTTTAGTTGTCCCTTAGTAGAGTATCCCCACCCAGAATTTCAAAAACTTTTTCTTTTTCACACTCTCTGAAAAATCCTTTTATACCAGCTTCCCCCCTCAGCATCTGCACCACCTCATTTTTCTTCCCCTTCAGCTTTGGAATCCCCCACCATCGGCCTTGAAACTCCAACTTATTCAACTCCTCCTTCCAATCACGAGGTGGGCAGCTGCCCCTCATAAATCCCTCATTGCTTACCCATCAAGAATCCACATGGATTCGGGGTGGGTTGCAAACAACTTGGAAACCGATTGATCTGGTTAAGAAAAATTCCCAACTTTTGTTAGAACATTTCTTGAAGAGTAAGGAATCCAACAAAAAAAATAGTGCATAATTCTAAGCTTGGATGAGGGAGAAATGACTAAAACAGGCCAAAGTGCTCCAATTTGGACCGACTTCAACAAGCTACCCCGATGAACTGAAGTTTTTGTGGAGACCTTAACCCCTACCCTATAGCATGATATGAACCAAGGAATTAGCCATGATGGCATTTCATAATGGACTAAACGCTCATACTAAATCGAACCATAGGTGAACCCACGTGAGGTCCGAAAATTGATTAAGTCTAACAAGGGCTCCATGGTCGTGACATACAAAAATTGGGTGCGCACGACACCCCCAAGATACATGCAAGTGTTAAGGGATGAAATTGAGGGTCTACAAATAGAATTGGCCATGATGATATTTCATAATGGACCAAACGCTCGCACTAAATCGAATCATAGGTGAACTCACGTGAGGTCCAAAAATTGATTAAGCCCAATAAGGGCTCCATGGCCGTGACATACAAAAATTGGGTGGGGACGACACCCCCAAGATACATGCCAGTGTCAATGGAAAAAATTAAGGGTCTACAATTGCATCTTTTCCGATCAGTCATGATAGTTCAGTTTCGATTTAAGCATAGACCACACCTATATGATCAATCATGTCATTGTCTTGTTTGGTCTTTATCATGGACTGTACCTTATTAGATGGGTCATAACAGTTCAATTTCATTTTTGACATAAAGAATACCTTAATAATCGGTCACATTGTTGTCCTCTCTCGTCTTTGTCATAGACAACACACTATCTAATAGGTTTTAATTGTTCAATATCATATTTTGTCGAGATCACACTTGTATGATCGGCCACGTCTTTGTCCTAAATGCTTTTTGTGATAGATCACCTGTTCGATCGGTACACATCAGTTTTCATTTCATCTTAGATTGCACCTATACGATAAGCCATGTCATGGTCCTATCAAGTCTTCATCATAGATCGTAGCTTGTAAGATTGGTCATGATAGTTTTGTTTCATTTTCGATGTAGAGGGAACCTATACGATTGGTCACATCATTGTCCTGTGTCATTTTCATCATAGATCACACACTATTTGATCGATCTTGACACATCGATATCTGATTCATACCCAGTCGAGTCTTTTAACCAAAAATATTTATAAATCCTATGACCTTATACTGGCATAGCAAAGCTACTATAGTATATCAGTTCTAGGGTCGAACTCAGGGATGGGTTTTCACTCTATCAGTGACAGACTCTAAATTAGAAATTGAGTCTGATGATTTCCTTTAGCATAAACTTGAAGTTTAAAAGAAAATAAAATTGTTTTGAAAGTGGTGATTTAAACTAAACTCACATAGAACTAAGTAAAAATGGAAGAAAGAAAGTCTCCCGGAGCTAAAGGTTGCTAGGTTCAAGTTCAGGATGCAAAGTGGAAAATTTCGGATTTTTCTCCTCGCATTGGGGATTTAACCTATAGTTATTTCCCGAACCGGTATAGGTTTGACAATGAAGATTTAATCCATAAAAATTCAATAGAGATGGTAGTCAAGGTCCATTAATGGCTTAAGACACTATGGGTTATCACCTTGAATCACTTTCCAATGGCTCGTACATGATAACTAATGGACTGATATGGATCTAGCAATAAGCATCCACGAGAGACTCGAAGCTTACCATGTATTGGCCAGTCAAAGTGATTCTAAGGGATTTAAAGCAAAACTTTGGATTTAGAAGCCATTTATGGACTCCAACTACCTGAATTTAATGCACGGAAACTTTCCACCTTTTAATCTGGACTTTTCACCTAGCTTCCTTCACTCCAAGAAACTATAAGTTTAGCCTCTCATCCTCTGGGAAAACATCCTCAGAGGCTATTTGGCTTCCAAGAAAATAGAAAATAGAAGAGGGAAAAAGAAAGCAAAAGATATCTCTGTATTTCACTAAGTGTAAAATTTACATAAGTTCGTCTCCTGGAGAAAGCTCCCCGAGAGAGTATATAAAATGAAAATTACAAAACAATATATATCAGGTTGTTTACCCCTGTATACTTGCTTAACATCTAAGGAATCATCTAATTGGTGGATTACAAGGAGAGAATTGGGATTTAGACAACAAATATCTGAAACAAAATATCAAAAAACGTCGGTCGCAAATATCTGGAAGCACTCAGGAGAATTTCGCAGGCGCACAAAATGGCTGCGAAATTTCGCAAACGAACAAGATGGTTGCGAAATCATTTCGCAGCCCTATGAAATTGGCCTTCAGCTTGGAGTGATCTGCTTCCATTGGCTCTAACTTCTTCATTTCAACTCCGATTTATGAACCGTTTGAAGCATTGGATTGTTGACTTCCCGATCTTCGAAACGACGTAAAGCATGCATAAATTGGACTTCAGGAAGTACTCCAAAAGTGGCTGAAATGACTGTCATCAAGAATGCTTCAAGGTAGATTCTCTCTTTACTTCTCCTCCTTGCATTCCGGATTGGTTATGGCAAAGGACTTTAAGGCTTCAAAGCTCTGATTCTTCATGTTTCTGAGCTTTCCATTGCTTTGCCATGGATTCCAAATAACTCTCCTCCATCTTGGATTGCTTTGGTGATCAAATTACTAACAAAAACACCAAAACTTAAACAAAGTGATTAGAAGTGATTGCAAAGGTCCTTAATATGTTAATTGGGTTAAAAGGCAATAACTACTACTCAAAAGTGTTTAAAAGAGTTAATTACAAGCTATCAAATAGCCCTTTTTGAGTAGTAATCACTCCCCCAACCGACATATTGCTAGTCCCTTAGCAATGAAGGAGAGAAAAATAAAAATAAAGAATACTATACTTTAAAATATCATGCTAATCACTTCAAAAAATTTTAAGTGGCATGATGATCAAACTCTCACATGGGACATTAAAGATATAAAACTCAAATTTCAGCAAGAGCTATCGAATACTTTACCTAATCACAATTTATAAAGAGAAGGTATTATGCAAACTGAAGCTTTAAAGTCATTTCTACTTCCAAAGGACTCAAACTTTCTCTTCCACAAGAATCTAAGTGTTACTTGATAGCTTCCGAATATAGTATGCTAAACTAATTTCTCCCCCTAACCTAGCTCTTTTTCAACACTTAGCAAACTGACCAAATTCAATAGGCTAAGAACACACCCTTTTATCTTACAATTCTTTTCATTGTAAGAATACAAGGCTTAAAGGTATTCTTTTCTAAATTGTCTATGTAATGGGGGTCCATCGATGACTCCCAACCAATTAAGGTTTAGGGCATCAAGCTTTAAGGATCTTTCAACCACTAACTCCTCGGATTTTTCCCCGGACTTTTGAGAATGATTTTTATACCCAAGCACCTACAGTATGTTAAACTTCACCTATTCACCCTTTTAACGAGCATTGAGGTCGGCGACTCCCAACCAATTAAGGCTTAGGGCACCAGGCTTTAAAGATTTTCACCATATACCCCTCAGACCTTGCTCGGGTTTCAAGGCAAGCAAACATTTTTCTTTTCTTTTTTTTTTTTTTTCAAAGACTCATTGGCCTTTTACAAGGTGTCCCAACACTATTAAATGAGGTCAAAGGTACCAAGTCTAAAATTTTCCTAAGTCAAGAGGGAAATAGTTTCTCATCTTATAATCGGAACCTATTGTGCACAGTGTGTGAATAGCTTCAAATGGAAGAATTACAGTTGAATTCAATAGAAGTTTCAACAATTCATCAACTTTAGTAAGCATAAAACAAACTCTAAGCTAAGAAAAACAAGGATTCGATTTCTCTTATTTTAATTTGCGAATTTTTCCTTAATAACCATGGAGAAAAAATTTTAAAATTAAACAAAAGTAACCTAAATTACCAAAATATTTAGTATTAACAATAATAAAATAAAAAAAAACTTCCTTCCTCAACTGTCCCCCCCAACCAAGCTAAGCATTGTCCTCAATGTGGTATGAGCGATTGAAATTACAGGGAGGAAGTGGTGCCTCCTGAGTGGTATGTAGTTTGAGTAGATAAGGAGAAACCACATGTTTCAAAAACAAAATAGATATGAGTAGAGGAATAAAAATAAAATAATACCAAGAGTACGCAAAAAATGATAGAGTTGTATTACTTCATGAAAGTACATTAAAGATGATAACAAGTAATACAACAACCAATCCCAATATATAACATAACAAAAGCATGGGATTACAAGTGCTACTATAATAAGAAAATGCATAAAGAAAATACATAAAGTAAACTATGGAAATGATCAAGTAGATGGGTGCTGATGATGTGAAGATAATGGCTCAGGTGGATGTCTGTGTGTCTCCTGGAGTCGGCTCTGTGGGCTCTAAGGGGGTAGGCATCTGGTGCTGAGGAGCTGATGGAATACCCAGATGGCTCTGAATCTGCCTCAGAATGGCAGTATGCTGAGTCTGAGTAGCAATAATTTGCTTCTGATGAGCACGAAGAGCTGCCATCTCCTGAGTAAGAATGCTCTGTGAAGTGGTCAATGTCTGCAAAGTGTGACATAGAGCTCTGTACTCGGAAATGGATATGGTAGTCCTCGGTTCTGCTGAAGAGGAGGGTTGTGATGTAGCTGAAAAAACAGGGGAAGGCTGTGGTGTGGTAGGATCGGCGAGAGAGGCACTGCGGGGGGGAGTGCTCTCGTGTCATTGGTGTCTCTATGGGCTGTGGCTCCTCTGGCTGCTCTACTCCAGCTGGGGCTCCCAGCTCTACACTGTAGGCTGTCATGTTCGTCCATTTGTCGAGAGTGAATATCTCTCGACAAATCCATTTGCGCTCAAATTGAGGATCAGTTGGGTAGCCCAAGTGTTCCAAAATCTGACATAACAATCTGGGGAACAGTAGAGGAATGGCATCGGCTCTGAGCAGCTTTCTTCTTATGGACCTTCTCTTCAAAGTACAGAAGAGCGGCCATAATGAGATGATGAGGGCCAAAAAAAGAATCCCTCAGATATCCGGAATAATGCCTCCAGCAAAGCTCCTCGTCTCTGCACCCAGTGCTGAAGTGGAAAGATGTTATGGCGTAGGAGAGCATCTATGAAAAACATGCTAGGAGGGAGCTCCTTCCTCTAGAGATACTGGCCTGTGGATGCCCCTCTGGACAGAATACGAACTATGTCGCTCGGAGAAGGATTGGTCCAGACTCGATAATCCTCTGGCCTAGCTGGTTCGTAGGGAATGCGCAATGCCTCTGCTATGTGTCTGGCTCCCAGAATACCATGACGTCCGTCTATGGTGAAGTGGATGACAGTAGGATCTCGGACATGGTGTGTGGTCATGGATTGATAAAAATCCATTGCCACACGGGGATAGAAGAAATCCCTTGGAGTCAGCAATTGTTCCATATGATACCTCCGGAGCAGATGGAAGGAGTCTCTGAGCTGGGGCTGAAGTCTGAAAGTGGCCACGTCAAAACAGAGCTCAGAGTGGAAAGGCCTAGCCCTGCAGTCTAAATTACCCTCTATGGGCGGCTGAGTGAGCATGGGACGCCTGATAAGCACCTCAGGAGTCATGCCGAAGGGGATCTGAGAATCTAAAGGCGGCAGCAGAGACGGCTGAGGCGCTGTAGATGGCTGAGATGGCTGAGACGGCTGAGGCGCTGTAGATGGCTGAGATAGCTGAGATGGCTGAGGCTGTGTAGATGGCTCTTCTGGCTCTGATAAATCAATTAACGCTGGCTCAGATACCTTGGCTTTCTTCTTGGGTGGCTGGCTACTTGCCCTTGTATGATAGCGCCTGACCGGAGGACTCCTCGGTGCTTCCTGAACTTGAGGTGGGGCGCGCAGTGGTCGCGGAGGCTCGGATGTGGAGCCTTGGACAGGGGTCTTTGATGAAGCCCTCGTGCGGCTTGACGGGGAGGAGGACTTAGCTCCTCGGGTTCTTGCCATGGCCGGCCGGAGGAGATGGGCGGAGGTGCGCGCGGCCGAAGTTCAGATGAGAGGGAGAAGATGGAAGGTTGCTCTGTTTTTGGGTCCTCTCTGGTACTATTTAAAGTTCAAATGACCGGTTTTATTAGAAATTTGGAATTTATACCGTTAAAAATTGGATACCAAGGGTCACTTTAATTTTCGCAGAGGAGGGCAGATTTCGCAACAAAAGGGCATTTTCGCAGAGGAGGCCCCTTTTCGCAACCCATTTCGTAACTCCATTTCGCAGCTGTGAAATCGGGTTACTGTGCTGCGAAATGGCACTCGTGTGCCAAAGGGGTGTTTCGCAGCTGCGAAACACCTTGGGAAATTGGGCTATGGCTGCGAAAATTGGAGATTTCACGCTATGGGGATTTTGCAGCCATTTCGCAGCTGCGAAATGGAGTTACTGTGCTGCGAAATGGCACTCGTGTGCCAAAGGAGTGTTTCGCAGCTGCGAAAATTTTCGCAGAGGGGGGTGTTGGGCTACGAAATTTATTTCGCAGCGGAGGGCCATTTTCGCAGCCAAACCTTGATTTCGTAGAGGCCATGTAAGGGCTGCGAAATGGTTTCGCAGCAGATGGCCATTTTCGCAAGGGCCTATTTTGGGCTGCGAAATTTCGCAGACCACTAAAATTTCATAGCTTTGAGCTCCTTAAGGCCCTCTGAGACCTTCCTTCATATTCTTTGCAATTCTTCCTACAAAAGATCATTCAAAAAGAGGAAGTTACTTATAATTAACAAAACTTTAGACCAAAATTAAAATCAAAAGAGTTAATAAAGCTTCTAAATTAATAAACTTAAACAAAAAATATGGACTTTGGTGAAACCAAGCCCATCTAACCCTTTTCTGCTTAGGCTTTCTGTGGCTCAAGGAGGCTGATTTCCTCCTTCTCTTGCTTGAATGGTTCAATGAATGGCTTGAGACGATGGCCATTGACCTTGAAGGTGTCAATACTGTTGGAATTCAGTAATTCCACCACTCCACTGGGATGCACTTGGTGAATTATGAAAGGACCCGTCCACCTGGATTTCAATTTTCCTGGAAAGAGATGAAGTTTAGAGTCATAAAGCAAAACTCTTTGTCCCTTGGTCAAATTCTTCTGATTTACCAATTGATCATGCCATTTTTTCAATCTTGCTTTTGCAATTTTTGAATTGAGGTATGCATCATTCCTCATTTCCTCCAATTCATTCAAATCCAAACATCTCTTTAACTTGGCTCTTGTCAAATCCATGTTGAGCTTTTTGATTGCCCACCATGCTTTATATTCAATCTCCACTGGAAGATGACACGCTTTGCCATAAACAAAGCGATAGGGAGACATTCCAAGAATGGTCTTGTAAGCGGTCCTATAAGCCCATAAGGAATCCAGGAGCTTAATAGACCAATCCTTCCTATTCACATTCACCACCTTCATCAATATATTCTTGATCTCACGGTTGGCTAACTCAACTTGGCCACTTGTTTGAGGGTGATAAGGTGTAGCCACCTTGTGTTTAACCCCATATTTGGCTAGAAGAGTCTCAAAACGTTTATTGCAAAAGTGGGTTCCTCCATCACTTATAATGGCCTTTGGCACTCCAAATCTTGCAAAGATGTTGTCCTTGAGGAATTTAAGAACCACCTTATGATCATTGCTCCTACATGGGATTGCTTCTACCCACTTAGAGACATAATCCACTCCCACCAAGATGTAGGAATGCCCAAATGACATTGGAAATGGTCCCATGAAGTCTATCCCCCAAACATAAAAAATATCCACTATTAAGATGGGGTTCAAGGGCATCATATTTCGGCGTGTTAGCTTACCAAGCCTTTGACACCGATCACATCCCTTGCACATAGAGTGGGCATCCTTGAAAAGAGAGGGCCACCAGAAGCCTGATTGGATCACTTTCATAGCTGTTTTCTGGGAGGCAAAATGACCTCCACATGCACTATCATGGCAATGGGAAAGAATTCCCGATTGCTCTTGCTCAGGAACACATTTCCTTATAATTTGATCCGCACAATATTTGAAAAGAAAAGGTTCCTCCCAATAATAGGCATGGATCTTAGCAAAGAAATGCCTCTTGTCTTGGGCACTCCACTCACTTGGTACTTCTCCAGTAACCAAAAAATTTGCAATGTGAGAATACCATGGAGCTACATCTATTGACATGAGAGACTCCTCAGGGAAGTCATCATTGATAGGCAGACCATGTGAGTCATGTGCTATCACAAGTCTGGACAAGTGGTCAGCTACCACATTTTCTACCCCCTTTTTATCCCGGATTTGGAGATTGAATTCTTGGAGCAAAAGAATCCATCTTATCAATCTTGCCTTGGCATCTTGCTTGGTTAGCAAGTATTTCAAAGCAGAATGGTCAGTGAACACCACTATAGAGGACCCTACCAAATAAGCACGAAACTTATCCAAGGCAAAAACTACTGCCAACAACTCTTTCTCAGTAGTTGTGTAGTTCCTTTGAGCCTCATTCAAAGTTTTGCTTGCATAATAAATCACATAGGGCTTTCCATCTTCTCTTTGCCCCAAAACAACCCCCATAGCAAGATCACTTGAATCACACATTACCTCAAAAGGTAATTTCCAATTTGGGGCTCTCACTATTGGTGCAGTTGTGAGGAATTGCTTCAATTCCTCAAAACTCTTCTGACACTTCTCATCCCACACAAACTTGGCATCCTTTACCAAGAGTTCATAAAGAGGTTTTGAGATTTTTGAGAAATCCTTAATGAACCTCCTATAGAACCCGGCATGTCCTAGGAATTGCTTAATTCCTTTAATGATTACTACTCAAAACATGCTATTTTGTAGCTTGTAATTAGCTCTTTTAAACACCCTTGAGTAGTAATTATTACCTTTTAACTCAATTAACATGTTAGAGACCCTTGCAATCATTTCTAACAATGGTGTTAAGTTTTGGTGTTTTTTGATAGCTATATGCTCACCAAAGCAATTTAAGAATGAGGGAGAGCTATATATAGTTCATGGCAAAGCTTTTGGAAAGCTTAAATTTTTGAAGAAACCAAGCTATGGAGCCTCATAATCCTTTGCCTTAGTCGTTCAAAGTATACAAGGAAAGAACAATGGAGAAGAGGAAAACAGGGTGATGAAAACAGGGGACACAGCTACAGTCTTTCATTGCACTTTTGGAGCACTTCCCGAAGTCCATTTTCTACATTCTATATACCATTTCAAAGCTCAGAAAGTCAAGAATCCAACGATTCAAACCATGTACGATTTGGAGCTGAAATGAGGAAGATATGGCCTTCGAAAGACAACTGCATCAAGCTGAGGGATAATTTCGCACGATGGAAATCAAGGTGCGAATTCCTCAGTCCAAAGTGTGGGAATTTCGCACACCTCAAACCAAAGTGCGAAATCGGAACTCCAACGTGCGAAAATTGGATATTTTTGCCGACTCTTTTTTCTTCTGATATTTTTTGTGTCTAAATTTCCATTCTCTCCTTGTATTCAGCCACTCATGTAATTCCTTAGCTAGGAAGTATCCAAGGAAGGGTAAAATTACCTTCCTATATAAATTCTCTTGTAATCACTGAAAATCTATCTTTCGGGGTGCTTTCTCTAGGAGACCAACTTATGTAAATTTGATACTTAGTGAAATACAGAGATCTCTTTTGTTTTCTTTTTTCTCTTCTATTTTCTATTTTCTTGGAAGCCAAACAGCCTCTGAGGATGTTTTCCCAGAGGATGAGAGGCTAAACTTATAGTTTCTTGGAGTGAAGGAAGCTAGGTGAAAAGTCCAGATTAAAAGGTGGAAAGTTTCCGTGCATTAAATACAGGTAGTCGGAGTCCATAAATGGCTTCTAAAGCCAAGGTTTTGCCTTAAATCCCTTAGAATCACTTTGACTGGCCAATACATGGTAAGCTTAAGGTCTCTGTGGATGCTTATTACTAGATCCATATCAGTCCATTAGTTATCATGTATGAGCCATTGGAAAGTGATTCAAGGAGATATCCCATAATGTCTTAAGCCATTAATGGACCTTGACTACCATCTCTCGTGACTTTTTATGGATTAAATCTTCATTGTCAAACCTATACCGGTTTAGGAAATAACTATAGGTTAAATCCCCAATGCGAGGAGAAAAATCCAAAATTTTCCACTTTGCATCCTGATCTTGAACCTAGCAACCTTTAGCTCCGGGAGACTTTCTTTCTTCTATTTTTACTTAGTTCTATGTGAGTTTAGTGTCAATCACCACTTTCAAAACAATTTTACTTTCTTTTAAATTTCAAGTTTGTGCTAAAGGAAATCATCAGAATCAATTTCTAATTTAGAGTCTGTCACTGATAGAGTGAAAACCCATCCCTGAGTTCGACCCTAGAACTGCTATACTATAGTAGCTTTGCTACGCCAGTATAAGGTCATAGGATTTATAAATATTTTTTATTAAAAGACCCGGCTGGGCATACGAATCATTTAACATTTGTGGGAGGTGGCAATTTAACAATTAGCTCCACCTTAGCCTTATCTACCTCAATGCCATTTTTGGAGATGATATGTCCTAAGACAATTCCTTTTTGTACCATAAAATGACACTTCTCCCAATTTAGCACTAGGTCTTTCTCAATACATCTGTGGAGAACAGCTTCTAAATGCAACAAACACTCCTCATAAGAACTTCCATATACAGTGATGTCATCCATGAAAACTTCCATGATGCGTTCCACCATATCACTGAAGATGCTTAGCATACATCTTTGGAAAGTTGCAGGAGCATTACATAGACCAAAGGGCATTCTCCTATATGCAAAAGTACCAAAGGGGCAAGTGAAGGTTGTCTTTTCTTGATCTTCCAAATCAATTTCTATTTGGAAGTACCCTGAATAACCATCTAGAAAACAGTAGAAAGGATGTCCTGAGACTCTCTCAAGGACTTGGTCCATGAAAGGCAATGGGAAATGGTCATTTCTAGTTACTGAATTCAACCTCCTATAGTCTATACACACCCTCCATCCTGAGGTAGGACGTGTAGAGACTTCCTCCCCTTTCTCATTCTGGATTACAGTAATTCCAGATTTCTTTGGGACTACTTGGGTGGGACTCACCCACAAGTCATCTCGAAATGGGATATATGATCCCAGCTTGAAGTAGCTTCAAAACTTCACTCCTCACCACCTCTTGCATGTGAGGATTCAGCCTCCTCTGGGGTTGCCTCACTGGTTTTGCATCCTCCTCCATATAGATATGGTGGGTGCAGATCAAAGGGCTAATCCCTTTCAGATCAGAAATTTGCCATCCAATGGCTTTCTTGCATTTTCTGAGGATGCCCAAAAGACTATCCTCTTGATCACTAGTGAGAGTTGAGGAAACCACCACTGGACATTTCTCGTCTTCCTCCAAGTATGCATACTTCAAATCCACAGGAAGTGGCTTTAAAATAAGCTTTGGAGGGTCCTCCACAGCAACTCCTTGTGAGTCTTCTTGGTTGAACAGTGGTAAGATCTCTTCCCGTCTCCTCCAAGGAGACATGATGGCTAGCACATCAGAGGGTTCAGGGAACCCATCTTCAATCACTTCCAAGCTTTCATTCAAGCTCTCCTCTAAGTTCTTGTCACAGTGCTCTTCAACCAAAGTGTTGATCAAGCACACTTCCTCTTCCTCCTCTTCAGGGTGAAGATGTCTCTTACATAGGTGGAATATATTTAATTCCAAGGTCATGTTTCCAAATGTGAGCTGCATCACCCCATTCCTACAATTAATAATAGCATTGGAGGTAGCTAGGAAAGGCCTCCCTAGGATGATTGGCACATAATTTTCTTCCTTGATAGTGGAATCAGTATCAAGCACCACAAAATCCACAAGATAGTAGAATTTGTCCACTTGAACTAGAACATCCTCTATCACTCCCCTTGGGATTTTGACCTACCTATCAGCTAAGGAGAGGGTCATGGTCGTGGGCTTCAATCCTCCAAGTCCCAGTTGCTTATACACAGAGTATGGGAGCAAATTCACACTTGCTCCCAAGTCTAGTAAAGCTTTTTCCACATATGTCCCTCCAATGTTGACTGATATGGTGGGACATCCCGGATCTTTATACTTAACTGGGGACTTACTCTGAATGATAGCACTCACTTGCTCAGTGAGGAATGCATTCTTTGTCACCTGTAAGCCTCTCTTGACGTGCACAAGTCCTTTAGAAACTTTGCATATGTAGGGACTTGCTTGATCATATCAAGTAAGGGTATATTCACCTTCACTTGTCTCAGAACTTCAAGAATTTCTGATGAATTCTTGATTTCTTTCTTTCCATGTAAAGCTTGAGGAAAAGGGGGAGGCATATGTTTCTTCATCATATCCTCCTTAATCACTCCCCTTGGTTCTTCTTCAATGCTTGATTTGGATGCACTTTTCTTCCCACTCTTCTCTTCTTGGTTATTGCTCTCTTTAATCAAGGGTCCCTTTGACATGAGTTCTTCATCATGCCCCACGTTAGGCAAGGGTTGATCAACCTCCTTCCCACTCCTCAAAGTGATTACAGCTTTGACCTCTCTCAAATTTGAAGACTCACCATCTTGGGTTTCAACTTCATGAACACCCTTGGGATTTTGGCTTGGTTGAGAGGGGAACTTTCCCTTCTCATTCACTGTGTTTAGGTTGGTAAGCCTAGAGATGGAGTACTGAATATTATCTATCTTCTGAGATAGATCATTTTGCATCCCCTTCATTCTCTTAATTTGAGAACTCTCAACGTTTTCAATCTTTTGATGCAATTGGGAGTTGATTGCCTTTTGTTCACCCACAAAGTCACCCATGACTTTGCTCAGGTTTACAATGGCTTGCTCCACTGAAGAGGTTTGTTGAGGGGCTTGGGTTTGGCTTTTGTGGTTGGTATGGAGGTGGCCTTGGTTTCCAAGAAAAATTTGGGTGGTTTCTCCAGCTTGAATTATAGGTGTTTCCATAAGATGCACTATTGTTGGGCCTAAATTGCCCCACAACATTGACTTGATCACCTAACATCTCCCTCACGGCTGGCATGGTTGGGCACTCATCTACCACATGATCACATGATTGGCAAATGGTGCATGGCATGACATGGACTTGGGTATCGGAAATGGCTTGGACTTCATGCTTCTTTTTCAACTCAAGTTCTTCCAACCTCCTTGCTAATGTTGCCACTTTAGCTTTCATGTCCACATCTTCACTCAACATGTACATTCCAGCCTTTGGATTTTGGGTTTGTTGAGAGGGAAACTTTCCTTTCTCTCTTGAGTTGGGCTCATCCCATCCTCTTGACACCTCAGCCACATAACTTAAAAAGTCCATGGCTTCTTCAGGATTCTTACTCATAAAATCTCCCTCACACATGGTCTCAAGAATTTGCTTCATGGAGGAAGACATCCCGTCATAAAAATAGCTCACCAATAGCCATGTATCAAATCCATGATGAGGACAAGCATTGATGGCTTCCATATACCTTTCCCAACATTCATGGAATTTCTCATTTTCTTTTGCAGAAAAGTTCGAGATTTGTCTCTTCAACCCATTAGTCCTATGGGTGGGGAAATATTTCTTCAAAAATTCAGCTTGAAGATCAACCCAATTCCTTATGCTCCTTGGCCTTAAAGAATTAAGCCATATTTTTGCCTTGTCCTTCAAAGTAAAAGGGAACATTTGAGTCTCATCAAATCTATTGAAGCTCCTCCCTCTCTAAAGGTATTACACACCTCCTCAAACTCCTTGATGTGAGCATATGGATTCTCACTCTCCATTCCATGGAAATTTGGCAGGAGGGGCACAATATGAGGCCTTATAACCAACTGCTCAAGAGGAGGCACGATGCATGAGGGTGCACTCATCCTTGGTAGATGCATTCTATCCCTCATGGATAGGTATGCATTGGGATTACCCCCTTGACCTTGTTGAGAATTCTGATCCTCTAGTGGAGGGTCCATGATGTTTACATAGATATCCAACATTGTGTCTTGAGGATTCTCAATCCTTACTAATCTTCCCTTTTGGTCCCTAATCCAATAGGGCATGCACAAGTTACAATACCTGTAATAATAATAAAAAACAACAAAAACAAAAACAAAAGAAAACTAGAAAAAAAGGTTAAAGTTAGGAAGAAAATGAAAATAAACTTAACAAAAGGAAAATGAAAGGAAATGAAGTTAGTGAAAAAGGAATTCACCAAACTTGTGATGAAAATCACAAGTAGCCTCTAAAAGGTTGTATCACTGTATTGTGGCACCATCCCCGGCAACGGCGCCATTTGATTCATACCCAGTCGAGTCTTTTAACCAAAAATATTTATAAATCCTATGACCTTATACTGGCGTAGCAAAGCTACTATAGTATAGCAGTTCTAGGGTCGAACTCAGGGATGGGCTTTCACTCTATCAGTGACACTCTAAATTAGAAATTGAGTCTGATGATTTCCTTTAGCATAAACTTGAAGTTTAAAAGAAAATAAAATTGTTTTGAAAGTGGTGATTTAAACTAAACTCACATAGAACTAAGTAAAAATGGAAGAAAGAAAGTCTCCCGGAGCTAAAGGTTGCTAGGTTCAAGTTCAGGATGCAAAGTGGAAAATTTCGGATTTTTCTCCTCGCATTGGGGATTTAACCTATAGTTATTTCCCGAACCGGTATAGGTTTGACAATGAAGATTTAATCCATAAAAAGTCAATAGAGATGGTAGTCAAGGTCCATTAATGGCTTAAGACACTATGGGTTATCACCTTGAATCACTTTCCAATGGCTCGTACATGATAACTAATGGACTGATATGGATCTAGCAATAAGCATCCACAGAGACCTGAAGCTTACCATGTATTGGCCAGTCAAAGTGATTCTAAGGGATTTAAAGCAAAACTTTGGATTTAGAAGCCATTTATGGACTCCAACTACCTGAATTTAATGCACGAAAACTTTCCACCTTTTAATCTGGACTTTTCACCTAGCTTCCTTCACTCCAAGAAACTATAAGTTTAGCCTCTCATCCTCTGGGAAAACATCCTCAGAGGCTGTTTGGCTTCCAAGAAAATAGAAAATAGAAGAGGGAAAAAGAAGGAAAAAGATATCTCTGTATTTCACTAAGTGTAAAATTTACATAAGTTCGTCTCTTGGAGAAAGCTCCCCGAGAGAGTATATAAAATGAAAATTACAAAACAATATATATCAGGTTGTTTACCCCTATATTCTTGCTTAACATCTAAGGAATCATCTAATTGGTGGATTACAAGGAGAGAATTGGGATTTAGACAACAAATATCTGAAGCAAAATATCAAAAAACGTCGGTCGCAAATATCTGGAAGCACTCAGGAGAATTTCGCAGGCGCACAAAATGGCTGCGAAATTTCGCAGACGAACAAGATGGCTGCGAAATCATTTCGCAGCCAAAAGCTGATTTCGCAGCCCTGTGAAATTGGCCTTCAGCTTGGAGTGATCTGATTCCATTGGCTCTAACTTCTTCATTTCAACTCCGATTTATGAACCGTTTGAAGCATTGGATTGTTGACTTCCCGATCTTCGAAACGACATAAAGCATACATAAATTGGACTTCAGGAAGTACTCCAAAAGTGGCTGAAATGACTGTCATCAAGAATGCTTCAAGGTAGATTCTCTCTTTACTTCTCCTCCTTGCATTCCGGATTGATTATGGCAAAGGAGTTTAAGGCTTCAAAGCTCTGATTCTTCATGTTTCTGAGATTTCCATTGCTTTGCCATGGATTCCAAATAACTCTCCTCCATCTTGGATTGCTTTGGTGATCAAATTACTAACAAAAACACCAAAACTTACACAAAGTGATTAGAAGTGATTGCAAAGGTCCTTAATATGTTAATTGGGTTAAAAGGCAATAACTACTACTCAAAAGTGTTTAAAAGAGTTAATTACAAGCTATCAAATAGCCCTTTTTGAGTAGTAATCAATATCATATACCACGGAGATTACACCTTTACGATTGGTCACATCGTTGTCCTGTCTAGTTTTTTTTATTGACTACATCTTGTCTGATTAGTTATGACAATTTAGATCTGATTTTGGCATAGATCGTACCTATACGATCAATGACGTTTTTGTCTTGTCTGGTCTTCATCATAGACAATGCCTTATCAGATCAGTCACAATAACTCAATTTCATTTTCATCATAGAGCAAACTTGTACAATTGGTCACGTTGTCATCTTTCCTCATCTTCATCATAGACCCCACATTGTCCGATCAGTCTTGATAGTTAGGTATCATATTATGCGGAGATGACACCTTTACAATTGGTCATGTCATTGTCCTATCTGTTTTTCGTCATAGACCACATCCTTTCTGATTGTTCATGATAGTTCAATTTCAATTTCGACGTAGACAACACCTATATGATCAGTCACGTCATTATCTTGTCTGGTCTTCGTCATACACTGTACCATATCAAATCGATTATG
>CM074687.1:11904719-11922054 GCA_037355405.1 Vitis amurensis | reverse complement strand
GGCACTAGATGCTCTCAACAACTCAAGGCTATGGATGACATGACAACTCTGAGTTATGAGCTCAGACCTTTAGATATTATGAACAACTCAAGGTAGTGGTCAACATAAAGACTTTGGTTCCTAAGCTC
The DNA here is from genome assembly GCA_037355405.1 of Vitis amurensis. NCBI lineage: Eukaryota > Viridiplantae > Streptophyta > Magnoliopsida > Vitales > Vitaceae > Vitis > Vitis amurensis. The sequence continues at coordinate 11,921,926 of CM074687.1, read as the reverse complement.
AGGCCTTTAGAATGTATGAAAAACTCAAGGTTGTGAATGATATGAACGACTTGGGATCTCATGAGCTTAGGCTTGTAGATGCTATGAACCGCTCTAGGTTGTGGATGATTTGAACGATTTTGTATCATGAGCTCAAGGTACTATATGTTATGAACTACTTAGGGTTGTGGAAGATATGAATGACTCTGGGTCATCAGCTCAGGGTTGTAGACGCTATGAACAACTTAGGGTAGTAATTGACATGAACAACTCCGGGTAGTGAGCTGAAGGCTTTAGATGCTACTAACAAGTTAGGGTTGTGGATGGCATTAATGACTTTGGGTCATGGGCTTAGGCCTCTAGATTCTATGAACAACTTAAGCCTATGGTTGACATCAAAGAATCCTAGTCCTAAGCTTAGGGCTCGAGAAGTTATGCACAACTTAAGGTTATCGATGACATGAAAGAATCCAAGTCGTGAGCTGAGGGATCTAGATGCGATACACAAGGTAGGGTTGTCGATGACATGAAAGACTCTAGATCGAGAGCTCAAGGCTCTACATATTATGAACAACTCAAGGTTGGGGTTGACATGAATGACTTCGAATCGTGAGCTTAAGGCTCTAGATGCTATGAACAGCTCCGGGCTGTGGATGACATTAGCTACTCTAGATTGTGAGATCAAAGCTCTAGATGCTATAAAGAGCTTAGAGTTGTGGATAATATAAATGACTCAGGATCCCATGAGCTCAAGCCTCTAGACGTTATGAACTGCTCAAGGTTCTGGATGATATGAATGATTCTGCGTCATGAGTTGAAGCCTCTAGATGATATGAACTGCCAAGGGCTATGGATGACATGAAGGAATCTAGGTTATGAGCTTAGGGTTGTAGATGCTATTAATAACTTAAGGTTGCATATAAGATGAATGACTCTGGTTCATCACATTAGGTCTCTAGATTCTATGAACAACACAGGGTTGTGGTTGACAAGAAAGACTTTAAGTCATGAGCTCAGGGCTTTAAATGCTATAAAGAACTTAAGGTTATCAATGAAATGAAAGACTCCAAGTCGTGAGTTCAAGGATTTAGATGTTATGAACATCTCAAGGTTTTGGTTGACATGAAAGACTCCAGGTTGTGAGATCAAGGCTCTAGATGCTATGGAAAACTCAGGGTTGTGGTTGACATGAACAACTCTGGGTCGTGAACTTAGGGCTCTAAATACTATGAATAACTCAAGGTTGTAATTGTTATGAACGACTCTAGGTCATGATCTTAAGGTACTAGATTCTATTAACAACTCAGGGTTATGGATGACATGAATGATGTCAGGTCATGAGCTCAGGCCTCTAAATTTTATGAACAGCTCAAGACTATGATTGACATGAAAGACTCTCAGTCGTGAGTTCAAGGCTCTAGATGCTATGCACAACTTAAGATTTTCGATGACATGAAAGGCTCTAGGTCATGAGCTTAGGGCTCTACATTTTATACATAGGTCTGGGTTATTGATGACATGAAAGAATCTAGGTCATGAACTCAGGGCTCTTGATACTATAAATAGCTCAAGGTTGTGGATGACATGAACGACTCTAGGTCATGAGCTCAAGGCTCTAGATGCTATGAACAACTCAGAGTCGTGGATGACATATTCTACTCTAGGTTGTGATCTTAGGGCTCTGGATCCTATAAACAACTCAGAGATGTTGATTATATGTATGACTTGCGATCCTGTGAGCTTAGACCTCTTGATGCTATGAACCGCTTAGGGTTGTGGATAATATGGATGATTCTGTGTCATGAGCTTCAACCTTCAGATGCTATGAACAGCTCAGGGTTATGGAAGATATAAACAACTTTGGGTTTTGATCTCAAGGCTCTTGATGCTATGAATAGCTCAAGGCTATAGTTGACATGAATGACTCCAACTCATGAGCTCATGGCGCTAGATGTTATGAAAAACTTAGGGTTGTGGATGACATGAATGACTCCAAGTTATGAGTTTAGGGCTATAAATACTATGAACAATGATTACTACTCAAAAAGTGCTATTTGATAGCTTGTAATTAACTCTTTTAAACACTTTTGAGTAGTATTTATTGCCTTTTAACTCAATTGGCATGTTAAGGACCCTTACAATCAATTCTAATCAAATTGTGTTAAGTTTTGGTGTTTTGATAGCTTTTTGATCACCAAAGCAATCCAAGATTGAGGAGAGTTCTTTGGAATCCATGGCAAAGCAATGGAAAGCTCAAATTCATGAAGAACCAAGCTTTGGAGCTCCATAGCCCTTTGCAAAAGTCGTTCAAAGTATGCAAGGAAAGAACAACGGAGAGAGGAAAAATAGAGTGAAGAAAATAGAGGACAGAAGCTACAGTCTTCTTGCGCACTTTTGGAGCACTTTCCGAAGTCCATTTTCTACATGCTATATACCATTTCAAAGCTCAGGAAGTCAAGAATCCAATGCTTCAAACGGTATGCAATTCGGAGTTGAAATGAAGGAGTTACAGCCATTACAAGCAGATCACTCCAAGCTAAAGGAAGATTTTTGCATGGCTGCGAAATCAGCCTTTTGGCTGCGAGAATTTCGCAGCCATTTTGCACAGTGCACGGGTGTTCTCCTGAAGCTTCCCGATAGTTGCGACCGATACTTTTGGATATTTTTCTTCAGATATTTTTGTATAAATTTCCATTCTTCTCCTTGTAATCCACCAACCATAAGATTTCTTAGCTAGGAAGGTTGGAAAAACTTCTCTATATATATTCCCTTGCATCCATTGTAAACAATATCGATCAATATATAGATAGATCATATATAGAATCAACGAACAGAGCACTTGCTCTAGTTTTTCATATATTTTTGGTTTTCTCATTATTTTTCTTTCTAGCCAACCAAACTCTAAGGATTTTTCCTTAGAGGATGAGAGGCTAGGCTTTTCGTCTCTTGAAGTGAGGAAAGCCGGGTAAGTTTCCACATGCATAATTTGGAAGTTTTGTTGTTTTAGTTTTTAATGAAGAGAAAGTGTGACCCGTTAATGGTTTTTATCTTTTTAGTTAACTTAAAACGTCTTCAATTCACCTAAGCCAACAATTGGTAAGGCAAGTGATCTCTGTCCATGGAGATGCACTAGTTTATCTCTTGCGAGCTTTTGGGAGGTGACTTGAAGGTAGGATTTTCTAGAATAGCCAACACTTGGTAAGATTTTGGACTCCAAGGAGACATCCATTAGTTATCTCTTGCGAGCTTTTGATGGGTAATCCAAGGTTAAAGATCACCTTGAATGGCAAGTGCTAGGTGAGAGGCACGAGCCATTGCAAGATGCATCAGTGAGAGGGATTTAGTGTTTGAACCCATTAATGGGAAGCATCTGTACAACACCGGTTAGAGAATTAACTATATGTTAATTTTCTAATGCGAGGAAAAGAAACAAGTGACCGAAACTCCATTTTTGTATGAGGAATCTGAGCCTAGTGATCTGAAACTCTAAGAAACACTTTTCTTTGTAAGTAAAATCAGTTACTATTTGTGGTTAGTTTAAAACCAAACATTTTCCAACTCAAGTTTATGTTTTCTTTTAAAGCTAACCTTGAAATGAAAAGGCACCAATTCAACTTTGAATTAATATCATTTGTGAAGTGAAAACCCATCCCAGTGAACGATCCTTGAGCCACTATGCTATAGTAGCTTTGTCTTTGCTACCCTAGTATATGGTGTAATAGGTTATAAATTTTGTTGATTACTCCCTCAATCAAGGAGCACCAACTGGACACGAATCAGCTGAGACACCAATTGGGCACGAATCAAACAACTTAGGGTGGTGGTTGACATGAAAGACTCTAGGTTTTAAGCTTAGAGTTGTAGAAGCTATGAACAACTTATAGTTTTGGATGATATGGACGACTTGGGATCCCATGAGCTTAAGCCTATAGATGTTATGAATTGCTCTAGGTTATGGATGATGTGAATGATTTTGTGTCATGAGCTCAAGCCTCTAGATGTTATGAACTGCTCTGGGCAGTGGAAGACATGAATGACTCTAGGTCATGAGCTTAAGAATCTAGATGCTACTAATAAACCAGGGTTGTGGATGACATGAATGATTCCAAGTCATGGGATCAAGTCTCTATATTTTATGTAAAACTCAAGGTTGTGGTTGACATTAAAGACTCCTTGTTATGAGCTTAGAGCTCTAGATGTTATGCACAACTTAAGTTTATTGATGACATGAAAGACTGAGTCATGAGTTGCAAACTTTAGATGTTATGCATCAGTTAAGGTTGTTGATGACATGAAAGACGTTGAGTCGAGAGCTCAAGTCTAGATACTATGAACAACTCAGGGTTGTGGTTGACATGAACGACTTTGGGTCATCAGCTTAAGGCTCTAGATGTTATCAACAATTGTCAACTATAGATGACATGAGCTACTCCTAGTCGTGAGTCTAGGGCTTTAGATGCTATGAATGGCTCAAAGTTCTGGTTGATATGAATGACCCAAGATCCTATGAGCTTAAGCCTATAGATCTTATGAATTGCTCAAAGTTGTGGATGATGTGAATGATTCTCCATCACGAGCTCAAGTCTTTAGATGCTATGAACTGCTCAGGCTATGGATGACATGAACGACTGTGAGTCGTGAGCTTAGGACTGCAGATGCTATCAACAACTCAAGGTTGTGAATAACATGAATGACTCTAGTTCATGAGTTGAGGCCTCTAGATTCTATGAACAGCTTAGGGCTATGGTTGACAAGAAAGACTCCGAGTTGTGATCTTAAGACTATAGATGTTATGCACAACTTAAGGTTATCGATGATAAGAAAGACTTCAAGTCATGAGTTCGGGGCTTTAGATGCTATGACCATCTTAGGCTTATGGTTGACATGAATGAATTTGGGTCATATGGTCAGGGTTCTTGAAGTTATGAACAACTAAGGGTTATGTTAGACATGAACAACTTCGTGTCCTAAGGCTCTAGATGCTATGAACTACTTAGGGTTGTGGTTAACATGAATGACTTCGGGTCAAGAGCTTGAGGCTTTAGATGCTATGAATAACGTAGGTTTGTGGTTGACATGAAGACTTCAGGTCATGAGGTTAGGGCTCTAGATGCTCTTAGCAACTCAATTTTATGGATGACATAAATGACACCGGTCATGAGTTGAGGCCTCTAGATTCTATGAACAACTAAGTGTTGTGGTTGACATGAAAGAGTCCAAGTCATGAGCTAAGGGTTGTAGATGCCATACACAGGTCTGGGTTGTCAATCACATGAAAGACTTTAGGTCAGGAGCTAAGGGCTCTAGATGCTATGAACATCTCAAGGTTATGGATGACATGAACAACTCTGGGTCGTGAACGCTAGGTTCTATATACTATAAACAACTTAGGGGTGTGGTTGACATGAACGACTTCGTGTCGTGAACTTAAGGCTCTAGATGCTTTGAACAACTCAGAGCTATGAACTACTCAGGGTTATGGATGACTTAGATGACTATGGGTTGTGATCATAGGGCTCTAGATGTTATAAATTACTTATGATGCTAGTTGACATGAGTGACTCTAGGTTGTGAGCTCAAGGCTCTAGATGTAACGTACACCTCTAGGTTGTGTATGACATGAATGACTCCGGGTCATGAGCTTAGGGCTCGAGATGCTATCAACAACTTAGGGTTGTGGTTGACCTGAGCAACTTTGAGTCATGAGCTTAGGGGTCTAGATGCTATGAACAACTCATAGTTATGGATGATATGAATGACTCGGGGTCCTGTGACTTGAGGCTTCTAGATGCTATGAGCCACTCAGGGCTATGAATGTTATTAACGATTCTACATCATGAGCTCAAGCCTCTATATGCCATGAACAACCTTAGGTCATGAGCTCAAGGCATTAGATTCTATGAACTACTCATGATTGTGGTTGATAAGAAGAAGTTCAGGTTATGAGCTCTCTAGATTCTACGAAAAACTAAGGATTATTGATAACATGAGCTACTCTAGGTCATGAGCTTACAACTTTGGATGCTATGAAGAACTCAGCATATTAGATGACATGAACGACTCAGGATTTCTTGAGCTTAGTCCTCTAGATGTTATGAACAACTCAGGGCTCAGGATGATATGAACAATTATTGGTCATGTGCCCATGGCTCTAAATGATATGAATAGCTTAAGGCTATGGATGACATGAACGGCCACGGGTAGTGAGCTCAGGACTCTGGATGCTATGAACAACTTAGGGCTATGGTTGACAAGAGCAACTCTGGGTCATGAGCTCAATGCTCTAAATGTTATGAATAGTTGAAGACTACGAATGACATGAATGACTTCGGGTCGTGAAATCAAGGCTTTAAATACTGTGAACAACTTAGGGTTGTGGTTAACACGAATGGCTCTAGGTCTTGAGCTCACGACTCTAAATGCTAAGAGTAGCTCAAGGTTATGAATGATATAAACTACTCCAAGTCATGAGCTGAGGGCTATGGATGCTATGAACAACTAAGCATTATGGATGATATGAACGACTCAGGATCATGTGAGGTCAAGCCTCTAAATGCTAAGTACAACTCAAAGTTGTGGGTGATATGAATTTATTTGCTTCATGAGCTCAGGGTTGTGGATGACATGAACGACTCTGGGTCATGAGTTTAGAGTTATGAACGATATGAATGACTTAGGATCCCATGAGCCCAAGCTTTTAGATGCTATGAATAGCTATGATTGAGGATAACATGAACGATTCTTGGTCATGAGCCAATGGATTTAAATGTTTTGAACAACTCAAGGTTGTGCATCACATGAAAGACTCCTAGTCGTGAGGTTAGGGCTTTATATCTTATGAAAAGATATGGGTTATGGTTGACAAGAATGAGTTTGGGTCATGAGCTTAAGGCTTTAGATGCTATAAAAAAACTCACGTTTGTTAATGACATGAGCTACTCTGGGTCATGAGCTCACCACTTTGGATGTTATGAACAACTCAGGGTTATGGATGATATCAACGGCTCATGATCCTATCACCTGAGTCCTCTAGATGCTATGAGCAACTCAAGGTTGTGGATCATCAGAATAGTTTTGGATCATGAGCTCATGGCTCTAAATGCTATAAGTGGTTGAGGGCTATGGATGACATGAATGACTTTGGGTAGTGTGCTCAAGGCTCTAGATGCTATGAACAACTCAAGGCAATTTTTTATATCAACAACTCTAGGTTGTGAGCTCAACACTTTAGACGCTATGAACAACTCAAGGTTATAGTTAACATGAACGATTCCGAGTTGTGAGTTGAGGGCTCTAGATTATAAGAAAAACTCAGGGTTGTGGATGACATGAACGACTCTAGGGCATGAGTTTAGGGCTCTACATATTATTAAGAGTGTGGGCCTATGGTTAACATGAACAACTCCAGGTCATGAGCTCAGGGCTCTAGATGCTATGAACAACTTATGCCTGTTAATGGCATGAACTACTTTAGGTCATGAGCTTAAGTCTCTAGATGCTATGAATAGCTCCATGTTATGGATGATACACACGATTCTGGGTCATGAGGTCAAGCATTTAGATGTTATGAACAACTGAGAGTTGTGGATGATATGAAAGATTTTGGGTCATGAACTCAAGGCTCTAAACATAATAAACAACTCAGGGTTATGGATGAATAAATGACTTTGGGTCGTGAGCTCATGACCCTACATGTTATGAACACCTCATTCTTATGGATGATATGAATGACTTGAGATCCCATGGCCTTAGGCCTCTAGATGCTATAAACAACTTAGGGCTGAGGACGATATGAATGATTCTTGGTTGTGAGCCTATGGCTTTAAATTCTATGAAAAGTTAAGGGCGTGGAAGACTTCTGGTCGTGAGCTCAAGGCCCTATATGTCATGAACAGCTTAGGGATGTGGTTGATAAGAACGAGTCCCAATCATGAGCTCAACGCTCTAAATGTTATGAACAACTCAAGGTTGTGGGTGACATGAGCTACTTTAGGTCATGAGCTTATGACTCTAGATGCTATGAAGAACTCTGGGTATTGGAAGATATGAATGAATAGGGTTCCCGTGAGCTCAAGCCTCTATATGTTATAAACAACTCAGGGTTGTAGATGATATGAACAATTCTTGGTCATGAGCCATTGCTTTAAATTCTATAAACATGGGGCTATGGATGACATGAAAGACCCAGGGTAGTGTGCTCAAGGCATTACATGCTATGAATAACTAAGGGTTGTGGTTGACATGAACAACTCTAGGTCGTGAGCTCAACATTCTAGATGTTATGAATAACTCAAGGGTGTGGATGACATGAACGACTTTGGGTCGTGAGCTCAGGGCTCTAGATACTATGAACAACTTAGGGTTATGGTTGACATGAATGACTCTAAGTCGTGAGGTCACGAATTTAGATGCTATGAACAACTCAAGGTTGTGGATTATATAACTTGCTCTGGGTCGTGAACTCAAGGCTCTAGATGCTATGAACTACTTAGCTTTGTGGATGACATGAATGACTATAGGTCGTGAGCTCATAAATCTAAATCCTATGAATAACTCAAGGTTGTAGATGATATGAGCTACTTTGAGGCATGAACTCAAGTCTTTTGATGTTATGAACTGCTTAAGGTTGTGGATGACATGAATAAATTTGGGTCATGGGCTTAGAGCTCTAAATGTTATGAACTACATAGGGTTGTGGATGATATGCACGAGTCTAATTCGTGAGCTCAAGGATCTAGATGCTATGAAGAGCTTAGGGTTGTGAATGATATGAACGATTATGGGTCGTGAATAAAAGGCTCTAGATGCTATGAATGACACAATGCTATGGATGAAATGAACAACTTCGTGTCATGAGCTCAAAGCTCTAAATGTTATGAATAACTTAAAGTTGTGGATGATATGAACGACTTGGGATCTCATGAGCTCAAGCCTCTAGATACTATGAACAACTTAGCATTGCGGATGAGATGAACTTCTTTACGTCATGAGCACTAGTCTCAAGATGCTATGAACAACTATGGGTTGTGGATGATATGCATGATTCTATGTCATGACCTCAAAGCTCTAGATGTTTTGAACAACTTAGGGCTATGGATGATATGAACGATTCTTGATTATGAACTCAAGGCTTTAGATTCTATGAGTAGCTCATGGTTGTCGATGACATAAATGGTTTCAGGTGGTGAGCTCAAACCTCTAGATGTTATAAATAGCTCAAGGCATTGAATGATATGAACAATTCTAAGTCATGTGCTGAAGCCTCTGGATTCTATGAATAGCTTAGGGTTATGGATAACATAAATGACTTTGGGTCATGAGTAGAGGGCTGTAAATGCTCTAAAGAGCTTAGTTCTATGGTTGAAATGAATGACTCTGGGTCGTGAGCTCAAGACTCTAGATGCTATGAACAACCCAGGCCATTGGATGACATGAGCTACTCTGATTCGTTAGCTCATAACTTTAGATGTTATGAATAACTCAGGGTTATGGATGATATGAACAACTCAAGATCCTATGAGTTCAGGCCTCTAGATCATATAAACAACTCAAGGCTTTGAATCATATGAACGATTCTTGGTCCTAAGCCTAAAGCTCGAAATGTTATGAACAACTCAATGTCGTGAGCTCAAGGCTCTAGATGCTAGGAACAGATGAGGGTTGTGGTGAACATTAATGAATACAAGTTGTGGGGGGCTCTAGATGTTATTAACAATAGAGGGTTTTGGATGATATCAATGACTTCAAGTCATGAGCACAAGGCTTTAAATACTATGAATAGCTTAGGGTTGTGGTTCAAATGAACATCTCTTGGTTGTAAGCTCGGGGCTGTAGATGCTATGTACAAATTAGGGTTATCAATGACATGAACTTTGCTAGGTCATGAGCTCAGGTCTCTAAATACTATATATAGCTCACGGCGGTGGATGATATGCATGATTCTAGGTCATGAGCTCAAGGATATGGCTAATATGAATAACTTAGGGTTGTGAATGATATGAACAATTTTAGGTCTTGAACTCAAGGCTCTAGATGTTATGAACAGTTCAGGGTTGTGGATGAAATGAATGACTACGGGTTGTGAACTAAGGGCTCGAGATGGTATGAATAATTAAGGGTTATTGATAACATGAATGACTTCGGGTCTTGAGCTTATGGTTATTAATCCTATGAAAAGCTCAAGATTGTGGATGACATGAATGACATCGGGTCATGAGATAAGGGCTCGAGATGCCATCAATAGCTCAAGGCTATGGTTGACATGAATGACTATGGGTGGTGAGCAGAGGGCTCTAGATGCTATGAGTAGCTTAGGGCTATGGATGACATGAATGACTTCGAGTCGTGACCTCAGGGCTCTATATATTATGAATAGCTTAAGGTTGTGGAAGACATGAGTTACTCCGTGTCATGAGCTTAGGGCTCTAGATTCTATGATAAGCTTAGGGTTGTCGATGATATGATAGACTTAGGACCCAGTCAGCTTAAGCTTGTAGATGATATAACCAGCTTAGGGTTGTGGATGATATGAATGATTCTTGGTCGTGAGCCCATGGCTCTAAATGCTATGAATATCTCAAGGTTGTGGATGACATGAATGACTTTGGGCTATGAGCTCAAAACACTAGATGCTATGAATGGCTTAAGGTTGTGGTTGACATGAATGACTCCAAGTTGCAAGCTTAAGGCTCTAGATGTTATGAAGAACTCAAGGTTGTGGATGACATGAATGACTTTGGGTCGTGTGCTCAAGGCTATAAATTTTATGAACAACTCACATCTATGGATGACATGAATGACATTAGATCATGACTCAGGATCCCATGAGCTTAGGCTTCTAGATGCTATTGCTAGCTTAGAGTTGTGGATGATATGAATGATTGTTGGTAGTGAGACCATGGCCCTAAGGGCTATGAATAGCTCGGGACTGTGAATGACATGAACAACTCTTGGTCATGAGTTCAAAGCTTTAGATGCTATGAATAACTCAGGGTTGTGGTTGACATGAACAACTCCAGGTCATGAGCTTAAGGTTCTAGATGTTATGAATAACTTAGGGCTATGGATGACAGGAACGAGTTTGAGCCATCAACTCAAGGCTCTGGATGCTTTGAACAGACCAGAGTTATGGATAATAAGAATGACTCGAGATCCTATTAGCTTAAACCTCTAGATGCTATTAACAACTCAGGGTTAAGGATGATATCAATGATTCTTAGTCATGAGCCTATAGATTTAAATGCTATGAATAGCTCAGCATTGTGGTAGACATGATCGACTCTAGGTCATGAGTGCAGTGTTATAGATGTTATGAACAACTTAAGGTTGTGGTTGACATGAACGACTCTAGGTCTTGAGCTCAAAGCTTTAGATGCTGTGAACAACTCAAGGCTATGGATTACATGAACTATTTCGGGTCATGAGCTCAAGCCTTTAGATGCTATGAACAACTCAGGGATGAGAATGATATGAACTATTCTTGGTCATAAGCCTCTCACTAAAAATACTACGAACAACTCAAGGATGTGGTTGACATGAACGACTCTAGGTCCTAAGCTTAGGGCTTTAGATGCTTTGAACAACTCAAAACTATGCTTGACATAAACGACTCTAGGTCGTGAGAAGAGGCCTCTAGATCCTATGAACAACTTTGGGTTGAGGATTATATGAGTTATTCTAAGTCATGAGCCTATGGCTCTAAGTGCTATGAAAAGCCTAGGATTGTAGTTGACATGAATGACTCTGGGTCATGAGCTTAGGGCTTTAGATCTTATGAATAACTTAGGACATGGTTGAAACGAACAACTCTAAATCATGAGCTCAAGCCTCTAGATTCTATGAATAACTTTGGGTTGAGGAGGATATGAATGATTCTAGGACGTGAGCCTATGGTCTAAATGCTATGAATAGCTAAGGGTTGTAGATGATAAGAACAACATGGGGTCATGAGATTAGGACTATAAATGCTATGAACATCTCAAGGTTGTAGTTGAAAAGAATGAATTTGGGTTGTGAGCTCAGGGCTTTAGATGTTATGAACAACTTAAGGCTATAGATGACATGAATCGCTCTAGGTCGTGAGCTCAAGGCTCTAAATGCTATGAACACCTCAAGGTTGTGGATGACATGAGCTATACCAGGTTATGAGCTCAAAGATGTGGATTTTATATATGGCCCAGGGTTGTGGATGATACTAATGACTCGGGATCCCATGAGCTCAGTAATCTAGATGTCATGAACAACTCGGAGTTGTGGATGTTATGAACGATTCTTAGTTGTAAGCCCATGGCCTTAAATGCTATAAACAACTGAGGGTTATGATTGACAAGAACTACTTTACATCGTGAGCTTGGGCCTCTAGATGTTATGAACAGCTCAAAGTTGTGGTTGACATGAATGACTTTAGGTTATAAGTTTTGAGCTCTCGATGCTATGAGTAGATTAATGTTGTAGATGATATGAACGACTCGGGATCCTATGAACTAAGGCCTCTAGATTGTATAAACAACGTAGGTTTGTGGATGGTATGAAAAATTATGTGTCCTAATCTCGAGGATGTGGATGACTTGAACAAATCTGGGTGATGAGATCAAGGTCGTAGATACTATGAACAGGTCAAGGTTGTATTTTATCTACAACTCAACATTATGGATGATATGAACAACTTGAGATCTCTTGAGCTCAAACCTCTAGATGTTATGCATAGCTCAAGGTTGTGGATTAGAGGAATAATTCTGCATCATGAGCTAAGGGTTATAAATGACATGAATGACTTTAGATCATGGACTCAAGGTTCTAGATGTTATGAACAACATAGGATTATGGTCGACATGAATGACTCTGGGTCGTGAGCTTAAGGCTCTTGATGCAATGAACAACTCCAGGCTATGAAGGACATAACCGACTTTGGTTCATGAGCTAAAGGCTCTAGATACTATGAATAGCTTAAGGTTATGGTTAACATGAATGACTCCAAGTCTTAAAGTCAGAGCTCCAAATACTACACATAGCTCAAGGTTGTGGTTGACAAGAACAAATATGGGTTGTGAGCTTAAGGCTCTAGATAATATGAATAGCTTAGAGTTATGGATTATATGAATAATTAGGGAGCCTGTGGGCTCAGGCCTCTAGATGCTATGAATAACTCAAGGTTGAGAATGATACGAAAGATTCATGGTAATGAGCCTTTGAGTTTAAATGTCATGACCAACTTAGAGTTATGGATGACATGAATAACTCCAACTTGTTAGCTCAGGCCACTATATGCTATGCATACCTCAGGGCTGTCGTTGACATGGATGATTCTGAGTCATGAACTTAAGACTCTAGATGCTATGAAAAGCTCCCAAGTGTAAAGGACATGAACAACTCTGGGTAATGAGCTCAAGCCTCTAGATCGTACGAACAACTCAGGGTTGTGGTTGACATGAAGAACTCTAGGTTATGAGCTTAGGGCTCTAGATGCTATGAAAAGCTCATGGTGGTGGTTGACATGTACGACTTCGGGTTGTAAGCTCCAGGCTCTAGATGCTATGAACAACTGAGAATTATGGATGATATTAATGACTCAAGATCTTATGAGCTTAAGCCTCTAGGTGCTATAAACAACTAAGGGCTGAGAATGATATGAATGATTGTTGGTTGTGAGCCTATGAGTCTAAATGCTATGAATAACTCAGGGCTCTAGTTGACATGAATTACTCTAGATCGCTAGCTTAGGGCTTTAGATGCCATGAAAATCTCAGAGCTATGGATGACATGAATGAATCCAGGCCGAGCTATGAACAACTTAGGGTTAAGGTTTACTTGAACGAATCTGGGTCATGATCTGAGAGATCTAAATGTTATGAACAACTTAGAGTTGTGGATGATATGAATGACTCGTGATCCTACGAGCTAAGGCCTCTAACTGCTACGGATAACTTAGGGTTAAGGATGATATGAACAATTCTTGGTCATGAGCCTATGAGTCTAAATGTTATGAACAACTCAAAGTTGTAGATGATATGAACAACTCTGGGTCTTGAGCACAAGGCTCTAGATGCTATGAACAACTCAGGATTGTAGTTGACATGAACGAATCCAAGTTATGAGCTCAAGACTCAAGATGCAATGAATAACTCATGGTTGTGGATGACATAATGATTCAAGGTCGTGAGCTTAGGGCTCTATATGCTATCAACAGCTCAGGGTTGTAGTTTACGTGAATGACTCCCAGTTGTGAGTTTAGGGCTTAAATGCTATGAACAAATCAAGGCTATGGATGACATGAACAATTCCAGGTCATGAGCTCAGGGCTTTAGATACTATGAGCAACTTAGAGTTATGGTTGACATGAACGACTTTGAGGTATGAGCTCAAGACTCTAGATGCAATGAATAACTCAAGGCCATGGATGAAATGAATGATTTTGGGTTATGAGCTTAGGGCTCTAAATGCTATGAATAGCTCAAGGCTATGGTTTACGTGAACAACTCCCGATCGTGAGCTTAGACTCTAAATCCTATGAACAACTCAAGGCTATGGATGACATGAACAAGTATAGGTTGTGAGGTCATGGCTTTAGATACTATGAGCAGCTCAAGAGCTATGGTTGACCTGAACGACTATGGGTCATGAGCTCAGAGCTCTAGATGTTATGCACAGCTTAACATTGTGGATGATATGAATGACTCAGGATCCCGTAAGCTAAGGCCTCTAGATGCCATGAATAACTCAGGGTTGTGGATGATATGAACGATTCTATGTCATGAGCTCAAGGCTTATGGATGGCATGAATGACTCTGGGCCGTGAGCTTAGAGCTCTAGATATTATGAACAGCTTGGGGTTGTGGTTGACATGAACAACTTTGAGTTGTGAGCTAAGTGCTTTGGATGCTATGAAAAGATCCAGGTCATGGTGGACATAAACGACTTCAAGTCATGAACTCAGGACTCTAGATGCTATGAACACTTAAGGGTAGTGGTTGACATGGAAAACTCTGGTTCGTGAGCTCAAGTCTACAAATACTATGAACAACTCAGGTTATGGTTGACATGAATGACTTTGGGTCTTGAGATTAGGGCTATAGATGTTATGAACAACTTAGAGTTATGGATGATATGAACAACTCGGGATCTTATGAGCAAAGGCCTCTAGATGCTAAGAACAACTTTGGGATGAGGATGATATGAACGATTCTTAGTCATGAGCCTATGAGTTTAATTGTTATGAACATCTCAGGGTTGTGGATGATATGATTGAATCTAAGTCATGAGCTCAAGGCTCTAGATGCGATGAATAGCTCAGGGTTGTAGTTGACATGAAGGACTTCGAGTTATGTGCTCTAGCCTCTTGATGCTATGAACAACTCATAGTTGTGGATGATATGAATGACTTGGCAGCCCGTGATCTTATACCTCTAGATGCTATGAACAACTCAAGATTGAGGATGATATGAGTGATTCTTGGTTATGAGCCTATGACTCTAAATGTTAAGAATAGCTTAGGATTGTGCATGACATGAAAGAATCTCAATCATGAGCTTAGGATTCTAGATGGTATGAACAACCCAAGGTTGTGGATGACATGAACAACTATTTATCCCATGAGCTCAAGCCTCTAGATGCTATGAAAAGCTTAGGGGTGTTGATTATATGAACAGTTCTTAATCGCATGCCCATGGCTCCAAATTCCATGACCAACTCATGGTTGTGGATGACATGAATGTCTTTGGGTCGTGAGCTCAAGGCTCTATATGCTATGAAAAACTCAAGGCAGTGGTTGACATGATAGACTTTGGGTCATGAGCTCAGGGCTCTAGATAATAAGAACAACTCAGGGCTATGGTTGACATGAACAACTTCGGGTTGTGAACTCAAGGCTCTAAATGCTATGAATAGCTCAGAGTTATGGATGATATGAAAAACTCGGGATCCTATGAGTTGAGGCCTCTAGATGCTATGAAAAACATAGGGCTCAGGATGATATGTATGATTCTTAGTGATGAGCCTATGATCTTAATTGCAATGAACAACTTAGGGTTGTGGGTGGCATGAATGACTTCGGGTCCTGAGCTTAGGGATCTAGATGCTATGAACAACTCAAGGTTATGGTTGACATGAAGGACTCCGAGTCATGTGCTCAAGGCTCTAGATGTTATGAACAACTCAAGAGTTTTGGATAGTATGAATGACTCAAGATCCCGTGATATAAGGCCTCTAGATGCTATGAACAACTTAAAGTTAAGGATGACATGAATGATTCTTGGTTGTGAGGCAATGACTCTAAATGATATAAATAGCTCAGGATTGTACATGAAATGAATGACTCTCGATCATGAGCTTAGGACTCTGGATGCTGTGAAAAACTCAGGGTTGTGGATGATATGAATGACTACGAATCCCGTGAGTGCAGGCCTCTCGATGCTAAGAAAAGCTCAGGAGCGTGGATGATATGAATGATTCTTGGTCATGTGCCCATGGCTTTAAATTTTATGAACAATTCAAGCCTATTGTTGATATGAACAACTCCAGGTCGTGAGCTTAGGGTTAAAGATGTAATGGACAACTCAAGGTTATGGACGACATGAAGGACTCTGGGTCATGAGCTTAGGTCTTTAGATACTATGAACAACTCAAGGTTGTGGTTGAGATCAATGATTCCAGTTCATGAGTTCAAGTCTTTAGATGTTACGAATAGCTCAGGACTGTGGATGACATGAGCTACTCTAGGTTTTGAGCTTAGTGCTATTGATGGTACAGACAACTCAGTGTTGTTAATGATATGAATGACTTAGGATCCCATGAGCTCAAACCTCTATATGCTAAGAACATTTCAGAACTATGGCAGCATAGCTAGCATAGCACAGTGGTTCTAGGATCGTCCACAAGGATGGGTTTTCATTTCACACATGATATTAGTTAAAGAACTGAAATGGTGCTTTTTCTTTTATGAGTTAGCTTTAAAAGAAAACATAAAGTTGGTTGAAAAGGATTGGTTTTAAACTAACCAAAAATAGTAATTGAGATGAATTATAAAGAAAAGGTTTCTTGGAGTTTCATGTCACTAAGTTTAGGTTCCTTATACAAAAATGGGAGATTCTGGATCTTTTCCTCACATTGGGGATTTAACCTATAGTTATTTCCCAAACCGGTGTGTTACAGTTGCTTCCCATTAATGGTTTCAAACACTAAAGTCCTCTCATTGATTCATCTTGCAATGATTCATACCTTTCACCTAGTATTAG
>CM074687.1:11663775-11904219 GCA_037355405.1 Vitis amurensis | reverse complement strand
ACAAAGTGTTTCACTTGCCTTGAAACTCGAGCAAGGTCTGAGGGTTATATGGCGAAAGTCTTTAAAACCCGGTGCCCTAAGCCTTTATTGGTTGGGAGTCACCGACCTCAATGCTCGTTAGAAGGGTGAATAGGTGGAGTTTAACATATTGTAGGTGCTTAGGTATTGAATTTCAATCTCAAAAATTCTGGGTGAAATCTGAGGAGTTAGTGGTTGAAAGATCCTTAAAGCTTGATGCCTTAAACCTTGATTGGTTGAGAGTCATCGATGGATCCCCGTTATATGGACACTTTAGAAAACAATACCTTTAGCATTACACTCCTACATTGAAAAAAATTATGAAATAAAAAAGGTGCGTTCTTAGCCTATTGGAGGTTGGTCAGTTTGCTAAGGTTTGAGAAAGAACTAGGTTGGGGGAGAGAGAATAGTTTGACATACTATAATTGGAAACTAATAGGCTTAACACTTAGATTTTGCAGAAGAGTAAGGATTAGACCTTTGGGAGTGGAAATTCTTTTTATGCTTAAATTTGCATAATGCCTACTCTTTATAAATTATAATTAAGCAAGATATTTGATGACTGTTGTTGAAGGTTGGGTTTTGCCTCTTTGATGTTCCATGAGAGAGTATGATCTGCATCATGCCACTTGAATTTTTTTTTATAGAGTGATTAGCATGATTTTGTAAATTATTTTACTGTCTATTTTTCTTTATCTCTCCTTCATTGCTAAGGGGCTAGCAATGTGTCTGTTGGGGGGAGTGATTACTACTTAAAAAGTGCTCTTTTATAGCTTGAAATTAACTATTTTAAACACTTTTGAGTAGTAGTTAATACTTTTTAACTCAATTGGCACATTAAGGAACCTAGAAAGGGTTACTAATCAGTTTTTGGTAGCTTTTTTATCATTGAAACAAGCAAAGAATGAGGGAGAATTTTGTGCAATCCATGGCAATGCAAGTTGAAGCTCAAACACATGAAGAATCCGAGTTTTGGAGCACTTCATAGTCCTTTTCCAAGCTTGGCAATAGGTTACCAAGCCAATCAGAGATGCAAAGAAGAAAACTAGAGGAAGAAATCCAACATCTAGCAATTTCGCATAGCATGCGAAATCAAGAGGAACAGCAGCTACAAGACTGAGTGAAGGACAATTTCGCACACTATGCAAAATTTCTCACACCCTGCAAAACCGCACCATGCGAAATTTTGCATGGTCTACGAAATCTTCCTTTGCACCGACTCCGTTAGATTTTTATTTCTAGATTTTTGTGTAAATTACTATTTTCTCCTTGTAATCAACCAATGATAGGATTTCTTGGTTATGAACAATAAAGGGGGGTTGAAAAAGACCTCCCTAAAGAAGATCTTTTTATATAATCTTTGAAGGGAGACGACACTTGTAATTTCGGTAGGAAGAAATTTACAGAGCACTTGCTCTGCCTTTCCTTCTCATTTTTTGTTTTCATTTTTGTTTTTAGCCAAACAACCTCTAAGGATGATTTCTTAGGGGATGAGTGGCTAAGTTTTACGTTTCTTGGAACGATGGAAACTAGGAGAAGGACTCGGATGCAAAGGTGGGAGTTTTCCTTGCTTTAAATGATGGTAGTTGTTAACCATTACTGGTTTTTATTTCAAGGTTTAACTATAAATTCCTTAGAATCACCTTGAATGGCCAATACTTGGTAAGATTTTTGGATTCTATGGATGCTTATTGCTAGATCCATGGATGTCCATTAGTTATCAAGTACAAGACATTGGAAGGTGGTTCAAGGTGAGAATCACCTTGAATGGCCAATACTTGGTAAGCTTTCTGGATTCTATGGATGCTTATTGCTAGATCCATGGATGTTCATTAGTTATCAAGTACGAGCCATTGGAAGGTGGTTCAAGGTGAGGGTCTTTGGCGTTTGAAGCCATTAATGGGAAGCAACTACCATTTTTCATGAACCCTTTGGATCAAAGCCTAATTGCTAAATACAAAACCGGTTCAGGAGACAACCATCCTTTATGTTATTGTCCCCAATGCGAGGAGGAGATCCGGAATCTCCCCCTTTGCCTAAGGAACCCGATCCTAGTGACATAAAGCTCCAAGAGACATTCTCTTTGTAGTTAACTTCAATTGCTATTTGTTCTTAACTTAAAATCAACTTTTTCAACCACAATTCCATTTTCTTTAAAAGCTAATTTTCTTAAAGAAAAGCACCATTTCATTATCTTCACTAAAGTCAATTGTACGAAGAAAACCCATCCCTGTGGATGATCCTAGAGCCACTATACTATAGTAGCCATGCTACCCTAGTGTAAGGTGATTTAGGTTTTATAAATTTTGTTGATAACACTCGTCTGGCGCAATAATCAAATGGAGTTGTTATTTGGGATGAATCAAATGGCGCCACTGTCGGGGACGAATCAGGGGTGCCGCCCATGCCGCAGTGGTAAAGGGAGTTGGCCACCGGTGGAGCTGCAGCTCCAGCTGGCACCAGAAAAAAATTAACTGCAATAGCTTCCAAGTGCGGCTGAAGCAGGTTACTAGATGATGAGAGCCCCCCCTCATTTGGCTCTCCACATCAAGGCCAAGCACTTCACAACTGTCTCGACTACATGGAAGAGAGAAGCATTGATTGGGGCGGAGGAGCATCACCTATGCCATGGCGGCAAGAGGGAGTCACCGCAGCCACCGATGGAGTAGTAGTCTAGGCCGACAACAAAGGAGTGAACTGCAACGGCTAGCATACGGTTGAGCCAGATTGCTAGGTGCTAGAGTGACTGAACCCAATTTTTTTTTTATTTATAAATAATGACCCAAACCAGCACATAGCTATAGGTCTATAATCATACAGGGATATAGTGGTCTACCGAACTCTAGAAATGAAAGGTCTCAGCTAAAACACAAAGGAATCACATACTCAACAGAGGAAAACAGGAAAATATCCCACAACAGAGCATGACAACAAGAACAAGCAAATAAACAGACCATTCTCAATATAAGAGTGGATCTTGTTCAAATCAATTCTCAAATGAGATTCCAAGAGCATGATATAAAAGAAAACAATTCCTAATTTAGTAGTAGTCTGTAATCAACAGAATTCATAAAAGGAAATGAACGTAAGATTTACAGTAACCATACATGAGAACACCTCTTTCATTCTTCAAAGATCAGCAAGTTCTCTTTTTCTGGAGGTCAAAGAGTTGACTGAAATCCTCCCATCTTCTCTATTATCTTCTTTCTTTCCTTGCATTGTACAACCTGCTCCAAATCTTAGAAATTCTCCATTTTTTTTCCAAAACATCCTCTGCCGACCTCCCTTCTCTTTGTTCTCTGTTTTCTTTTTTTTTCTTTTTCTTCTGGAATCCCTCACTTTCTGAAATGTTCTCTCATCTCTTTTCTTTCTGTTTTTTTTAAGACTCTTTTTCCTCTCTCAACCTATTTGACCTTTCCTTTCTTTCTTCTCTCTTAAGACTCTCTTTTATATCCTCTCTTGAAAACCCCTTCATTCCATCTTGAAAATGGCTCCCATCTTTTTCCCATGCAGCTCCACGGAAAGCTTCCCTCCCAGATTTATTTTTTAATGCCTTTTCATTTCTTTTCTTCACTATTTAGACTACTCACCCAACTCCCATTTTCCATCTCTTGAAATCTGCCTATCTCTTTTCTTTCCGGTGTCCCTTTTCTGGCCATCAAAGCCTTTTAATTTTCAACTCAAACAAATCAGCCTCTCTCTCTCTCTCTTCCCATGCAGCCCACCGGTTCCCTTTTTTTTTCTTTCTTTTTTAATAAACTAAAAGAAATAAAAATAAAAATAGAGGTAAACAAACCTATATAAAAAAATAAAAAATAAAATAAGAAGAGTGTAATAATAAAAAAGCAAACATACAGTAAGCACATACTAATAATGATACTAATAATACTAATAGTAATACTAATAATAATGATACTAATAATTAATAATAATAATAATAATAATACTAATACTAATAATTATAATAATAACTAATAATACTAGTAATAATAATGATAATAATACAAGATCCCCAATCACCTACAATTTTCTAAAAATAAATACATAAATGAATAAATAAATAAAGCAGGAAAAATAAATAAATGTCGCATGTACGTAACAATAGTCTAGATGTTAAACTAAAATATGAATAAAAATAAAAAATAAAAAATAAAAACAAAATACCAAATCAACACAATTAAACTTCGAAAATTCATCTCAAGCAATCCAAATAAAAAAAATCAAACTAAATGATCACCTAATCTCAAAAATCAATCAATTAAGAAATTAACCTTAGGGGAACTGATTCGTTCCCAATTGGTGTATCAGCTGAATCATGTCCTCTCAATGGTCCCTGACAATGGTGCCATTTGATTCGTGTCCAACTGGTGTTCCTTGATTGCGGTCCTCATAAGGGAGTAATCAACAAAATTTATAATCTATTACACCATGTACTAGGATAGCCTCAGCTAGCATAGCATAGTGGCTCTAGGATCGTTCACTGGGATGGGTTTTCACTTCACAATTGATATTAATTCAAAGATGAATTGGTGCTTTTTCATTTCAAGGTTAGCTTTAAAAGAAAACATAATCTTTGGTTGAAAAAAAGATTGGTTTTAAGCTAACCAAAAATAATAGTAACTAGAATTACTAATAAAGAAAAGTGTTTCTTAGAGTTTCAGATTACTAGGCTCAGGTTCCTAATACAAAAAGAGAGTTTCGGTCACTTTGTTTCTTTTCCTCGCATTGGGGATTTAACATATAGTTATTTCCCAAATTGATGTGGTACAGATGCTTCCCCTTAATGGGTTCAAACACTAATTCCCTCTCACTGATGCATCTTGCAATGGCTCGTGCCTCTCACCTAGCATTTTCCATTCAAGGTGATCCTTAACCTTGGATTACCCTTTAAAAGCTTGCAAGAGATAACTAATGGATGTCTCCTTGGAGTCCAAAAGCTTGCAAGAGATAAACTAGTGCATCTCCATGGACGGAGATCACTTGCCTTACCAAGTGTTGGCTCAGGTGAATTGAAGGTGTTTTAAGTTAACTAAAAACATAGAAATCATTAATGGGTCACACTTTCTCGTCATTAATGACTAAAACAACAAAACTTCCAATTTTGCATGTGACAGCTTACCCGGCTTTCTTCACTCCAAGAGACAAAGAGCCTAGCCACTCATCCTCTGAGGAAACATCCTTAGAGTTTGTTTGGCTAGAAATAAAAATAACGAGAAAACAAAAATATGAAGGAAAAACAGAGCAAGTGCTCTGTAAAATATATTTCTTCCTCTCGTCGGATTACATATGTTACAAGATTCCTCTCTTTACATTGGTTCAAAGATATATATAGAGAAGATATTTTCTAAGAAATATCCTAATAATATCTTTGACTGATTATAAGGAGAAAATAGAAATTTACACAAAATATCTTGAGAAAAAATCTAACTTAGTTGGTAGCAAATATCTGAGATTGCACAGGTGGATTTCACACGTTGAATTGTCCATTTTCCAAGTTTGAACTTTGATTTTGCAAGTTGAATTTGTGATTTTGCAACTTGGAGGTGATTCCGCAACTTGGAGATGATTTGCAACTTGATTCACAGCTTGGAGGCCATTTCGCGGCCATTTTGTAGCCAAGGAATATTTTTGCAGGCCATTTCGCAGCTGTGAAATGAGGGGGTGGAGCTGTGAAATGGCACTCGTGTGCTAAGGGGTGGTTTCGCAGCTACGAAACACCTTGCAAAATTTTCGCAGCTCATTTCTCTCAACTTTGCGCGGTTGTCTTCAAACGGCCATAACTTCTTCTTTTCAGTTCCAATTTGCACACCGTTTGAAGAGTTAGACTCCTGACTTCATGAGCTTCGAAAAGACATATAGTATGCATGAAATGGACTCCATGAAGTACTTGAAATATGTCCAACAGTTGCTATCCTCTTGAATTCTTCATGTTAGATTTCTCTATTTTTCCTCCTTGCATTCTTGATTTGGCTTTGGCAAAGGACTACGAAGCTCCAAAGCTTGAATTCTTCATGTAAATGAGCTTTCATTTCCTTTGCCATGGATTATATAAAGCTCTCCCTCATTCTTGGATTGCTTTGGTGATCAAAAAGCTATCAAAAGCACTAAAACTTAACACAATTTGATTAGAATTGATTGCAGGGGTCCTTAACATGCCAATTGAGTTAAAAGGTAATAACTACTACTCAAAAGTGTTTAAAAGAGTTAATTACAAGCTATAAAATAACACTTTTTGAGTAGTAATCAGGAACTAAGCCCACAAAAATATCTAAGAGACCTAGGTGACCTAAGTGGAAAGTGCCAAGGTGAATTAGGTGGAAACTAAACCCAATAGGTGTCCAAGTGGTCAAAAAATGTGCTAAGTGACTTAGGAGTGTACCTAATGGGCCAGGTGCATCTAAATGGGCCTAGGGTGCCAACAACGCCAAAAACAAACTAGTCGATACGGTTGATAAAAATTCTAAGATTTTCACATAACATCCCTCGAAAAATAAGGAATGCAACAAAAAACAATGTGTAATTTTGAGATTGGATGAGGGAAAAAGGACTAAAACAAGCCAGAGTTCTTTTGATTTGGATGGGCTTCAGCGAGCTCCAACTGAACTAAAGTTTTTGTGGAGACCCTAACTCCTGACTAGTAGCATGATATGAACCAGGGAATTGGCCGTGATGGCATTTCATAATGGACCCATACTCGCACTAAATCAAGCCATAGGTGAACTCTTGTGAGGTTCGAAAACCAATTAAGCTTAAAAAGGGCTCTATGGTTGTGATCTACAAAAATTAGGTGCAGGCGACACCCCCGAGATACAAGCAAGTGTCAAGGGACAAAATTGAGGGTCTACATATTCATAGCATCCAGAGCCTTGAGCTCATGACTCAGAGTCGTTCATGTGAACCACAACCTAGAGCTCTTTATAACATCTAAAACCTTAAGCTCACAACCAACAGTCGTTCATGTCATCCACAACCTTGAGCTATTCAAAGCCTTTATAACCTTGAGCTTACAACTTGCAGACTTTCATGTCATAGACAACCTTGAAATGTTCATAGCATCTAGAGTCTTTAGCTCACGACCCAAAGTCATTGATGTTAACTACAACTCAGAGCTATTCATAGCATATTGAACCTTGAGTTCACGACCCAAAAGAGCTCATGTAAGCCACAACCCTAAGCTGTTCATAGAATTTAGAGTTGTGAGCTCACGTCCCAATGTAGCTTATGTTATCCACAACCTTGAGCCATTCATAGCATCAAGAACCTTGAGCTTACGACCCGTACTCTTTTATGTCATCGACAACCGTGAGCTATTCATAGCAATAAAAACCCTAAGCTCACAACCTGAAGTCGTTCATGTAAAATACAACCCAAAGTTGTTCATAGTAACTAGTGTTGTAAGATAAAGAACCAAAGTAACTCATGTCATCAAAAGCCCCGAGCTGTTAATAGCATCGAGAGCCTTGAGCTCACGACTTGGAATTGTTCATGTCAACCACGTCCTAGAGCTATTCATAACATCTGTAGCCTTGAGCTTATGACCTGGAGTCATTCACGTCAACCACAACCCAGAGCTATTCATAGCATCTAGACCGCCGAGCTCATGACCCGTAGTCTTTGATGTCAACCACATCCTACAGTTGTTCATTGCATCTAGGGTCTTGAGCTCATGACCTAGAGTTATCCATGTCATCCACAACCTTGAGCTGCTCATAAAATATAAAGCCCTGAGCTTATAACTTGAAGTGTTTTATGTCATCGATAACCCTAAGTTGTTCATAGCACTCAAAGCCAAGAGTTCACGCTTCAGAGTCATTCATGTCAACTACAACCTATAGTTGTTCATGGCATTTAAAACCCTGACCTCACAAGCCAGAGTGGCACATGTCATTGACAAGCCTAAGTTGTTTGTAGCATCTAAAGCCTTGAGGTCATGACCTAGAGTCATTCATGTCAACCATAGCCTTAAGATGTTTACAGTATTTATAGCCCTTAGCTCACAGCCTCAAGTCATTCATGTCATCCAAAACCCTGACCTATTCATAGCACTTAGAGCCTTGAGTTCACGACCCAGAGGAGCTCATATCATCCACAACCTTAAGTTGTTCATAACATCTAAAGCCCTAAGCTCACGACCAAGAGTAGTTCATGTCATTCACAACTCTAAGCTATTCATAGCATCAAGAGCCCTGAGCTAAGGACCTATAGTATTTTATGCCATCAACTACCCTGAACTATTCATATCATCAAGAGCCCTTGGCTCACGACCCGAAGTCATTCATGTCAATCACGACCAAGAACTATTGATAGCATCTAGTGCCTTGAACTCATGAACAAGAGTAGTTCATGTCATCCATAGCCCTGAGTTATTAATAGCATCTAAAGTCACGAGCTCATGACCTGGATTTGTTTATATCAATTGCAACCTAGCATCTAGAGCCATGAGATTAAGACCAAGAGTGGCTCATTTCATTGACAACCTTGAGTTGTTCATAGAATCTAAAGCCCTAAGTGCACGTCCTAAAGTCATTCATGTCAACCACAACCCTGAGATGTTCATAGTATCATTCATGTCAAACCTCAAGCAATTCATGTCATCCATAACCCTATGCTCATGACCCATAGTCTTTCATGTCATCAATGACCTTGAGTTGTTCATAGCATATAAAGTCCGGAGCTCACGACTCGGAGTTGTTCATGTCAACCACAGCCTATAGTTGTTCATAACATCTAGAGCCTTGACCTAAAGACCTAGAGTCATTCATATCAACCACAACCCAAAGTTGTTCATAGCATCCAGGGCCTTTAGCTCACAATATAGACTCATTCATGTCAACCATAACCTAAATCTATTCATAGCATCTAGAGCCTTTAGCTCATGACCTAGAGTAGTGCACGTTATTCGTAGCCTTGAGCTATTCATAGTATTAAAAGCCCTAAGCTCACAACATGTAGTCGTTTATGTGAACCACAATCTAGCACTGTTGATAGCATTTAAAGTCTTAAGTTCATGACCGAGAGTAACCCATGTTATCCACATCCTTAAGCTATTCTTTGCATCTAGAGTCCTCAACTCATGACCTAGAGTTATTCATGTCAACCACAACTTAGATCTATGCATAGCATCTAGAGTCCTCACCTCACAATCTAGAGTCTTTCATGTCATCCCTATCCTTAAGCTATTTATAGCATCTAGAGCCCGGAGCTCATGACATAGAGACATTCATTTCAACCACAACCCAACACTATCCATAGCATCTAGAGCTCTAAGCTCACAAACCAGAGTAGCCCATGTTATCCACAGTCCTCAACTATTCATTGCAACTAGTGCCCTAATCTCATGACCTAGGGTAGTTCATGTCAACCACAGCTCCAAGTTGTTCATAGTATTTAGAGCCTTGAGTTCATGTGCATAGTCCTTCATGTCATTGACAACCCTGATTTGTTCCTAGCATTAGGATCCCTAAGCCCACGTCTCAGAGTTTTTCATGTCAACCACCACCTAGAGCTATTCATAGCATCTAGAGCCCTATGCTCACGACCTAGAGTAGCTCATGTTAGCGACAACCCTAAGCCGTTAATAGCATATAGAGTCCTAAGATCATGACTTGGACTCGTTCATGTCAACCACAACCTAGAGTTATTCATAGCATCTAGAGCTTTGAGCTCAAGACCTAGAGTGGCTGATGTCATCCACAAACCTGACTTGTTCATAGGATCAAGATCTTTAAGCTCCCAACCCAGAGTCTTTCATGTTAACCACAACTAGAGTTGTTCATTGCATTTAAGGCTCTTAGCTCATGACCCAATGTCGTACATGTCGTCAATATCCCTGAGCTATTTGTAGAATCTAGAGCTTGAGCTCACAACCTGGAGTCTTTCATGTCATCGACAACCCTGAGCTATTCATATTTTCTAGAGCTTTAAGCTCACAACCAAGAGTCATTCATGTCAACCATAACCCAATGTTTTTCATAGCATTTAGTGCCCTGAGCTCACGATCCAGAGTAGCCCATGTTATCCACAACCTTGAGCCATTCTTAACATATAGAGCCCTGAGCTCACGACTTGGAGTCATTCCTCTCAACCACAGCCTAGAGCTATTGATTGAATCTAGAGGCCTTACCTCATGACCCAAAGTCATTCATGTCATCCATAGCCCTAACTTGTCCATAGCATCAAGAGCCTTGAGTTCACGACATGAACTCGTTCATGTCAGCCACAACCCAATATTTTTCGTAGCACCTAGAGCCCTGAGCTGATGACTCAAAGTAGACCATGTTATCCACAACCCTTAGTTGTTTATAGCAATTAGAGCCATAATCTCATGACATAAAGTAGTTCATGTCAACCACAACCTTAAGTAGTTCATAGTATCTACAATCTTGAGCTGATGACCCGTAGTCTTTCATGTCATCGACAACTCTGAGTTGTTCATATCATCAAGAGCCCTGAGGGCATAACCTGGAGTCGTTCTTATCAACCATAGCCCAAAGATGTTCATAGCATCTAAAGCCTTGAGCTCACGACCTAGAGTATCTCATGTCATCCAATACCTTAAGCTATTAATAGCATCTAAAGCCCTGACCTTACAACTCGGAGTCATTCATGTCAACCATAGCCTAGAGCTATTCATAGCATTTAGAGCCATGAGCTCACGACTCAAAGTCTTTCATGTCAACCATAACCCTAAGTTGTTCATTGCATCTAGAGCCCTGAGCTCACGACTGAGATTTGTTCATGTCATCTACAACCTTGACCTGTTCATAGAATCTAGAGCCCTGTGCTCATAACCCCAAGTATTTCATGTCATAAAAACCCTAAGTTGTTCATAGCATCTAGTGACTAGCAGACGTTCATGTCAACCACAACCTAGAGCTTTTCATAGCATCTAAAGCCTTAAGCTCACAACCTAGAGTGGCTCATGTCATTAATAACCCTGAGTTGTTCATAGCATCTAGAGCTATGAGCTCACAACTCAGAGTCATTCATGTCAACCACAACCTAGAGTTGTTCACTGCATTTAGGGCTTAGAGCTCACAATTGAAAGTCATTCATGTCATCCACAACCCTAACTTGTTCATAGAATCTAGAGCTCTAAGCTCACAACCTGAAGTCTTTCATGTCATCGATATCCTTGAGCTATTCATAGCATCTAAAGCCTTGAGATCACGACCTGGAGTCATTCATGTCAACCACAACTGAAAGCTTTTCATAGCATCTAAAGCCTTTAGCTCATGACCCAAAGTGGTTTATGTCATTGATAGGGTTGAGCTATTCCTAGCATTTAAGCCCTCAGCTCAATACCTGGAGTCGTTAATGTCAACCACAACCTAGATCTGTTCATTGCATCTAGGGCCCTAAGTTCCCAACCTTGAGTCATTCATGTCATCTATAACCCTATGTTACTAATAAAATCTAAAGCCATGAGCTCACGACTTGGAATCTTTCATGTCATCAGGAACCTTGAGTTGTTCATATCACCTAAAACCCAGAGCTCACTCCTTAGAGTCATTCATGTCAACCACATCCCAAATCAGTTCATAGCAACTAACGTCCTGAGCTCATGGCCCAAAGTGGCACATGTCATCGACAATCCTCAGTTGTTCATAGCATCTAAAGTCCTAAGCTCATGACCTAAAGTCATTCATGTCAACCACAACCCCGTGATTTTTAGAGTATATATTACCTTTAGTTCATGACTGATTACTACTCAAAAAGTGCTATTTGATAGCTTGTAATTAACTCTTTTAAACACTTTTGAGTAGTAGTTATTGCCTTTTAACCCAATTAACATGTTAAGGACCCTTGCAATCAATTCTAATCAAATTGTGTTAAGTTTTGGTGTTTTGATAGCTTTTTGATCACCAAAGCAATCCGAGATTGAGGAGAGTTATTTGGAATCCATGGAAAAGCAATGGAAAGCTCAGAAACATGAAGAACCGAAGCTTTGAAGTCCTTTGCCATAAGAAAATCCGGAATGCAAGGAGGGGAAGCAAAGAGAAATCTGCCATGAAGCATTCTTGATGATAGTCATGTCAGCCACTTTTGGAGCACTTCCTGGAGTCCAATTTATGCATGCTATATTTCATTTCGAAGCTTAGGAAGTCAAAAATCCAATGCTTCAAATAGTACACGATTCGGAGTTGAAATAAAGGAGTTACAGCCATTTGAAGCCAATCACTCCAAGTTGAAGGAAGAATTTTGCACGGCTGCAAAATCACCCTTTTGCTGCTAAATGATTTTGCAGCCATTTTGCACAGTGCTGTGGAATTTCTCCTGAAGTTTCCCGATATTTACGACCGAAACTTTTGGATATTTTGCTTCAGATTTTTGATGTCTAAATCCCCATTTTCTCCTTGTAACCCACCAATTATAGGATTCCTTAGTTATTAAGTTTGGAAAAGGGGTGAATAACCTTAGATATTTTGTTTTGTAATTTTCTTTATATATAGCTCTCGGGAGCTTATTCTCGAGAGGAGGATGACAAACCTTTGGTAATAGTAAGGAATATATTTTACAGAGCACTTGCTCTGCTTTTCATATATATATTTTTGTTTTCTCGTTATTTTTCTTTCTAGCCAATCAAACTCTGAGGAGTTTTCCTCAAAGGATGAGAGGCTAGGCTCTTCGTCTCTTGGAGTGAAGAAAGCCGGGTAAGTTTTTGAATGAAAAATTGGAAGTTTTGTTGTTTTAGTTTTTAATGAAGAGAAAGTGTGACCCGTTAATGGTTTTTATTTTTTTAGTTAACTTAAAACGCCTTTAAATCACCTGGGCCAACACTTGGTAAGGCAAGTGATCTCCGTCCATGGAGATGCACTAGTTTATCTCTTGCGAGCTTTTGGGAGGTGGTTTGAAGGTAGGATTTTCTAGAATAGCCAACACTTGGTAAGCTTTTGGACTCCAAGGAGACATCCATTAGTTATCTCTTGCGAGCTTTTGATGGGTAATCCAAGGTTAAAGATCACCTTGAATGGCAAATGCTAGGTGAGAGGTATGAGCCATTGCAAGGTGCATCGGTGAGAGGGATTTAGTGTTTGAACCCGTTAATGAGAAGCATCTGTACAACACCGGTTCGGGAAATAACTATATGTTAAATCCCCAATGCGAGGAAAAGAAACAAGTGACCGTAACTCCCTTTTTGTATGAGGAATCTGAGCCTAGTGATATGAAACTCCAAGAAACATCTTTCTTTGTAAGTAAAATCAGTTACTATTTTTGGTTAGTTTAAAACCAAACCTTTTTTTTATTCAAACATCTTTATGTTTTCTTTTAAAGCTAACCTTGAAATGAAAAGGCACCAATTCAGCTTTGAATTAATATCAATTGTGAAGTGAAAACCCATCCCAGTGAACGATCCTAGAGCCACTATGCTATAGTAGCTTTTTCTTTGCTACCCTAGTATATGGTGTAATAGGTTATAAATTTTGTTGATTACTCCCTCAATCAAGGAGCACCAGCTGGACACGAATCAGCTGAGACACCAATTGGGCACGAATCAAATGGCATCGTTGCCGGGGATGGTGCCACTTTACTGTGATATCACCTTTCTAGAGTACTTGTGATCTTCATCACAAGTTTGGTGACTTTTCTTTTCTTTTTACTAACTATTTTTATTTGTTTATTTTTATTTGTTCATATTTTAGTATACCTTTTATTTAGTTTTTAGTTTATCTTAATTTTTTTTCTTTGAATTGTTTTTCTTTTGTTTTCTTTTGTTTTCTCTGTTTTTAATTCA
Source organism: Vitis amurensis (assembly GCA_037355405.1). Lineage (NCBI taxonomy): Eukaryota > Viridiplantae > Streptophyta > Magnoliopsida > Vitales > Vitaceae > Vitis > Vitis amurensis. The sequence continues at coordinate 11,890,466 of CM074687.1, read as the reverse complement.
CAAATTGCTAGTTGTGCATGCCATATTAAATACGAGATAGCAGATAAAGAAAAGATGGAGGAAATCAAAGGAAAGAAAAAGGGGAAAAGCGTAGAGAAAGATGACTATGATGTTAATGAACAAAGAGAACCACAAAGGATAGTCATCAAGAAAGAATTGATGAAGAAACACATGCCTCCACCTTTTCTCCAAGCTTTGTATGGGAAAATCATACAAAGCAAGTCTCAAGTGAGAGATGCAAACTTCATATGGGATCCGGGCAAGTTAAATCAGGATCAAATTTTTTGATGGACTTAGTCTTTCTAAAGACTAGCTAGTCCATATGTTTTTGTTTTACTTATTACTTGTTTTAATTTTGATTTCAATGTTTTAATTTTGATTTCAATGCTTTAATTTTGATTTCAATGCTTTAATTCTGATTTTTTTTTTTGTAATATAGGTTTTTGGATGATCAAAATCAAGAGGAATTGCAAAGAAATTGAAGAAAAATCGTTTGGAGCAAGAAAAATGCAAAAATAGGGGAAAAACAAGGGTCTGCGAGATTTCGCAGCCTCTGCGAAATCGGCACTTTGCTGCGAAACCATTTCGCAGCCTCAGGCTCCTCTCTGCGAAAATTTTCGCAGCTGTGAAACCACTTTTGGCACACGAGTGCCATTTCGCAGCATAGTGACCGTCATTTCGCAGTTGCGAAATCCAAAAGAAAAGTAAAAAATTTCCAATTTTCGCAGCCCAAGCCTCATTCCGCAGGGAGTTTCGCAGCTGCGCAACCAACTTTGGCACACGAGTGCCATTTCGCAGCACAGTGACCCTCATTTTGCAGCTGCGAAACGGCTGCGAAATCACAAAGCGTAAAAACTCCCAATTTCGCAGCCAAAGCTCCATTTCGCAGGGTATTTCGCGGTTGTGAAACCACTTTTTGGCACACGAGTGCCATTTGGAAGCCCCGTACACTCATTTCGCAGCTGCGAAATGAGCTGTGAAATCACCTTTGAGCTGCAAAATGGGCTGCGAAATCACCTTTGAGCTGCGAAACCACCCTTTGGCACACGAGTGCCATTTTGAAGCCCCGTACACTCATTTCGCAACTGCGAAATGGGCTGCGAAAATGGCCTTTGGCTGCAAAATCACCTTTAGGCTGCGAAACGGTCTGCAAAAATGCCACTTTGCTGCGAAATGATCTCCAAGCTTCGAAATGGCTGCGAAATCACCTCCAAGCGTCGAAATGGCCTTCAAATTGTGAAATTGACTTGCGAAATGGAGGGAGGTTTGCAAAAACACCTTGCAAAGCCAAGGGAAGTTGCTAAAATACCAACAGAGCCCCACGACCATGCATATGAAGAGGAGAGCCCCATGCACCCTGGGATCACACACACTAAGCCTCTCACTTCATTTCTAACCTCCTAAAACCATCAAATCCCATAGCTACCAACTGAGAGCTCCATTTGAGGAGACTATGCCACCTAAGGAGACTACCAGAACAAAGGCCAAAGTCTTGATCCAATCCACTCAAGAGGCCACCATAGATGCATCAGCTCCATATGACCTTACCATTACTTGATCATCTCTTTATTTTTTGTATTTACTTATTATATTAGTATACATAATTCCATGCTTTGATGTCTTATATTATGGGATTGGATGTATTACTGATGATACATCATATATAGACATCAATTCTTGTTTAAACTTGGCATTTTTCTATTTCCTCTACTCATTAACTCTTTTGTTTTTTTTTTGAAACATGTGGTTTCTCCTATACAACTCAGACTCCATGTCACTCAGGGGGTACCATTTCCTCCCTATTTTTTAATCGCTTTTGTCACATTAAGGACAATGTTCAGCTTGGTTGGGGGGAGAGTTGAGGAAAGAAGTTTTGTTAATAATGCTAAGTTATTTTGGTAATTTAGTTGCTTTTTGCTTAATTTAAATTTTTTTTTTTTAGTTTTTATTCTACTCTCCATGGTTATTAAGGAAAAATTTTCAAACTAAAATGGGAGAAATTGAATTTTTGTCTTTTTAATTGACTTAGATTTTGTATTATGCTTATTAAAGTTGATGAATTGTTGAAACTTCTTTTGAATTCAACCTTAGTTCTTCCACTTTAAGCTATCCACACACTGTGTACAATAGGTTTCGATTATAAGATGAAAAACTATTTCCCTCTTGACTTAGGAAAATTTTAGACTTGGTACCTTTGACCTCATTTAATAGTGTTGGGACACCTTGTAAAAGGCCAATGAGTCTTTGAAAAAAAAAAAAAAAAGAAAAATGTTTGCTTGCCTTGAAACCTGAGCAAGGTCTTAGGGGTATATGGTGAAAATCTTTAAAACCTGGTACCCTAAGCCTTAATTGGTTGAGAGTCACCGACCTCAATGCTCATTACAAGGGTGGATAGGTGGAGTTTAACATACTGTAGGTGCTTGGGTATTAAAATTCATTCTCAAAAGTCCGGGGTAAAATCTGAGGAGTTAGTGGTTGAAAGATCCTTAAAACTTGATGCCCTAAACCTTAATTGGTTGGGAGTCATCGATGGACCCCCATTACATGGACAATTTAGAAAAGAATACCTTTAAGCCTTGTACTCCTACAATGAAAAAAATTTGTGAGAAAAGAGGTGTGTTCTTAGCCTATTGGAGGTTGATTAGTTTGCTAAGCTTTGAAAAAAAAAAAAACTAGGCTGGGGGGAGATATTAGTTCAACATACTATATTCGGAAACTAATAAATAACGCTTAGATTTTTATGGAAGAGTAAGGTTTGACCCTTTGGGAGTGGAAACTCTTTTAAAAGCTTAAATTTGCATAATGCTTTCTCTTTATGAATTGTTATTAGACAAGTTATTTGATAACTCTTGTTGAAGTTTGAGTTTTATTTCTTTAATGTTCCATGTGAGAGTTAGATCATCATGCCACTTGAGAATTGTTTTTTGATCAGCATGATGTTGTAAATTATAGTATTGTTTATTTTTATTTTTCTCTCCTTCATTGCTAAGGGACTAGCAATATGTCGGTTCGGGGGAGTGATTACTACTCAAAAAGTGCTATTTGATAGCTTGTAATTAACTCTTTTAAACACTTTTGAGTAGTAGTTATTCCCTTTTAACCCAATTAACATGTTAAGGACCCTTGCAATCAATTCTAATCAAATTGTGTTAAGTTTTGGTGTTTTGATAGCTTTTTGATCACCAAAGCAATCCGAGATTGAGGAGAGTTATTTGGAATCCATGGAAAAGCAATGGAAATCTCAGAAACATGAAGAACCAAAGCTTTGAAGTCCTTTGCCATAAGAAAATCCGGAATGCAAGGAGGGGAAGCAAAGAGAAATCTGCCATGAAGCATTCTTGATGACAGTCATGTCAGCCACGTTTGGAGCACTTCCTGGAGTCCAATTTATGCATGCTATATGTCGTTTCGAAGCTCAGGAAGTCAACAATCCAATGCTTTAAACGGTGTGCGATTCAGAGTTGAAATGAAGGAGTTACAGCCATTGGAATCCAATCACTCCAAGCTGAAGGAAGAATTTTGCACTGTTGCGAAATCACCCTTTTGCTGCGAAATGATTTTGCAGCCATTTTGCACAGTGCTGTGGAATTTCTCCTGAAGTTTCCTGATATTTGCGACCAACACTTTTGGATATTTTGCTTTAGATTTTTGATGTCTAAATCCCCATTTTCTCCTTGTAACCCACCAATTATAGGATTCCTTAGTTATTAAGTTTTGAAAAGGGGTGAATAACCTTAGATATTTTGTTTTGTAATTTTCTTTATATATAGCTCTCGGGAGCTTGTTCTTGAGAGGAGGATGACAAACCTTTGGTAATAGTAAGGAATATATTTTACAGAGCACTTGCTCTGCTTTTCATATATATATTTTTGTTTTCTCATTATTTTTCTTTCTAGCCAATCAACCTCTGAGGAGTTTTCCTCAGAGGATGAGAGGCTAGGCTCTTCGTCTCTTGGAGTGAAAAAAGCCGGGCAAGTTTCCGAATGAAAAATTGGAAGTTTTGTTGTTTTAGTTTTTAATGAAGAGAAAGTGTGACCCGTTAATGGTTCTTATTTTTTTAGTTAACTTAAAATGCTTTTAAATCATCTGGGCCAACACTTGGTAAGGCAAGTGATCTCCGTCCATGGAGATGCACTAGTTTATCTCTTGCGAGCTTTTGGGAGGTGGTTTGAAGGTAGGATTTTCTAGAATAGCCAACACTTGATAAGCTTTTGGACTCCAAGGAGACATCCATTAGTTATCTCTTGCGAGCTTTTGATGTGTAATCCAAGGTTAAAGATCACCTTGAATGGAAAATGCTAAGTGAGAGGTATGAGCCATTGCAAGGTGCATCAGTGAGAGGGATTTAGTGTTTGAACCCGTTAATGGGAAGCAACTGTACAACACCAGTTCGGGAAATAACTATATGTTAAATCCCCAATGCAAGGAAAAGAAACAAGTGACCGGAACTCCCTTTTTGTATGAGGAATCTGAGCCTAGTGATCTGAAACTCCAAGAAACATCTTTCTTTGTAAGTAAAATCAGTTACTATTTTTGGTTAGTTTAAAACCAAACTTTTTTTTTATTCAAACATCTTTATGTTTTCTTTTAAAGCTAACCTTGAAATGAAAAGGCACCAATTCAGCTTTGAATTAATATCAATTGTGAAGTGAAAACCCATCCCAATGAACGATCCTAGAGCCACTATCATATAGTAGCTTTTTCTTTGCTACCCTAGTATATGGTGTAATAGGTTATAAATTTTGTTGATTATTCCCTCAATCAAGGAGCACCAGCTGGACACGAATCAGCTGAGACACCAATTGGGCACGAATCAATGACCCCAAGTCATTCATGTCATCCACAATCCTGACCTACTCATAACATTTAGAGACCTCAACTCATGATCAAGAGAAGATCATGTCATCCACAAGCCTGAGTTGTTGATAGCATTTAGAGCCTTGAGTTCACAACCTAGAGTAGCTCATGTCATCTATAACCTTAAGTTGTTCACAACACCAAGAGCCTTGAGCTCACGATCTATAGCCTTTTATGTTATTAACAACCCTGAGTTGTTCATAGCATCAAGAGCTCTTAGGTCATGACCCAGAGTCGTTCATGTCAACCATAACCAAGAGCTTACGAACAAGAGTAGCTAATGTTATCCATAGCCTTGAGTTTTTAATAACATCCAGAGTCATGAGCTCACGACCCGGATTCATTTATATTAACCACAACCTAATGTTACTCATAGGATTTAGAGCCTTAAGCTCAAGACCTAGAATGGCTCATATCATTAACAACCTTGAGTTGTTCATAGCATCTAAAGCCCTACATGCACGACCTAAAGTCGTTCATGTCAACCACAACCTTAAGATGTTATTATATATGTAGCCCTTTGCTCAAAACCCCAAGTCATTCATGTCATCCACAACTTTAAGCTCATGATTTAGAGTCTTTTATGTCATTAACAGCCTTGAGCTGCTCATAACATCTAAAGTACAGAGCTCATGACCTAGACTCATTCATGATAACCATTGCCCATAGCTGTTTATAGCATAAAGACCCCTAATCTGACGACTTAGAGTCATTCATGTGAACCACCGCCTAGAGTTGTTCATAGCATCTAGGACTCTGAGCTTATGAAACAAAGTCGTTCATGTCAACCATAACCCAACGTTATTCATAGCATCTAGAGCCACGAGCTCACGACCTAGAGTAGCCCATGTTGTGCATAACCCTGAGTTATTCATAGCATCTAGAGCCTTAAGCTCACGACTTAGAGTCATTCATGTCAAACATGAACCTGATCTGTTCATAGTATCTAGAGCCTTGAGCTCACAACATGTAGTCTTTTATATTCTTGACAACCCTGAGTTGTTAATAGAACTTAGAGCACTAAGCTCACAACCCACAGTCGTTTATGTCAACCACAACCCAACGTTGTTCATAACATTTTGAGTCTTGAGCTTACAACATAGAGTAGTTGATGTTATCCACATTCCTAGGCTATTCATGGCATCTAGAGTCCTCATCTCATGACATGGAGTTGTCCATGTTAACTATAGCCCAGAGCTATTCATAGCATCTAGAGCCCTGACCTCATGAATTAAAGTCTTTCATGTCATCAATAGCCTTGACTTGTTCATAACATTTAGAGCCCTGAGCTCATGACATAGAGTTGTTCGTATCAACCACAACCCAACATGTTCATTGCATCTAGAGCCCGAAGCTCATGACCCAGAGTTGTTCATGTAAATCATAATGTAAAGTTGTTCATAACATCTAAAGCCTTGAGCTTACGAGCCATAGTTGTTCATGTCAACCACTGCCTAATGTTATTCATATCATTTAAAGCCTTGAGCTCATGACCTAGAGTAGCCTATGTTTTCCATAGCCCTCAACTATTTTTAATAACTAGTGCCCTAAGCTTACGACCAGGAGTCGTTCATGTCAACCACAACTCTGAGTTATCATAGTATCAAGAGCCCTTAGCTTATGCCCCATTGTCTTTCATGTCATCAAAAACCCTAAGTTGTTCATAGAATTAAGAGCCCTAAGCCCATGATCTGGAGTTGTTGATATCAACCACAACCTAGAGTTGTTCATCGCATCTAAAGCCTTGATCTCATAACCTAGAGTAGCTCATGTCATCCATAACCCTAAGCTATTGATAGCATCTAGACCCTGAGCTCCCAAACCAGAGTCGTTCATGTCAACCATAGGCTACAGTAGTTCATAGCATCTAGAGCCTTGTGCTCAAGACCTAAAGTGGTTGTTGTCATCTACAACCCTAAGCTGTTCATAGCATCTAGAGTCATGAGCTCATGACTCGAAGTCTTTCATGTCAACTCCAGCCTAGAGTTGTTCATTCCATCTAGGGCCCTAAGCTCATGACTCAAAGTCATTCATTTTATCCACAACCCTGATCAATTCATAGAATCTATAGTCTTGACCTCATGACCTGTAGCCTTTCTTGTCATCGACAACCCTGAGCACTTCATAGAATCTAGAGCCCTGAGCTAATGACTCAAATTTGTTCATGTCAACCATAACCCAGAGTTGTGTATAACATCTAAAGCCTTGAACTCACGATCGAGAGTGGCTCATGTCATCAACGGCCCTGAGTTGTTCATAGCATCTAAAGGCCTGAGCTAGTGACTTAGAGTTGTTCTTGTCAACCACAACCTAGAGTTGTTAATAGAATCAAGAGCCCTTAGCTGAAGACCTAGAGTGGCTCATGTCATCCACAATCCTAAGTTGTTCATAGCATCTAGAGCTCTTAGCTCATGACCTAGAGTCTTTCATGTCAAGTACAAATCAGAGCTACTCATTGCATAAAGAGCCTTGAGATCACGACCAAGAGTCATTCGTATCATCCACAACCCTAAGTTGTTCATATAATCCAAATCCTTAAGCTCATGAACCAGAGTCTTTCATGTCATCGACAACCTTGAGTTGTTCATAGAATCTTAAGTCCTAAGCTCACAACCTGAAGTCTTTCATGTTATTGACAACCTTGAGCTATTCATAGCATCTTGAGCCCCGAGCTCACAACCCGGAGTCGTTCATGTCAACCATAGCCTAAAGCTATTCATAGTGATTACTACTCAGAAAGTGCTATTTTATAGCTTGTAATTAACTCTTTTAAACACTTTTGAGTAGTACTTATTACCTTTTAACTCAATTGGCATGTTAAGGACCCTTGCAATCGTTTCTAATCAGATTGTGTTAAGTTTTGGTGTTTTTGATAGCTTGTTGATCACTAAAGCAATCCAAGGTTGAGGAGAGTTTTTTAGAATCCATGGAAAAGTAGTTAGAAGCTCATTTAAAATAATAACCCAAGATTTGGAGCTTGATAGTCCTTTTCCAAAAGCAAATCATGAGTGCAATGAGGGAAAACAAAGAGAGAAATCTAACATGAAGAATTCAAGAGGACAGAGACTATTGGACACATTTTGAGAATTTATTGGAGTCCATTTGATGCATACTATATGTTGTTTCAAAACTCGAGAAGTCAGGAATCCAACGCTTCAAACAGTGCATGAATCAGAGCTGAAATGAAGAAGTTAGAGCCATTGAAAGCCAATCGCACCAAGTTGAAAGCTGATTTCGCAGTTGCGAAATCACAAAGTGCTAGTTGCAAAATCAACCTTTGGCTGAGAAATGGAGACTTTCAGCTTATGAAATTTTGCAGCCCGTGTTGCATGCTGTGAAATCCACCTGAGTGCTTCCAGATATTTGCGGTCGACTCTTTTAGATTTTTTCTTCAGATATTTGTTGTTTAAATCCCCATTTTCTCCTTGTAATCCACCAATCATAGGATTCCTTAGTTAGTAACTAACAACAAAGGGTGAATAACCTCATATATATAGTTTGTAATTTTCTTTACACAGACATCTCGGGGAACTTGTTTTGAGAGACCACTTTTTGTATAGTTTTGAAGGAAGTAATACATAGAGCTTTGTTTTGCCTTACCTACTCACTTTGATTGTATTTTTCTTGCTAGCCAAACAAGCTCTGAGGATGTTTCATCAGAGAATGAGTGGCTAGACTTTTTGTCTCTTGGAGTTAAGGAAGCTGGGTAAGGTGCCGAATGCAACAATTGGAAGTTTTGTTGTTTTAGCTTTTAATGAAGAGAAAGTGTGACCCGTTAATGGTTTCTATGTTTTTAGTTAACTTAAAACACCTTTAAATCACTTGGGCCAACACTTGGTAAGGCAAGTAATCTCTGTCCATTGCGATGCACTAGTTTATCTGTTGCGAGCCTTTGGGAGGTGGTTCAAAGGTAGGATTTTCTAGAATAGCCAACACTTGGTAAGCTTTTGGACTCTAAGGAGACATCCATTAGTTATCTCTTGCGAGCTTGAGAAGGGAAATCCAAGGTTAAGGATCGCCTTAAATGGTAAATGCTAGGTGAGAGGCACGAGTCATTGCAAGATGAATTAGTGAAAGGGATTTAGTGTTTGAACCCATTAAAGGGAAGCATTTGTACCATGCCAGTTAGAGAAATAACTATATGTTAATTCTCCAATGCGAGGAAAAGATTCAAGTGATCGGAACTCTATTTTTGTATTAGGAGCCTGGCCCCAGTGATCTAAAAACTCCAGGAAACACTTTTCTTTATTAGTAATTTCAGTTACTATTATTTTTTGCTAGATTAAAACCAATCCTTTTTCAACCAAATATTATGTTTTCTTTCAAAGCTAACCTTGAAATGAAAAAACACCAATTTAACTTTGAATTAATATCAATAGTAAGTTGAAAACCCTTCCCAGTGAACGATCCTAGAGCCACTATGCTATGCTAGTTGAGGTTATCCTAGTACATGGTGATACAAGTTATAAATTTTGTTGATTACTCCCGTCTGAGGACCAAAATAAAGGCACACTAGTTGATTGAACACCAATCAATAGGACATACACTAGTTGGGCATGAAATCAAATGGCGTCGTTGCCGGGGAAAGTGCCAACTACAGAGTGATATTATCAGAGTACTTGTGATTTTCATCACAAGTTTGGTGATTTTTCTTTCATTTTACTAACTTTTTTAATTCTTTCTTCCACTTGTTCATATTTTAGCATATCTTTTAATGTAGTTTTAGTTAATCTTAGTCTTTTTGTAGTCTTATTTTCTTTTGTTTTCATTTTTGTTATAGATGATACTAGTTGTGTATGCCAAATTGGATACGAGATAGTGGAGGAAGGCTTGTGAAACTTGAAACACCTCATAACAAAGAATTGGAATTGAGCTTGAACATCATGGAAGCTACACCTGAAGATCAGTATAGTCACCATGATCACCAGGACAATCCCAATGCATCCAGATCAATGAGGGACCGCATGCATCCACCTCGTATGAGTGCACCATCATGTATAGTGCCCCCTATAGAGCAGCTAGTAATTAGACCGCATATGGTTCCACTTCTGCCTACTTTCCATGGGATGGAAAGTGAGAATCCCTATGCACATATCAAGGAATTTGAAGATGTTTGTAATACATTTCAAGAAGGAGAAGCTTCAATCGACTTGATGAGGCTAAAACTATTTCCTTTTACTTTGAAGGATAAGGCCAAGATTTGGCTTAATTCTTTAAGGCCAAGGAGTATCCGAACTTGGACTGATTTACAAGCTGAATTCCTTAAGAAATTTTTCCCCACTCATAGAACAAATGGCTTGAAAAGGCAAATTTCAAACTTCTCAGCTAAAGAGAATGAGAAATTCTATAAGTGTTGGGAAAGATACATGGAAGACATCAATGCTTGTCCTCACCATGGTTTTGATACATGGCTATTGGTGAGTTACTTTTATGATGGGATGTCTTTCTCAATGAAGCAACTGCTTGAGACACTATGTGGAGGAGATTTCGTGAGTAAGAATCCGGAGGAAGCCATGGATTTCTTGAGTTATGTGGCTGAAGTTTCAAGGGGATGGGATGAACCGAACAAAGGAGAAGTGGGGAAGACAAAGTCTCAACCAAATGCTTTTAATGCTAAGGCTGGGATGTACACCTTGAATGAAGATATTGATATGAAAGCAAAGATTGCAGCTATGACAAGAAGATTGGAGGAGCTAGAACTGAAAAGGATACATGAAGTACAAGTTGTTGCTGAAACACCATTGCAAGTCAAGCCATGTCTTATTTGTCAATCTTATGAGCACTTGGTGGAGGAGTGCCCTACAATTCCAGTGACCAGGGAAATGTTTGGTGATCAAGCAAATGCTATTGGACAATTCAAGCCCAACAACAATGCTTCATATGGAAATACTTATAACTCAAATTGGAGGAACCATCCAAATTTCTCCTGGAAGTCAAGAGCACCTCAGTATGCACAACCAGCTCAACCATCTCAGTAAGCTTTAAATCTTGAACAAGCAATAGTGAATTTAAGCAAGGTTGTGGGAGATTTTGTTGGAGATAAAAAATCCATCAATGCTCAACTCAGTCAAAGAATTGACAGTGTAGAGAATACATTGAATAAAAGGATGGATGGGATGCAAAATGACTTATCTTAGAAGATAGATAATCTCCAATACTCAATCTCTAGGCTCACTAACTTTAACATAGTGCAAGAGAAGGGGTGATTTCCTTCTCAACCTCACCAAAACCCCAAGGGTATCCATGAAGTGGAAACTCATGAGGGAGAATCTTCTCAGGTGAGAGATGTCAAAGCCTTGATCACTCTAAGGAGTGGTAAAAAGGTTGAGCTGCCAACACCCAAGCCACATGTTAAAGAAGAGGAAGAAAAAGAGACAGAGAAGAGGGAGGAAATCAAAGGAAATAAGAAAGATAGCAGTGAAGGGAAAGAGGACCATGATTCAACAGTGAATGAAAATCCAGAAAAAGTACTTATCAAGGGAGATGTGATGAAGAAACACACACCTCCACCTTTTCCTCAAGCTTTGCATGGGAAAAAGGGAATCAGAAATTCTTGAAGTATTGAGACAGGTGAAGGTCAACATCCCACTGCTAGATATGATTAAATAAGTTCCAACTTATGCCAAATTCCTAAAGGACTTGTGTACTATCAAAAGAGGGTTGAATGTGAATAAGAAAGCCTTCTTGACTGAGCAAGTAAGTGCTATCATACAATGCAAGTCTCCTTTGAAGTACAAAGATTCGGGTTGCCCTACCATCTCAGTCATGATTGGAGGAACTGTAGTGGAGAAAGCTTTGTTAGACTTGGGAGCAAGTGTGAATTTGCTACCATACTCTGTCTACAAGGAATTAGGACTTGGTGAATTGAAGCCAACATCAATCACTCTATCTCTAGCAGATAGATTAGTGAAAATTCCAAGGGGGATAATTGAAGATGTCTTAGTTCAAGTTGATAATTTCTACTATCCAATAGACTTTGTTGTTCTTGGCACAAATCCAATTGTCAAGGAAACTAATTATGTTCCTATCATCCTTGGAAGGCCATTCCTTGCTACATCAAATGCAATCATAAATTGTAGGAATGGACTCATGCAACTCACGTTTGGCAACATGAATTGGAGCTCAATATCTTCTATATGTCCAAAAAGCCAATCACTCAGGAAAAAGAAGAAGGTCTAGAAGAGGTGTGCATTATTGACACTCTAGTGGAGGAGCATTGTAATTAGAAGATGCAAGACAAGTTGAATGAAAGTCTTGGGGATCTTAAAGAAGGGTTGCTTGAACCCTCAGATGTGCTTGCTGCTCTACAAGGTTGGAGGAGGAGAGAAGAAATAATACCTTTGTTCAATAAAGAGGAGGCACAAGAAGCTGCTAAGGAGGAGACCCCAAAGCTCAATCTGAAGCCTCTGCCCACGGAGTTGAATATACATACCTAGAAGAGAATAAACAATGCCCTGTTGTTATATCTTCATCTCTTACTACTTCTCAGGAGGTGTGTCTACTTGAAGTTCTCAAGAGGCATAAGAAAGAAATAGAATGGCAAATATCTGACTTGAAAGGCATTAGTCGTTTGGTCTGTACACATCATATATACATGGAAGAAGAAGCTAAACCAATTCATCAACCTTAAAGAAGATTGAATCCTCATATGCAAGAGGTTGTGCGAGCTGAGGTTTTGAAGCTACTTCAAGCAGGTATTATTTACCCCATATCAGATAGCCCATGGGTGAGTCCTACTCAAGTGGTACCAAAGAAGTCAGGGATCACGGTGGTCCAAAATAAAAGCAGAGAAGAAGTTGCTACACGCCTCACTTCAGGTTGGAGGGTGTGTATTGATTATAGAAAATTGAATGTTGTGACAATGAAGGATCATTTTCCATTGCCATTTATTGATCAAGTGTTGGAGAGAGTCCTAGGCCATCCTTTCTATTATTTCTTGGACGGCTACTCCGGGTATTTTAAAATAGAAATTGATGTTGAAGATCAAGAGAAGACCACTTTCACATGTCCATTTGGAACATATGCCTACAAAAGAATGCCTTTTGGTTTATGTAATGCACTTGCAACATTCCAACGATGTATGTTAAGTATCTTCAGTGATATGCTGGAGTGAATTATGGAGGTTTTCATTGATGACATCACCATATATGGAAGTACATTTGAAGAATGCTTAGTCAACTTGGAAGCGGTTCTGAATAGATGCATTGAAAAGGACTTGGTACTCAACTGGGAGAAATGCCATTTTATGGTATAAGAAAGAATTGTCCTTAGCCATATCATCTCCAAGAAAGGCATTGAAGTTGATCATTCAGCCTTGAAGTATTGATTGACAAATCAAGATGCAAAAGCAAGGTCGATTAGATGGATTCTCTTACTAAAAGAGTTCAATCTCCAAATCAAAGATAAGAAAGGAGTGGAGAATGTGGTAGCTGACCACCTTTCAAGGTTGGCTATAGAACATAATTCCCATTTTTCACCTATTAATGATGACTTTCCAAAGGAATCACTTATGTTGCTAGGAAACACTCCTTGGTATGCTCATATTGCTAACTATTTGGTTACTGGTGAAGTCCCAACAGAGTGGAAAACACAAGATCAAAAGCACTTCTTTGCAAAGATTCATGCCTATTATTGGGAAGAACCTTTCCTTTTCAAGTATTGTGCAGATCAAATAATAAGAAAGTGTGTCCCTGAAGAAGAGCAACAAGGAATCCTCATTCATTGCCATGAAAGTGCATGTGGAGGCCACTTTGCCTCCCAGAAAACAACCATGAAGGTGTTGCAATCAGGGTTTGGGAAGCTTTCATGAAGGAATCAAATGCCTATGAACCCCATTCTAATAGTTGATATCTTTGATGTTTGGGCCATTGACTTCATGAGACCTTTCCCAATGTCTTTTGGTAACTCTTACATTTTGGTGGGGGTAGACTATGTTTCTAAATGGGTTGGGGCAATCCCTTATAAAAACAATGATCATAGGGTGGTTCTGAAGTTTCTCAAAGAGAACATCTTCTCAAGATTTGGGGTGCCCAAGGCTATAATCAGTGATGAGTATACTCATTTTTGCAACAAGCCTTTTGAAACCCCTTTAGCCAAGTATGGGGTGAAGCATAAGGTAGCTACACCTTATCACCCTCAGACTTCAGGGCAAGTTGAGCTAGCAAACAGGGAAATCAAGAATATATTGATGAAGGTGGTGAACACAAGCAGAAGAGATTGGTCTGTTAAGCTCCATGATTCACTATGGACATATAGAACAGCTTATAAGACTATTCTTGACATGTCTCCTTATCGCCTAGTCTATGGCAAAGCATGCCATCTCCCTATGGAAGTTGAATATAAGGTTTCGTGGGCAAACAAGAAGGTAAACATGGACTTGATCAGAGCCGGGGCAAAGAGGTGCTTAGACCTTAATGAGATGGAGGAATTAAGAAATGATGCCTACATCAATTCCAAAGTTGCAAAACATAGGATGAAGAGGTGGCATGATAAGTTAATCTCCAACAAAGAATTCCAGAAGGGACAAAGAGTCTTACTCTATGACTCAAGGCTCCATATCTTTCCTGGGAAGCTGAAGTCAAGGTAGATAGGCCCTTTCATTATTCACCAAGTGCATCTCAATGGAGTGGTGGAACTACTAAATTCCAATAGCACAGACACCTTTAAAGTCAATGGCCATCGTCTCAAACCATTCATGGAGCCATTCAATCAAGATAAGGAGGAAGTCAACCTCCTTGAGCCACATAAATCCTAATAAGGAAGGGGTTAGATGGACGTGGTCTTGCCAAAGTCCATATTTTTGCTTAATTTTGCCAATTTATGAGTTTTATTAATTGTTTTGATTTTAATCTTAGTCTTAATTTATGTTATTTTGATGTAATTTAGACTTTTTGAATTATAAAATTTAGGAGGAATTGCAAAATAGGTGAAGGAAGGTCTCAGGGAACCAAAAGAGCTCAAAAGCATGTAAATTCATTGGTCTGCGAAAGTTTCGCAGCCAAAATAGCCCCCCTGCGAAAAAAGCCTCCCTCTGCGAAATTATTTCGCTGCTAAAAGCCCTTCTCTGCGAAATCGAGGTCTCGTTGTGAAACAGGCCTTCCTCTGTGAAATCATTTCGCAGCCCAAGCCCCACCCCCTGCGAAACCCCCCTTGGCACACGAGTGCCATTTCCCAGCCTAAACCCCTATTTCGCAGGTGCGAAACAGCTGTGAAATCCTCCAAAGCTTCATTTTACAGCCCAAACACCCTATGCGAAACCATTTCACAACTATGAAACCCCCCCTTAGCACACGAGTGCCATTTCGCAGCCCCACACTCCCATTTCACAGCTGCGAAATGATGTGCGAAATCACCCCTTGGTTGTGAAATGAGCCTTCTCTTGCGAAAATCTCAACTGTCACTTAAATCTTAACTTAAGCCTTTAAATTGCTAAATTTCATTTTGCACCAGTCATTTGCTCTACGAAAACCCCCCTCAGGTGCGAAATTGAGCCAAACCACATCAGCATCTTCAAGGGGATTCCAAGGGACCTTCGTCTGAAGCAAAGCCCCACACGCACCTCCAGCCATTCTCTCTCAACCTTCTCTAAGTCTGCTGATTACTACTCAAAAAGTGCTATTTTATAGCTTGTTATTAACTCTTTTAAACACTTTTGAGTAGTAGTTATTACCTTTTAACTCAATTGGCATGTTAAGGACCCTTGCAATCGTTTCTAATCAAAATGTGTTGAGTTTTGGTGTTTTTGATAGCTTTTTGATCACCAAAGCAATCTAAGATGAGGGAGAGTTCTATATAATCCATGGAAAATCAAATGGAAGCTCATTTACAAGAAGAATCCAAGGAGCTTTGTAGTCTTTTGCCAAAGCCAATCAAGAATGCAAGGAGGAAAAATAGAGGAATCTAACATGAAGTAATTCAAGAGGATAGCAACTGTTGGACACATTTCAAATACTTCCTGAAGTCCCTTTCATGCATACTATATTTTTGTTTGAAGCTCGGGAAGTTAGGAGTCCAACGCTTCAAACGGTGTGCAAATTGGAGTTGAAACGAAGAAGTTATGGCTGTTTGAAGACAACAACATCAAGCTGTGGGAAAATTTCGCAGTTGCGAAATCAACCTTCCCTTACGAAATCCACATGTGCAATCTCAGATATTTGCCACCGACTCAGTTACATTTTTTCTCAAGATATTTTGTGTAAATTTCTATTTTCTCCTTGTATAAGCTAAAAATATTATTGGGATATTTTTTAGAAAATATCTTCTATATATATCTCTAAACCAATGTAAAGAAAATAAGGATAGATCCGATATTTGTAATCCGACGAGAGGAGGATTGTAGTAAGAAATATTTCTATAGAGCACTTGCTCTGCTTTTCCTTTATATTTTTGTTTTCTTGTTATTTTTATTTCTAGCAAATCAAACTCTGAGGATGTTTTCTCAGAAGATGAGTGGCTAGGCTTTTTGTCTCTTGGAGCTAAGGTAGCTAGGTAAGGTCCCGTGTGCAAGAATTGGTAGTTTTGTTGTTTCAGCTGTTAATGAAGAGAAAGTGTAACCCGTTTATGGTTTCTATGTTTTTAGTTAACTTAAAACGCCTTCAATTCACTTGGGCCAACACTTGGTAAGGCAAGTGATCTCCGTCCATTGAGATGCACTAGTTTACCTCTTGCAAGCCTTTGAGAGGTGGCATGAAGGTAGGATTTTCTAGAATTGCCAACACTTGGTAAGCTTTTTGACTCTAAGGAGACATCCATTAGTTATCTCTTGCGAGCTTGAGAAGGGAAGTCCAAGGTTAATGATCACCTTGAATGGCAAATGCTAGGTGAGAGGCACGAACCATTGCAAGATGCATCAGTGAGAGGGAATTAGTGCTGAAATCCATAAAAGGGAAGCATTTATACAACACCGGTTAGAGAATTAACTACATGTTAATTCTTTAATGCGAGGAAAAGATTCAAGTGACCAAAGCTCTGTTTTTGCATAAGGAGCCTGACCCCAGTGATCCTAAAACTCTAAGAAACGCTTTTCTTTATAAGTAATTCTCATTACTTTCTTTTTAGTTAGCTTAAAACTAATCCTTTTTAAACCAAAGTTTATGTTTTCTTTTAAGGCTAACCTTGAAATGAAAAAACATCAATTCATCTTTGAAATAATATCAATTGTGAAGTGAAAACCCATCCCAGTGAACGATCCTAGAGCCACTATGCTATGCTAGCTAAGGCTATCCTAGTACATGGTTTAATAGGTTATAAATTTTATTGATTACTCCTGTATGAGGACCAAAATCAAGGTACACCAGTTGATTGAGCACCAATCAACAGGACATACACCAGTTGGGCACGAATGATCTACCATGGCCAAAACACGAGGAACTAAGATCTCATCTCCCTCAGCCAGCAACAGAGCACCGAGAGTGGTTCCTGTGCAAGACTCCATGACTGAGCCTTCACAGCCACTTTTCGTCCCACCTTCAGTAGAGGGTGCGCCCCCGAGTCCTGCTCTGAGACAATATGAGATGAGGAGACCACCCACTACACCAGGGGCAAGCTCCTCTCGACCCAAGAAGTCAACTGGCCTCCCTCCTAAGAAGAAAGCAAGGATATCAGCTCCAATTGATCCATCAGAGCCTTCATTAGAGCCTCAACCGCCTACTACAAAGTCTCAGATTCCTTTTGGGATGACTCCTAAGGTGATTATCAGGCGGCCCATGGTCACTCAGCCACCCATAGAAGGCAATTTGGATTGTCGAGCTAGGCCATTCCACTTCGAGCTTTGCTTTGATAGAGAGACCTTCAAGTTTCACCCGAGCTCGAGAGATTCATTCCATCTGCTGCAGAGGTACCATTTGGAGCACCTGATGACTCCCAGGGATTTCTTCTATCCCCGTGTAGCATTAGACTTTTATCAGTCTATGACTACACATCGCGTCCGAGATCCTACTGTCATCCACTTTACCATTGAGAGACGCCATGGTATCCTGGGAGCTAGACACATAGCAGAGGCCCTGCGCATTCCCTATGAGCCAGCATGTCCAGAGGATTATAGAGTGTGGGCTCATCCTTCTCAAAGTGATATGGTTCATATACTGTCCAGGGGGACATCCACACACCCATATCTATTGAGGAAGGAGCTCCCACCCATCATGTTCTTCCGCGCCATAACATCTATCCACTACAACATATGGTGCAGAGGAGAAGAGCTTTGCTAGAGGCCTTGTTCCAGATATTAGAGGGATTTTTCTTTGGCCCTCATCATCTCATCATGGCCGCTCTTCTTTACTTTGAAGAGAAGGTCCACAGGAAGAAGTTGTTGAGAGCGGATGCCATTCCATTTCTATTCTCGAGGTTGCTCTATCAGATATTAGAGCACTTGGGATATCCATTTGAGCCTCAACTTGAGCGCAGACGCATTTTCCGAGAAATATTCACTCTCAACAAATGGATGAGTATGACAGCCTATGATGCAGAGCCAGGAGCCCCAACTGGACTAGAGCATCCAGAGAGACCACAGCCAGAGCATCCAGAGGAGTCAAAGTCGGTTGAGATACCTGTAGACATGAGAGCACCTGCCCTCTACAAGGCCTATGCTTGAGGTTGCATCTTCTGCTCTTCATGCCTCTCCCGGGACTCCGCCAGTTGTACCAGCCGCATCCGAGCCTCACCCATCTGAGTGTAGTGTTGCCATACCTATTTCAGAGTTTAGAGGCCTATGTCATACTTCGTAGACATTGACCATTACTCAGAGCATCTTGACCTAGCAGATGGCAGCCATACGTGCACATTAGGATCAGCTGATCACCACCCAGACCCAACATACTGCCATCCTTAGGCAGATACAACAACATTTAGGTATTCTATCACCCTCTGAGCACAATATTCCTATCCCATCAGAGCCTTCAGATCCATCCCAGGGCCTTCCTCTAGCCGAGCAGACTATGCCCCATGAGGAGACGACTACAGGAGAGATAGAGACATCCATCGAGTATTTAGACTTCTACGGCCGAGCCATCATCTCCACATGATCCTCCCACCACCATCTGATCATTTATCTACTTTCTTTTCTGTATTTCTTTACTTTGGTAGAACTCATAATCCCATGTTTTTGGTGTTTTATATATTGGGATTGGATGTATTACGTGTTATTGCTCCATAGTGTACTTTCTTAAAGTAATACATATCTATCATTTTTTTAGTATACTTGGCATAATCTTATTTTAATTCCTCCACTCATATCTTTTGTTGTTTTTTTTAAACATGTGGTTTCTCTTATTCTTCTTAAACTTCATATCACTCAACAGGTACCATTTCCTCCTTGTATTTTCAATCGCTCTTGCCACATTGACGACAAAGTTCAGCTTGGTTGGGGGAAAAAGAGTTGAGGAAGGAATTTTTTAGTTTAAATGCTAAGTTATTTTGGTAATTTAGTTGTTAATGTTTAATTTTTAAAATTTTTTTAAGTTTTTATTCTACTTTCAATGGTTATTAAGGAAAAATTCTCAAAATGAAATGGGATAAATTGAATTTTTGTCTTTTTACTTGACTTATAATTTGTATTATGCTTATTAAAGTTGATGAATTGTTGAAACTTCTATTGAATTCAACCTTATGTCTTCCACTTTAAGCTATTCACACATTGTGCACAATAGGTTCCGATTATAAGATGAAAAACTATTTCCCTCTTGACTTAGGAAAATTTTAGACTTGGTACCTTTGACCTCATTTAATAGTGTTGGGACACCTTATAAAAGGCCAATGAGCCTTTGAAAAAAAAAACAAGAAAAATGTTTGCTTGCCTTAAAACCCAAGCAAGGTCTGAGGGGTATATGGTGAAAATCTTTAAAACCTAGTGCCCTAAGCCTTCATTGGTTGGGAGTCACCGACCTTAATGCTCGTTATAAGGGTGGATAGGTGGAGTTTAACATAGTGTAGGTGCTTGGGTATTAAAATTCATTCTCAAAAGTTGGGGAAAAATCCAAGGAGTTAGTGGTTGAAAGATCCTTCAAGCTTGATGTCCTAAACCTTAATTGGTTGGGAGTCATCGATGGACCCCCATTACATGGACAATTTAGAAAAGAATACCTTTAAGCCTTGTACTCATACAATATAAAAAAAAAATTGTGAAACAAAAGGGTGCGTTCTTAGCCTATTGAATTTTGTCAGTTTGCTAAGTGTTGAAAAAGAACTAGGTTGGGGGGAGAGATTAGTTCAACATACTATATTCAGAAACTAACAAGTAACACTTAGATTTTTGTGGAAGAGTAAGGTTTGGCCCTTTAGGAGTGGAAATTCTTTTAAAGCCTAAATTTGCATAATGCCTTCTCTTTATGAATTGTGATTAGGCAAGGTATTTGATAACTCTTGTTGAAGTTTGAGTTTTATATCTTTAATGTTCCATGTGAGAGTTTGATCATCATGCCACTTGAAATTTTTTTGAAGTGATCAGCATGATGTTGTAAATTATAGTACAGTTTATTTTTCTTTTTCTTTCCTTAATTAATAAGGGACTAGCAATATGTCGGTTGGGGGGAGTTATTACTACTCAGAAAGTGCTATTTTATAGCTTGTAATTAACTCTTTTAAACACTTTTGAGTAGTAGTTATTAACTTTTAACTCAATTGGCATGTTAAGGACCCTTGCAATTGTTTCTAATCAAATTGTGTTAAGTTTTGGTGTTTTTGATAGCTTTTTGATCACCAAAGCAATCCAAGATTGAGGAGAGTTCTTTAGAATCCATGGCAAAGCAATTAGAAGCTCATTTACATGAAGAACCCAAGCTTTGCAGCTTTGTAGTCCTTCGCCAAAATCAAATCATGAGTGCAAGGAGGGAAAACAAAGAGAGAAATAAAACATGAAGAATTCAAGAGGACAGCAACTGTTGGACACATATCGAGCACTTATGGAGTCCATTTTATGCATACTATATGTTGTTTTGAAGCTTGTGAAGTCAGGAATCCAACGCTTTAAATGGTGTGAAAATTAGAGCTGAAATGAAGAAGTTATAGCCATTGGAAGCCAATTGCACCAAGTTGAAAACTGATTTCGCAACTGCGAAATCACAAAGTGCTAGCTACGAAATCAACCTTTGGCTGCGAAATGGAGACTTTCAGCTTGCGAAATTTCATAGCCCATGTTGCATGCTGCGAAATCCGTCTAAGGGCTTCCAGATATTTGCGACCGACTCTTTTAGATTTTTTCTTCAGATATTTGTTGTTTAAATCCCCATTTTCTCCTTGTAATCCACCAATCATAGGATTCGTTAGTAAGTAACAACAAAGGGTGAATAACCTCATATATATAGTTTGTAATTTTCTTTACACAAACATCTTGGGGAGCTTGTTCTCAGATACCACTTTTTGTATAGTTTTGAAGGAAGTAATACATAGAACTTTGCTCTGCCTTACCTACTCACTTTGATTGTATTTTTCTTACTAGCCAAACAAGCTCTGAGGATGTTTCCTTGGAGAATGAGTGGCTAGACTTTTTGTCTCTTGGAGTTAAGGAAGCTAGGTAAGGTACCGAATGCAACAATTGGAAGTTTTTTTGTTTCAGCTTTTAATGAAGAGAAAGTGTGACCCGTTAATGGTTTCTATTTTTTTAGTTAACTTAAAACGCGTTTAAATCACTTGGGCCAACACTTGGTAAGGCAAGTGATCTCCATCCATTGAGATGCACTAGTTTATCTCTTGCGAGCCTTTGGGAGGTGGTTCAAAGGTAGGATTTTCTAGAATAGCCAACACTTGGTAAGCTTTTGGACTCTAAGGAGACATCCATTAGTTATCTCTTGCGAGCTTGAGAAAGGAAATCCAAGGTTAAGGATCGCCTTGAATGGTAAATGCTAGGTGAGAGGCACGAGCCATTGCAAGATGAATCAGTGAGAGAGATTTAGTGTTTGAACCCATTAAAGGGAAGCATCTGTACCACATCGGTTAGAGAAATGACTATATGTTAATTCTCCAATGCGAGGAAAAGATTCAAGTGATTGGAACTCTATTTTTGTATTAGGAGCCTGACCCCAGTGATCCAAAAACTCCAAGAAACACTTTTCTTTATTAGTAATTTTAGTTACTATTATTTTTAGTTAGCTTAAAACCAATCCTTTTCCAACCAAAGATTATGTTTTCTTTCAAAGCTAACCTTGAAATGAAAAAACACCAATTTAACTTTGAATTAATATCAATAGCAAGTTGAAAACCTTTCCCAGTGAACAATCCTAGAGCCATTATGTTATGCTAGCTGAGGCTATCCCAGTACATGGTGATATAGGTTCTAAATTTTGTTGATTACACCCGTCTCAGGACCAAAATCAAGGCATACTAGTTGATTGAACACCAATCAATAGGATATAAGCCTTTAGCTATTCATGACATTTATAGCCTTGAGCTCATTACCCAGAGTCGTTCATGTCAACCACTGCCTAGAGTTGTTCATCGCATCTAGAGGCCTGAGCTCACGACCCAAAGTAGCTCATGTCATCCATAGCCCTAATATTTTCATAGCATCTATAGCCTTGAGCTCACAACCCAAAGTTGTTCTCATCAACCACATCCTAATGTTATTCATAGCATCTAAAGCCATAAGCTAACAACTAAGAGAAGCTCATGTCATCCAAAAACCTTAGTTTTTCATAGCATTTAGAGACATGAGCTCACAACTTAGAGTAGCTTTTATCATCCAGAAACTTTTGCTGTTCATAGGACCAAGAGTTTTGAGTTGATGACCATAGTCTTTCATATCATCGATAGCCTTAAGTTGTTTATAGAATGAAGAGCAATGAGCACACGACCCGTAGTCGTTCATGTAAACCACAACTTATAGCTATTATAGATCCTGAGCTCACAACGTAGAGTAGCTCATGTTATCCACAACCTTAAGTTCTTAATACTATCTAGAGCCTTGAGCTCATGACTTGGAGTTGCTTAGGTTAACCACAACCCATAGCCATTCATAGTATCTATAGCCCTGAGTTGTTTATACATAAAGTGGCTCATGTCATCCACAACACTGAGCTATTCATAGCATCAAGAGCTTTAAGCTCATGACACGTAGTCTTTCATGTCATCGATAGGCTTAAGTTATTCATAACATCAAGAGCCTTGAGCACACGACTTGGGGTCATTAATGTCAACCACAACCCAAAGTTGTTCATAGCATCTAGAGCTCTTAGGTCATGACATAGTGTAGCTCATGTCATCAATAACCTAAACTATTAATAGCATCTAGAGGCTTGAGTTGATGACCCAGAGTCGATCATGTTAACCACAACCTAGAGTTACTCATAGCATCTAGAGGTTTGAGCTCAAGACAAAGAGTGGTTCACGTTGTTCGCAACACTGAGCTGTTCATAACATCTAAAGCCCAGAGTTCCTAACCCAGAGTCTTTCATGTCAACCATTGCCTTGAGTCATTCATTGTATTTAGGTACCTAAGCTCATGACTCAAAGTTGTTCATGTTATCCACAACCCTGAGTAGCTCATAGAATCTAGAGTCCTAAGCTCATTACCCGAAGTCTTTCATGTCATTGACAACCTTGAGTTGTTCATAGAATCTAAATCCCTAAGGTAATGACCTAGAGTCGTTCATGTCAACCACAACCTAGAGTTGTTATAGCATCAAGAGTCATGAACTCAAAACCAAGAGTGGCTCAAGTCATCCACAACCTTGAGCTATTCATAGCATCTAGAGCTTTGAGCTCATGACCCAGAGTCTTTCATGTGAACCCCAACCTAACATTGTTCATTGTATTTAGGGCCCTGAGCTCACAACCCAGTGTCTTTCATATCATCCACAACACTAAGATGTTCATAGAATCTAGACCCTTGATCTCATGGCCCAAAGTCTTTCATGGCATCAACATACTTGAGTTGTTCATACAATCTAGAGCCTTAAGCTCACGACTTGGAGTCTTTCATGTTATTAATAACCCTGAGTTGTTGATAGCATCTAGAGCCCTAAGCTCATAACCCAGAGTTGTTCATGTTAACCATTGCCCGGAGGTGTTCATTGCATCTAAAACCCTTAACTAATGACCTAGAGAGGCTCATGTCATCGATAGCTCTGACCCTTTCATAGCATCTGAAGCCCTCAACTCATGACCCAGGGTCATTCATGTCAACCATAGCCTAGAGCTGTTCATAGCATCTAGAGCCTTGAGCTCAAGATCCAAAGTGACTCATGTCACCCATAACCTTGAGTTGTTAATAGCATCTAGAGTTTTGAGCTCACGACATAGTGTTTTTCATGTCAAGTGCAACCTAAAGCTGTTCATTGCATCTATGGTCCTATGCTCATAACCCAATCATTGATATCATCCACAACAATAATTTGTTCATTGAATTTAGAGCCCTAAGCACACAAGCTAGAGTCTTTCATCTCATCATTAGCCTTGAGTTGTTCATACAATCTAGAGCCTTGAGCTCACGACCTAAAGTCGTTCATGTCAACCACAACCTAGAGCTGTTAAGAGCATCTAAAGCCTTGAATTCATGACTTGGAGTCCCTCATGCCATTGATAGCTTTGAGCTATTCTTAGCATCCCAAGCCCTGTGCTCACGACCCTGAGTCGTTCATGCTAACCATAGCCCAGAGCTATTCATATCATCTAAAGCCCTGAGCTCATGACCTAGAGTCTTATATGTCAACCATAATCTATAACTTTTCATTGCATCCAAGGCCTTAGGTTGAAGACCTAGATTTGTTCATGTCATCCATAGCCTTGACATATTCATAGCATCTAAACCCTTGAGCTCACAACCCGGAGTTGATCATGTCAACCACATCCCAATTTTGTTCATAGCCTCTAAAGCCTTGAGCTCATGAGCTAGAGGAGCTCATGTCATCCATAACCTTGTGTTCATAGCATTTAGAGCCCTGAGATCACCACCAAAAGTAGTTCATGTCATCCACAACCTTTAGCTATTCATAGCATTAGGAGCCCTGAGCTCATGACCCTAAGTCTTTCATGTAATTGATAGTCCTGAGTTGTGCGTAACACCAAGAGCCACGAGATCATGACCAAGAATTGTTCATGTCTACCACAACCCAAATCTATTCCTAGCATCTAGTGCCTTGAGTTTATGAAATAGAGTAGCTTATGCCATTTAGTGCCCTAAGCTGTTAACAACATTTGGAGCACTAAGCTCCTGACCCGGAGTCATTCATGTTAACCACAACCTAGAGTTGTTCAAAACATTTAGAGCTCTAATTGAAAAGCTAGAGTGGATCATCTCATTCATATACCTAAGTTGTTCATAGCATCTAGAGCCTTGAGTTCATGAACCAAGGTCCTTTATGTCAACAAGAACCTATAGTTGTTCATTCAATCTAAGGCCCTAAGCTCACAACCTAGAGACGTTTATGTCATTCACTGCCCTGAGCTGTTCATAGCATCTAATGCCCTGAGTTCATGACCTAGAGTGTTTCCTATCATTGATAGCCCTAAGTTGTTCATAGCTTCTAGAGCTCTAAGCTCATGACCCGAAATCATTCATCTCAACCATAACTTAGAGTTTTTCGTAGCATCTAAAGCCCTGAGCTCATGCCCAAGAGTGGCTCATGTCATTGACGACCCTGAGTTGCTCATAGCATCTAAAGCCATGAACTGAGAACCCGAAGTCATTCATGTCAACCATAGGCCTGAGTTGTTCATAACATGTACAGTCCTAAGCTCAAGACCTAGAGTGGCTTATGTATTCCACATCCTTGAGCCATTCATACCATCTAGAGCCTTGAGCTCATGACCCAGAATCTTTCATGTGAACCACAACCAAGACTTTTTAATAGCATCCAAAGCCTTGAGATCCTGACCTAGAGTGGTTCATGTAAGCCACAACATAGACCCTTTCATAATAGCTAGAATCCTGAGCTCATGACCAAGAGTAGCCCATGTTATCCATAGCTCAGAGTGGTTCATAACATCTAAAGACCTATGCTCACAACCCAGAGTCATTCATTTCTACCATAACTCAAAGTTGTTCGTAGCATCTATAGCCCTGAGATCCTGACACAGAGTAGCTCATGTCATCCACAACCCAGAGTTGTTCATAGCATCTAGAGCCTTGAGCTCTTGACTCAGAGTAGCTAATGTCATCCATAACCCTAAGCTCTTCATAGCATCTTGGGCCCTGAGCTCACGACTCGAATTCTTTCATGTCATCAACAACCTTGAGTTGTTCATAGCATCAAAAGTCCTGAGCACACAATCTAAAGTTTTTTATGTCAACCTTTGCCCAAACCTCTTAATAAAATTTAAAGCCCTGAGCTCACAACCTAGAGTACCTTATGTCTTCGACTACTCTAAGCTATTCATAACATCTAAAGCCTTGAGATCACAACCCTAAGTCGTTCATGTCAACCATAACCTTAAGATGTTTTTAGTATCCACAACCTTAAGCTATTCATATCATTTAGATGCCTAAGCTCATGACCTAGATTCTTTTGTGTCATCAACAACCTTGGGCTATTCATAGCATCTAGAGTACTGAGCTCATGACCTGAAGTCATTCAAGTCAACCATAGCCAAGAGTTCTTCCTAGCATCTTGAGCCCCGAGCTTATGACCCAATGTTGCTCAAGTCATCAACAACCCTAAGCTTTTCATAGCATCTAAGGCTTTAAGCTAATGACCTAAAGTTCTTCATGTCAACCATAGCCTTAAGTTATGCATAGTATCTAGAGCCCTGAGCTAACGACCTAGAGTAGCACATGTCATCCATAGGCATGAGCTGCTCATAGGATCTAAAGGCATGAGATGCTAACTTGAAGTCGTTCATGTCAACCATAGCCTTGAGTGTTCATAGTATATAGAGCCCTAAGCTCACAACCCCGAGTCATTCATGTTGTCCACAATCCTAAGTTGTCCATAGCATCTAGAGCCCCAAGCTCACGACCCGGAGTCTTTCATGTCATCAACATCCATGAGTTGTACATAGTATCTAGAGCCCTAAGCTCATGAACCGAAGTCGTTCATGTGAACCATAGCTTAGGTCTATTGATTGCATCCAGAACCCTAAGCTCATGACGTAGAGTGCCTCATGTCTTCGATAGCCCTTAGTTGTTCATAGCATCCAAAGCCCTGAGCTCAAGACCTAGAGTTTTTCATGTCATTCACAACCTAGAGTAGTTCATAGCGTCTAGAGCCTTGAGCTCATGACTTGAAGTCATTCATGTCATCCATAGCCTTGAGCAGTTCATAGCATTTAGAGACTTGAGCTCATGACCTGGAGATTTTCATGTCATCCACAGCCTTGAGTTACTCATAGCATCTAGAGCCCTAAGCTCACAACTTAGAGTCATTCATGTCAACCACAACCCTAAGTTGTTAATAGTATCTTGAGCCCCAAGCTCATGACCCATATTCATTCATGTCAACCATAGCCCAACGTTGTTAACAGGATTGAGAGCCATGAGCTCACAACCTAGAGTCGTTCATGTCAACCACAACCTAGAGATATTCATAGCATATAGAGTTATGTCCTCACAAGCTAGAGTGGTTCATGTGATCAACAACCCTGAGTTGTTCATAGCATATAAAGCCTTGAGCTCATGACTTATAGAAGCTCATGTCTTTGATCACCCTAAGTTGTTCATAGTATCTAATGCCCTAAGCTAATAATCTATTGTTGTTCATGTCAACCACATCCTTGAGATGTTCATAATATTTATAGCCTTGAGCTCATGACCTTGAGTAATACATGTAATATACAACCCTGAGTTGTTCATAACATCTAGACCCCTAAGCTCATGACCTAAATTCTTTCATGGCATCGATAACCCTTGGCTTTTCATAGCATTTAAGGCCCTCAGCTCACGACTTGGAGTCATTCAAGTGAACCACAAACCTGAGCTATGCATAGTATCTAGAGCCCTGACCTCATGACCCAAAGTTGTTCATGTCAACCATACCTCAAAGTTGTACATAGCACCTAGAGCCCTAAGCTCATGACCTAGAGTAGCTCATGTCATCCACAACCCTAAGTTATTTATAGCATCTAAAGCCTTGAGCTCATAACCCAAAGTCTTTCATGTCAACTATAGCCCTAAGCTATTCATATTATTTAGAGTCGTAAGCTTACGACTCTGAGTCGTTCAAGTCATCCACAACCTTGAGTTTTTCATAGCATCTAAAACCCTTAGCTTAGGACCGAGAGTCTTTGGTATCCTCGAGAACCCTGAGTTGTACATAGTATCTAGGGCCCTAAGCTCATGGCCCGAAGTTGTTCATGTCAACCATAGCCCAAAGTTGTTCATTGCATCTAGATCCCTAAGCTCATGACCTAGAGTAGCTCATGTAATCCATAACCTTGAATTGTTCATAGAATTTAGAGCCCTAGGATCACGAACCTGAGTGGTTGATGTCAACCACAATAGAGAGTTGTTCATAGCATCTAAAGCCTGAGCTCGCGCCCCAGAGTAACTCAACTCATCAACAGCATTAAGCCCCTCATAGCATCTAGAACTCTGAGCTCTCAACCTGGAGTAATTCATGTCAACCATAACCCATAGTTGTTCATTGCATTTAGAGCCCTTAGCTCAGAACCCAGAGTTGCTCATGTCATCCATAGCCTTGAGTTATTCATAATATCTTAAACCTTTAGCTCATAGGATCCTGAGTCGTTCATATCATCCATAACTCAAGGCTAGTCATAGCATTTAGAGCCCTAAGCTCATGACCCAAAGTCATTCATGTCAACCACAACCTTGAGGTGTTCATAGTATCTTGAGCTATGAGCTCACAACCCAGAGTAGTTCATGTTATCCATAACCCTAAACTCATGACACAGAGTCATTCATATCATCCATAGCCCTGAGCTACTTATGGCATCTAGAGGTTTGAGGTCACGGGATCCCTAGTCATTCATATCATCCACAATGTTGAGTTGTTCAAAGCATCCATACCCTTGAGCTCATGACCAAGAGTGGCATATATCATCCACATGCTTGAGCTATTCATATCATATAGAGCCTTCAGCACATGACTTGGAGTTGTTCATGTCATCAATAGCCTTGAGCTATTCATATCATTTAGACTCCTAAGCCCATGACCTGAAGTCGTTCATGTCATCATAAGCCTTGGGCTATTCATAACATTTAAAGTTGTGAGCTCATGACCCAAAATCATTATGTTATCCACAACCCTAAGCTATTCATAGAAATTAAATCCATAAACTCACAACCAAGAATCATTCATAGTACTCATAACTATAAGTTGTTCATAGTATATTGTGGCCTGAGCTCACAGGATCTTGAGTCGTTCATATCATCTACAACTCTAAGCTACCCATAGCATCCAGAGCCTTAAGCTCATGACCCGAAGTCATTCATGTCAACCACAACCTTGAGCTGTTCATAGTATCTTAAGTCATGAGCTCATAACTCAGTCATTCATGTCATCCATCACCCTTAGCTCATGACGTAGAATCATTCATATCATCCATATCCCTAAGCTACTCAGAGCATCTAAAGGGCTTAACTTACTGGATATCAAATCATTCATATCATTCACAATGCTTAGTTGTTCAAAGCATCCATAACCTTGATCTCATGACCCGGAATGACACATATCATCCATAGCCTTGAGTTGTTCATAGCATTTAGAGCCCTAAGCACACGACCTAGAGTCGTTCGTGTCATCAACAGGCCTAAGCCATTCATAGCATTTAAACCCCTAAGCCCACAACCTAAAATCATTCATGTCATCTATAGCCCTAAGATTTCATAAAATCTAAAGCCTTGAGATCATGACCCGGAGTCGTTCACATCATCCCTAACCCTGACTTTTCATAGCATTTGAAGGCTTGAGCTCATGACCTAGAGTCATTCATGTCCACCACAACCCTGAGTTGTTATAGTATTTGGTGCCTAGAGTACACCACTCAGAGTTGTTCATGGCATCGATGGCCCTAAGCTATTCATAGCATCTAAAGCCCTAAACTCCTAATTGAAAGTAGTTCATGTCATCCACAACCCTAAGTTCTTCATAGCATCTAGTGCCCTAAGCTCACAACTCGAAGTCATTCATGTAATCCACAACCTTGAGTTGTTCATAGCATCTGGAGCCTTGAGCTCATGACCCAAAGTAGTTGATGTCCACCACAGCCTTGATTTGTTCATAGAATTTAAAACCCTGAGCAAACGACTTTGAGTCATTCATGTCATCAATGACTCTAAGTTGTTCGTAGCATCTGAAGCCTTAACCAATGACCCAAAGTTGTTCATGTCATACATAGCCTTAAGTCTTTCATAGCATCTTGAGCCTTGAGCTCACAACCTAGAGCTATTCATGTCATTCATAGCTCTGAGCTATTTATAGTAATTAGAGCCATAGGCTCACGACCAAGAATCATTAAGATCATCCTTGGATATGAGTTGTTCATAGCATATGGAGGCTTGAGCTCACAACATCCCGAGTTGTTCATATCATCAACAACTTTGAGCTGCTCATAGCATCTAGAGCCTTGAGCTCACAACCCTGAGTCATCCATGTCAACCACAGTCTTGAGCTGTTCATAGTATCTGGAACCGTGAGCTCACCACCTAGAGTCGTTCATGTCATCCACAACCCTCAGGTCATGATACAAATTCATTCATATCATCCACAACCCCAAGTTGCTCATAGAATCTAGAGGCCTAAGCTCATGGGATACCAAGTTGTTCATATCATTTATAATGTTGAGTTGTTCAAAGCATCCACAACCTTGAGCTCACGACTCAGAGTAGCATATATCATCCAAATCCTTGACTTGTTCATAGAATTTAAAGCCCTAAGCTCACCACCTAGAGTCATTCATGTCAACCAAAAACCTTAGATATTCGTAGTATCTAGAGCCTTGAGCTCACGATGAAGAGCCATTCATGTCATCCATAGCCTTGTTCTATTCATAACATCCGCAGCCTTAAGGTCACGACTCGGAGACATTCATGTCCACCATAATCCTGAGTTGTTCATAGTATCTAGATTCTAAGCAGATGACCTAGAGTTGTTCATGTCATCCAAAGCCATGAGCTATTCATATCATCTCGAGCCCTAAGCTCATAACCTAGAGACGTTCATATCCACCATAGCCCTGAGTTGTTCATGTCATCCATAACCATGAGTTGTCCATACCATATCGAGCCTTAAGCTCGTGATCTGAAGTCGTTCATGTCCTCCACAACCCTAAGTTGTTCATAGCATCTAGAGCCTTGAGCTCACAACCCAGAGTCATTCATGACAATGATAGGCTTGTGCTGTTCATAGCATTTTAGAGGCATGGTCTCACGACCAAGAATTGTTTATATCATCCACACCCCTGAGTTATTCATATCACTTAGAGGACTGAGCTCATGAGATCCCAATTTGTTCATATCATCCATAACCTTGAGTTGTTCATAGCATCCAAAGCCCTGAGGTCACAATGCGAAGTCATTCACACCTGAGTAGTTCATAGCATTTAGAGCCATAGGCTCGAGACCAAGAATCATTTATATCATCCACAACCCTGAGCTATTTATAGCATATAGAGGACTGAGCTCACATGATTCCAAGTCATTCATATCATCCACAAAGCTAAGAATTTCAAAGCATCCATAGCCTGAGCTGACAATCTAGAGTAGCTGATATGATCCACAACCTTGAGTTGTTCATAGCATCTAGAGCTTGGAACTCATGAATCGGAGTTGTTCATGTCAACCATAACCCTAAGTTGTACGTGGCATCTATAACCCTAAGCTCATGACCCAATGTTGTTCATGTCATCCACATCCTGATTTGTTAATAACATGTACAGTCTTGACCTGTTCATAACATTTAGAGACTTGAGCTCACGACCCAGATTCATTCACGTTCACCATAGCCTTGAGCTATTCATATCATCCTTAACCCTAAGGTGTTCATAGCATCTTAAGGCCTGATCTCACGCAATCTCGAGTCGTTCATACCATCCACAACTCTGAGCTTTTCATAGCATCTAGAGCCCCAAGCTCATGACTCAAAGTAGTTCATGTCAATGACAACCTTGAGTTGTTCATAGTAGAGCTCACGACTTGGAGTCATTCATGTCATCCACAGCCTTGAGCTCATGGTGCAGAATTGTTCATATCATCTACATCTTTGAGCTGCTCATATCATCTAGAGTCATTCATGTCATCCATATCCCTGAATTGTTCATAACATCTGGAACCCTTAACTTATGACCCAAAGTCATTCATGTCAACCATGGCCCTAAGCAGTTCATAACATCTACACTATAAAGCTCACGACCTAGAGTTGTTCTTGTCATTTAAACCCTTGAGTTGTTCTTAACATCTAGATCCCAGAGCTCAAGATCTTGAGGCGTCCATGTCATCCACAACCTTAAGCTATTCATAGAGCTCACAACTTGGAGTCGTTCATGTTTCCACAACCTTGATCTATTCATAGCATTTAGAGGCCTGATCTCATGGGATCCCGAATCGTTCATATCATCCACAACTTTGACTTGTTTATAGCATCTAGAGACTTGAGATAACAACGCAACATTCATTAATGTCATCCACATCCCTGAACTGTTCATAGCATCTAGAGCCTTGAAATCATAACTCGGAGTCATTCAAGTCATCCATAACCTTGAGTTGTTCCTAACATCTAGAGCCCTGAGCTCGCGACCTTGAGACATTCATGTCATCCATAGTCAAAAGTTGTTCATAGCATCTAGAGCCCTAAGTTCATGACCTTGAGTCGTTCATGTCATCCACAATCTTGAGTTGTTCATAACATTTGAAGCCTTTTCCTCATGATCAAGAATCGTTCATATCACCCGAAGCCCTTAGCTGTTCATAGCATCTAAAGGTCTGAGCTCACGGGATCCTAGGTTGTTCATATCATTCACAACTTTGAGTTGTTCATAGCATCTAGAGCCCTGAGCTCACCACATAGAGTCATTCATGTCATCCATATCATTGAATTGTTTAGAGCATCTAGAACCCTTAACTTACGACCCAAATTCATTCATTTCAACCATAGCCCTGAGCAGTTCATAACATCTACACTATAGAGCTCATGACCTAGAGTTGTTATTGTTATTTAAACCCTTGAGTTGTTCTTAAGATCTAAATCCCAGAGCTCAAGATCTTGAGGTGTCCATGTTATCCATAGCCTTAAGTTGTTCATAGAGCTAACAACTTGGAGTCGTTCATGTTTCCACAACCCTGATCTATTCATAGCATCTAGAGACCTGATCTCATGGGATCTCGAATCGTTCATATCATCCACAACTTTGACTTGTTTATAGCATCTAGAGACCTGAGATAACAACACAACATTCGTTTATGTCATTCACATCCCTAAACTATTCATAGCATCTACAGCCTTGAACTCATGACTCCAAGTCATTTAGGTCATCCACAGCCTTGTGTTGCTCCTAACATCTAGAGCTCTGACCTCATGACTTTGAGACATTCATGTCATCCATAGTTGAGAGTTGTTCTTAGCATTTAGAGCCCTAAGCTCACGACCTTGAGTCATTCATGTCATCCACAACCTTGATTTGTTCATAACATTTAAAGCCTTTTCCTCACAACCAAGAATCATTCATATCACCTGAAGCCCTAAGTTGTTCACATCATCCACAAATTTTATTTATTCATACCATCTAAAGGATTGAGCTCACAATACAGAGTCGTTCATGTCATCCACATCCCGAGACTGTTCATAGCATGTAGAGCCCTTAATGCACGACCCGGTGTCATTCATGTCGACCATAGCCTTGAGTTGTTTATAACATCTTGAGCGTTGAGCTCATGACCTAGAGTTGTTCATGATCTAGAGCCTTGAGTTATTCTTAACATCTAGAACCTTGATCTCACAATCTTGAGTCGTTCATGTGATCCACAACCTTAAGTTGTTCATATAGCTCACAACTTGGAGTCGTTTCCCATAGCCCTGAGCTATTCATA
Organism: Vitis amurensis; assembly: GCA_037355405.1. Taxonomy (NCBI): domain Eukaryota; kingdom Viridiplantae; phylum Streptophyta; class Magnoliopsida; order Vitales; family Vitaceae; genus Vitis; species Vitis amurensis. The sequence continues at coordinate 11,856,703 of CM074687.1, read as the reverse complement.
GCATTTAAAGGCTTAAGCTCATGGGATCCCGAGTCGTTCATATCATCCACAACTCTGAGCTATTTATAGCATCTAGAGCCTTGAGCTATTCATAGCATCCAGAGCCTTACACTCATGACCTTTAGTTGTTTATGTCATCCACAACCCATAACTGTTCATAACATTTAAAGCCTTGGGCTCATGACCAATAGTCGTTTATATCATCCACAACCATGAGATATTCATAGCACCTAGAGGCTTGAGCTGACAGGATCTCAAGTCCTTCATATCATCCACAACCTCGAGCAATTCATAGCATCTAAAACCATGAGCTCATGACGTGCATATTAACCACAACCTTGAGCTGTTCATAGCATCTAGAGCCCTAAGCTCATGAACTAAAGTCATTTCTGTCATCCAGAGGCCTGAGTTGTTCATAACATCTAGAGCCTTGATCTCATGTACTTGAGTCGTTCATGTCATCCACAACCTTAAGTTGTTCATAATATTTAGCGTCTTAGGTTCATAACCAAAAATCATTCATATCATCCTCAGCCTAGAGCTATTCAAAGCATCTAGAGACCATAGCTCATGGGATTCTAAGTTGTTCATATCATCCATAACTCTAAGTTGTTCATAGCATTTGGAACACTGAGCTGACAACATAGAGGCATTCATATCAATCACAAACCTAAGTTGTTCATCGCATGAAGAGCCTTAAGATGACTACCATGAGTCATTCATAACCTTGACTAGTTCATAACATTTAGATCCTTGGGCTCACGACCAAGAATCATTCATATCATTCACAACCCTAAGCTATTCCTAGCTCTTAGGGGCTTGAGCTCATAGGATTCTGACTTGTTCATATTGTCCACAAACTTAAACTATTCATAGATTTTAGAGCCATCAACTCAAGAAGTGGAGCAACTTATATCATCCACAGGCCTAAGATGGTGATAGCATCTAAAGCCTTGAGCTCAAGATTCAGATTCATTCACATCGACCATAAACATGAGTTGTACATAGCATTTAGTGCGTTGAGCTCACGACCTTAAGTAGTTCCTGTCATCTACATTCCTGAGAGGTTCATAAGATTTAGAGCCTTGGGCACATGACTAAGAATCATTCATGTCATCTACAATCCTAACTTGCTCATAGCATCCAAAGCCCTTAGCTTACAGCTTGGAGTTGTCATGTCATTCATAACGCTGAGTTATATATAACATTTAAAGAACTAAGCTCATAACTTAAAGTTGTTCATGTCAACCACTGTCTTGAGTTGTTCATAGCATTAAGAGCCCTGAGCTCATGACCTGAAGTTGTTCATGTCATTCATAACCTTGAGCTATTCATAACATCTAGAGCATCAAGCTCACAACAAAAAATCATTCATATCATCCATAGCCTTGAGTTATTCATAGAACCTAGAGCCTACAACTCAAGACCTGGAGTCATTCATGTTAACCATAACCCTTAGTTGTTCATAGCATCTACAACCCTCATCTCATAGGATCCTGAGTCATTTATATCATACACAAAGCTGAGTTATTCATAGCATGGAGTGCCTTAAGCTCATGACTCGAAGTAGCTCATGTAGTTCAGTTCATTGATTTATTCATAACATGTTGAGCTCTGAGATCATAACCAAGAGTCGTTCATGTCATCCATAACTTTTAGTTGTTCATAATATCTAAAATACTGAGCTCATGAGCTGGAGTCGTTGATGTCATCCATAGCTTTGAGCTCATCATGTAGAATCGTTCATATCATTTACCACCTTGAGTTTTTCATAGCATGTAGAGGCTTGAGCTCACAACTCAGAGTTGTTTATGTCAACCACAACCTTGAGTTGTTCATAGTTTGTAGGGCCTTGAGCTCATGACCTGGAGTCATTCATGTTATCTATAACGCTAAGTTGTACATAGTCTTTAGAACCCTAAGTTCACGACCTAGAGTTCTTCATGTCAGCCAAAGACTTAAGTTGCTCATACCATCTAGAGCCTTGAGCTCATGACCTAGAGTCGTTCACATCATCTACAACCTTGAGTTGTTCATAGCATTTAGAGCCATGGATACATGACCAAGAATCTTTCATATCATCCACAACCCTGAGCTATTTCAAGCATCTAGAGTCATGAGCTAACAACTCGGAGCAACTCATGTCATCCACAGTCTTGAGCTTTTCATAGCATTTAAAGCCCTAGGATCATAACCCGAATTCTTCATGTCTACCACTGCCCTGAGCTTGAGCTCATGACTCGGAGTTGTTCACGTTAGCCCTAGCTTTGAGCTATTCATAATATTTAGAGTCATTGGCTTAGGACCAAGAATAATTGATGTCATCATCAACCTTGAGTTGTTCATAGAATCTAGAGGTGTGAGTTGATAGGATCTTGAATCATTAATACCATCCACAACGTTGAACTATTCATGGCATCCATAGCTGATTACTACTCAAAACATGCTATTTTGTAGCTTGTAATTAGATCTTTTAAACACCCTTGAGTAGTAATTATTAACTTTTGACTCAATTAACATGTTAGGGACCCTTGCAATCGTTTCTAACAATTGTGTTAAGTTTTGGTGCTTTTTGATAGCTATATGCTCACCAAAGCAATTTAAGAATGAGGGAGAGATATATATAGTTCATGGCAAAGCTTTTGGAAATCTTAAATTTATGAAGAAACCAAGCTTTGGAGCCTCATAATCCTTTTCCTTAGTCGTTCAAAGTATGCAAGGAAAGAACAATGGAGAAGAGGAAAACAGGGTGATGAAAATAGGGGACACGGCTGCAGTCTTCCGTCACACTTTTGGAGCACTTCCCGAAGTCCATTTTCTACATTCTATATACCATTTCAAATTTCAGGAAGTCAAGAATCCAACGATTCAAACCATGTACTATTTGGAGCTGAAATGAAGAAGATATGGCCTTCGGAAGACAACTGCATCAAGCTGAGGGACAATTTCGCACCGTGCGAAATTGGAACTCCAACGTGCGAAATGTAAAAGTGGATAGCAGCTGTGTAGCCGTGGTGAAGCCAGCATGCGAAGTTGATTTTTGCAACTTGTGAACTTAAATCTCAACGTGCGAAAGTGAATTCTAAGTTGCGAAATCAACTTGCGAAATTTTCGCATGTCACCATGCAACGTGCGAAAATTGGATATTTTTGCCGACTCTTTTTCTTCTGATATTTTTGTGCCTAAATTTCCATTTTCTCCTTGTATTCAGCCACTCATGTAATTCCTTAGCTAGGAAGTATCCAAGGAAGGGTAAAATTACCTTCCTATATAAATTCTCTTGTAAACACTGAAAAAACACTCTGGGGGAGCTTTCTCCAGGAGACCAACTTATGTAAATTTGACACTTAGTGAAATACAGAGATATCTTTTGCTTTCTTTTTCTCTCTACTATTTTCTATTTTCTTGGAAGCCAAACAGCCTCTGAGGATGTGTTCCCAGAGGATGAGAGGCTAAACTTATAGTTTCTTGGAGTGAAGGAAGCTAGGTGAAAAGTCCAGATTAAAAGGTGGAAAGTTTCCGTGCATTAAATTCAGGTAGTTGGAGTCCATAAATGGCTTCTAAATCCAAAGTTTTGCTTTAAATCTCTTAGAATCACTTTGATCGGCCAATACATGGTAAGCTTCGTGTCTCGTGGATGCTTATTGCTAGATCCATATCAGTCCATTAGTTATCATGTACGAGCCATTGGAAAGTGATTCAAGGTGATAACCCATAGTGTCTTAAGCCATTAATGGACCTTGACTACCATCTCTATTGACTTTTTATGGATTAAATCTTCATTGTCAAACCTATACCAGTTCGGGAAATAACTATAGGTTAAATCCCCAATGTGAGGAGAAAAATCCGAAATTTTCCACTTTGCATCCTGAACTTGAACCTAGCAACCTTTAGCTCCGGGAGACTTTCTTCCTTCCACTTTTTATATAGTTCTATGTGAGTTTAGTTTCAATCACCACTTTCAAAACAATTTTATTTTCTTTTAAACTTTAAGTTTATGCTAAAGGAAATCATCAGACTCAATTTCTAATTTAGAGTCTGTCACTGATAGAGTGAAAACCCATCCCTGAGTTCGACCCTAGAACTGCTATACTATAGTAGCTTTGCTACGCCAGTATAAGGTCATAGGTTTTATAAATGTTTTTGATTAAAAGACCCGGTTGGGCATTGAATCAAATGGCGCCGTTGCCGGGGATGGTGCCACAATACAGTGATGCAACCTTTTAGAGGCTACTTGTGATTTCCATCACAAGTTTGGTGAATCCCTTTTTCATTAACTTCATTTCCTTTCATTTAATTTTTGTTAGGTTTATTTTCATTTTCTTTCTAACCTTAACTTTTTTCTAGGTTTCTTTTGTTTTTGTTGTTTTTGTTTTATTTCAGGTAAAAAGTAACTTGTGCATGCCCTATTGGATTAGGGACCAAGAGGGAAGATTAGTAAGGATTGAGAATCCTCAAGACACAGAGTTGTATATCTGTGTAAATATCATGGACCCTCCACCAGAGGATCAGAATTCTCAATAAGGTCAAGGGGGTAATCCCAATGCATATCTATCCATGAGGGATAGAATGCATCCACCAAGGATGAGTGCACCCTCATGCATCCTGCCTCCTCTTGAGCAGTTGGTTATAAGGCCCCATATTGTGCCCCTCCTACCAACTTTCCATGGAATGGAGAGTGAGAATCCATATTCTCACATCAAGGAGTTTGAGGAGGTGTGTAATACCTTTAGAGAGGGAGGAGCTTCAATAGACTTGATGAGACTCAAGCTATTCCCTTTCACTTTGAAGGACAAGGCAAAAATATGGCTTAATTCTTTAAGGCCAAGGAGCATAAGGAATTGGGTTGATCTTCAGCTCGAGTTCTTGAAAAAAAATTTCCCCACCCATAGGACCAATGGGTTGAAGAGACAAATCTCAAATTTTTCTGCTAAAGAAAATGAGAAGTTCCATGAATGTTGGGAAAGGTATATGGAGGCCATCAATGCTTGTCCTCATCATGGTTTTGATACATGGCTCTTAGTGAGCTATTTTTATGATGGAATGTCTTCTTCCATGAAGCAAATTCTTGAAACCATGTGTGGGGGAGATTTTATGAGTAAGAATCCTGAAGAAGCCATGGACTTTTTAAGTTATGTGGCTGAGGTGTCAAGAGGCTGGGATGAGCCCAACTCAAGAGAGAAAGGAAAGTTTCCCTCTCAACAAACCCAAAATCCAAAGGCTGGAATATACATGTTGAGTGAAGACGTGGACATGAAAGCTAAAGTGGCAACATTAGCTAGGAGGTTGGAAGAACTTAAGTTGAAAAAGATGCATGAAGTCCAAGCCATTTCCGATACCCAAGTCCATGTCATGCCATGCACCATTTGCCAATCATGTGATCATGTGGTAGATGAGTGCCCAACCATGCCAGCAGTGAGAGAGATGTTAGGTGATCAAGTAAATGTTGTGGGGCAATTTAGGCCTAACAATAGTGCATCCTATGGTAACACCTATAATTCAAGCTGGATAAACCACCCAAATTTTTCTTGGAGACCAAGGCCACCTCCATACCAACCACAAGGCCAAACCCAAGCACCTCAACAACCCTCTTCAGTGGAGCAAGCCATTGTAAACCTGAGTAAAGTCATGGGTGACTTTGTGGGTGAACAAAAGGCAATCAACTCCCAATTGCATCAAAAGATTGAAAATGTTGAGAGTTCTCAAATTAAGAGAATGGAGGGGATGCAAAATGATCTATCTCGAAAGATAGATAATATTCAAGACTCCATCTCTAGGCTTACCAACCTAAACACAGTGATTGAGAAGGGAAAGTTCCCCTCTTAACCAAGCCAAAATCCCAAGGGTGTTCATGAAGTTGAAACCCAAGATGTTGAGTCTTCAAATTTGAGAGAGGTCAAAGTTGTGATCACTTTGAGGAGTGGGAAGGAGGTTGATCAACCCTTGCCTAACGTGGGGCCTGATGAAGAACTCAGATCAAAGAGACCCTTGATTAAAGAGGGCAATAACCAAGAAGAGCAGAGTGGGAAGAAAAGTGCATCCAAATCAAGCATTGAAGAAGAACCAAGGATAGTGATTGAGGAGGATATGATGAAGAAACATATGCCTCCCCCTTTTCCTCAAGCTTTACATGGAAAGAAAGAAATCAAGAATTCATCAGAAATTCTTGAAGTTCTGAGACAAGTGAAGGTGAATATACCTTTACTTGATATGATTAAGCAAGTCCCCACATATGCAAAGTTTCTAAAGGACTTGTGCACAGTCAAGAGAGGTTTATAGGTGACAAAGAATGCATTCCTCAATGAGCAAGTGAGTGCTATCATCCAGAGTAAGTCCCCAGTTAAGTATAAAGATCCGGGATGTCCCACCATATCAGTCAACATTGGAGGGACACATGTGGAAAAAGCTTTATTAGATTTGGAAGCAAGTGTGAATTTGCTCCCATACTCTGTATATAAGCAACTGGGACTTGGAGGATTAAAGCCCACAACCATGACCCTCTCCTTAGCTGATAGGTCGGTCAAAATCCCAAGGGGAGTGATAGAGGATGTTCTAGTTCAAGTGGACAAATTCTACTATCCTGTGGATTTTGTGGTGCTTGATACGATTCCTCTGTCAAGGAAGAAAATTATGTACCAATCATCGTAGGGAGGCCTAGCTACCTCCAATGCTATCATTAATTGTAGGAATGGGGTGATGCAGCTCACATTTGGAAACATGACATTGGAATTAAACATATTCCACCTATGTAAGAGGCATCTTCACCCTGAAGAGGAGGAAGGATTTGCGGAGGTGTGCTTGATCAACACTTTGGTTGAAGAGCACTGTGACAAGAGTTTAGAGGAGAGCTTGAATGAAAGCTTGGAAGTCCTTAAAAATGGGTTCCCTGAACCCTCTGATGTGCTAGCCATTATGTCTCCTTGGAGGAGACGGGAAGAGATCTTACCACTGTTCAACCATGAAGACACACAAGGAGTTGCTGTGGAGGACCCTCCAAAGCTTATTTTAAAGCCACTTCCTGTGGATTTGAAGTATGCATACTTGGAGGATGATGAGAAATGTCCAGTGGTGGTTTCCTCAACTCTCACTAGTGATCAAGAGGATAGTCTTTTAGGAGTCCTCAGAAAATGTAAGAAAGCCATTGGATGACAAATTTCTGATCTGAAAGGGATTAGCCCTTTGGTGTGCACCCACCATATTTATATAGAGGAAGATGCAAAACCAGTGAGGCAACCCCAAAGGAGACTGAATCCTCACATGCAAGAAGTGGTGAGGAATGAAGTTTTGAAGCTACTTCAAGCTGGGATCATATATCCCATTTCAGACAGCTTGTGGGTGAGTCCCACCCAAGTAGTCCCAAAGAAATCTGGAATCACTGTGATCCAGAATGAGAAAGGGGAGGAAGTCTCTACACGTCATACCTCAGGATGGAGGGTGTGTATGGACTATAGGAGGTTGAATGCAGTGACTAGGAAGGACCATTTTCCATTGCCTTTCATGGACCAAGTCCTTGAGAAAGTCTCAGGACATCCTTTCTATTGTTTTCTAGATGGTTATTCAGGGTACTTCCAAATAGAAATTGATTTGGAAGATCAAGAAAAGACAACCTTCACTTGTCCCTTTGGTACTTTTGCTTATAGGAGAATGCCCTTTGGTCTATGTAATGCTCCTGCAACTTTCCAAAGATGTATGCTAAGCATCTTCAGTGATATGGTGGAACGCATCATGGAAGTTTTCATGGATGACATCACTGTATATGGAAGTTCTTATGAGGAGTGTTTGTTGCATTTAGAAGTTGTTCTCCATAGATGTATTGAGAAAGACCTAGTGCTAAATTGGGAGAAGTGCCATTTTATGGTACAAAAAGGAATTGTCTTAGGACATATCATCTCCAAAAATGGCATTGAGGTAGATAAGGCAAAGGTGGAACTAATTGTTAAGTTGCCACCTCCCACAAATGTTAAAGGAATTAGGCAATTCCTTGGACATGCCGGGTTCTATAGGAGGTTCATTAAGGATTTCTCAAAAATCTCAAAACCTCTGTGTGAGCTCTTGGTAAAGGATGCCAAGTTTGTGTGGGATGAGAAGTGTCAGAGGAGTTTTGAGGAATTGAAACAATTCCTCACAACTGCACCAATAGTGAGAGCCCCAAATTGGAAATTACCTTTTGAGGTAATGTGTGATTCAAGTGATCTTGCTATGGGGGCTGTTTTGGGGCAAAGAGAGGATGGAAAGCCCTATGTGATCTATTATGCAAGCAAAACTTTGAATGAGGCTCAAAAGAACTACACAACTACTGAGAAGGAGTTGTTGGCAGTAGTTTTTGCCTTGGATAAGTTTCGTGCTTATTTGGTAGGGTCCTCTATAGCGGTGTTCACTGACCATTCCGCTTTGAAGTACTTGCTAACCAAGCAAGATGCCAAGGCAAGATTGGTAAGATGGATTCTTTTGCTCCAAGAATTCAATCTCCAAATCCGGGATAAAAAGGGGGTAGAAAATGTGGTAGCTGACCACTTGTCCAGACTTGTGATAGCACATGACTCACATGGTCTGCCTATCAATGATGACTTCCCTGAGGAGTCTCTCATGTCAGTAGATGTACCTCCATGGTATTCTCACATTGCAAACTTTTTGGTTACTGGAGAAGTACCAAGTGAGTGGAGTGCCCAAGACAAGAGGCATTTCTTTGCTAAGATCCATGCCTATTATTAGGAGGAACCTTTTCTTTTCAAATATTGTGCAGATCAAATTATAAGGAAATGTGTTCCTGAGCAAGAGCAATCGGGAATTTTTTCTCATTGCCATGATAGTGCATGTGGAGGTCATTTTGCCTCCCAGAAAATAGCTATGAAAGTGATCCAATCAGGTTTCTGGTGGCCCTCTCTTTTCAAGGATGCCCACTCTATGTGCAAGGGATGTGATCGGTGTCAAAGGCTTGGTAAGCTAACACGCCGAAATATGATGCCCTTGAACCCCATCTTAATAGTGGATATCTTTGATGTCTGGGGGATAGACTTCATGGGACCATTTCCAATGTCATTTGGACATTCCTACATCTTGGTAGGAGTGGATTATGTCTCTAAGTGGGTAGAAGCAATCCCATGTAGGAGCAATGATCATAAGGTGGTACTTAAATTCCTCAAGGACAACATCTTTGCAAGATTTGGAGTGCCAAAGGCCATTATAAGTGACGGGGGAACCCACTTTTGCAATAGACCTTTTGAGACTCTTCTAGTCAAATATGGGGTTAAGCACAAGGTAGCTACACCTTATCACCCTCAAACAAGTGGCCAAGTTGAGTTAGCCAACCGTGAGATCAAGAATATATTGATGAAGGTGGTCAATGTGAATAGGAAGGATTGGTCTATCAAGCTCCTGGATTCCTTATGGGCTTATAGGACCGCTTACAAGACCATTCTAGGAATGTCTCCCTATCGCCTTGTTTATGGCAAAGCGTGTCATCTTCCAGTGGAGATTGAGCATAAAGCATGGTGGGCAATCAAAAAGCTCAACATGGATTTGACAAGAGCCAGGTTAAAGAGATGTTTGGATTTGAATGAATTGGAGGAAATGAGGAATGATGCATACCTCAATTCAAAAATTGCAAAAGCAAGATTGAAAAAATGGCATGATCAGTTGGTAAATCAAAAGAATTTGACCAAAGGACAAAGAGTTTTGCTTTATGACTCTAAACTTCATCTTTTTCCAGGAAAATTGAAATCCAGGTGGACGGGTCCTTTCATAATTCATGAAGTGCATCCCAACGGAGTGGTGGAAGTATTCAATCCCACAGGCAATCAAACCTTCAAAGTCAATGGCCATCGTCTCAAGCCATTCATAGAGCCTTACAGTACAGACAAGGAGGAGATCAACCTCCTTGAACCACCACAACTCTGAGGGAAAGCAGGGTATCATGGACTAAATAAGTCCATGAATTTTTTGTTATAGTTTTATAGTTATATCATTATTTTTATTTCTTTTTATTATAATTCTTCCTCAATCTTAGTTTATTTTGTCTTAATTCAAGTCAATTTTGATGATAAATTTCAGAAAAAAATCAAGAAAGATGTGGAGAACTCTTCAAAAGCAAGACAGGGGAGCAAAACCAAGGAAATAGAGCACCTGATTTCAAGGTGCAAAAATTTCGCACACCTGTTTTCAAGGTGCGAAAATTTCGCACACCTGTTTTCAAGGTGCGAAAATTTCGCACACCTGTTTTCAAGGTGCGAAAATTTCGCACACCTCATTTCAAGGTGCGAATTCCTCGGTCCAAAGGGAGCCATTTTCGCACACCTCAAAACCAAGGTGCGAAATTTATTTCAAGGTGCGAAAACCACTGTTCAAGGTGCGAATTCCCTAAATACCATTTTTGCACACCATTGTTCAAGGTGCGAAATCCCCTTCTGGCACACGAGTGCCATTTTCGCACACCTCAAGCCAATTTTCGCACCGTGCGAAACAAGGTGCGAAAATTTCGCACACCTCATTTCAAGGTGCGAATTCCTCAGTCCAAGGGATGGGATTTTCGCACACCCAAATCCAACGTGTGAAATTTTAAGTCCAAGGTGCGAAAATTTCGCACGGTAAAATTTTAAGCTCCAAAAATTTTAAACTGACTTTTAAATTAAAATTTTACCCCTGAAATTGTGCCTAACGTCCAAAAACAACTTTTCGGTTGCCTTGGAAAATTTTAAAACATCAAAAACCCCCCTAAACCCCATTCCTATATAAGCCCTTGAAGTCCAGAAGCTCAAAAGACTCCCCCACGCACCAGCTGAAAAACCTCTCGAATCCCGCACAGCCACCTCCCTCCAGTTCAGCCATGGCAAAAACCAGAGGAGGCCTTTCCGCCTCCCCATCCTCACCGACACCTCGACCACATCAAGCCGCCATGGGAGGCACAGCTTTGCCACCTGTTCAGGCCCCGGCCATTCCCCCATCTGAGGGGGGAGCCCCTTCTCAGCGCCGATACCCCACCAGGAGGCCACCCACGGACCCTGTGCCACCAGCCGATCAAGCCACGAGCTCTGTTTCTCGGCCACTAGCGAAGATAACCAAGTTCTCGGGTCCTGGAGAGCCATCCCATGGACCTCAGCCAAAGCCACCTACAGAGGACTCTCGGATTCCTGTGGATATTCCTCCCGAGACCGTTATCAGGCGTCCCATGATAGCCGGACCACCCATAGAGGGCAACTTGGATTGCAGAGATCGATCATTCCACTCCGAGACCTACTTTGATATAGAGGCCCTCAGACAGCAGCCAGAGCTTAGAGATTCATTCCGACTGCTGCAGAGGTATCACATGGAGAATCTTCTCACTCCTAGGCAATTTTACTATCCTAGAGTAGTTATAGATTTTTATCAATCTATGACTACTCGAGGCCTCCGCAATCCTACCCTCATCCAATTTACCATAGATGGACGCCAGGGTGCCATTGGAGCTCGTCACATTGCTGAGGCCCTCCGTATACCTTATGGGCCTGTGATTCAGGCAGACTTCAGGGAGTGGTCCTCATTCTCTCAGAGTGACATGGTCCGCATTTTGTCCAAAGGGACTTCTACAGCCTCGGTGTTGACTAGGAGAGAGCTTCCATATGGGATGCTCCTTATTGATGTGCTCCTGCGTGCCAACCTTTTCCCCCTTCAGCACAAAGTTCAGAGGCGAGGAGCTATACTTGAGGCGTTATTTAGGATTTATGAGGGCTATTACTTCGGCCCTCATCATTTGATTATGACTTCTCTTCTTCATTTTGAAGAGAAAGTCCATAAGAAGAAGCTTCAGAGGGCAGATGGCATCCCATTACTATTTCCGAGGCTCCTCTGCCAGATTTTAGAGCACCTGGGCTATCCTGAAGAGCCCCGTCTTGAGAGGCGCCGCCATTGCCGAGAGGACTTCTCTCTCGACAAATGGCATCACTTGGCAGCCTACTTTGCACCCCAGGGAGCCCTTGCTGTGCCTGCACCTCCGGAGCTACCCCAAGATGAGCAGATGCCTCAGGCCCAGCAGGATGAGATTCTCACAGAGACCACACCTCCTACCCCTGCAGCACACACCTCAGTGCATATGCCTGAGGCTATACATCCTACTACTCCTCTCACTTCGGGTGCTCCACCAGTCATGCCAGCTACTCCAGCACCTCCTTCTTCATCTGAGCCCACTGTCACCATTTCTCTTACGGAATTCAGAGGCTTAGTACATTCATTGCAGACACTGAGCACTACTTAGGATTCTCTCATTCAGCAGATGGCCACTATTCGGGCACACCAGGATCAGATCATTGCTACTCAGGCCCAGCATACCACGATTCTTCATCAGATTCAGCAGCATCTGAGTATGCAGACACCTTTTGGGCATGATAGGTCTGCACCATCCGAGCCTTTAGTGCCACATGAGGACATCTTACCAGCTGAGCAGCCCATACCAGAGGAGGACATCAGAGCAGAGCCATCACATGACCCCCCTCATATCTGATATTTTTATGTTGTTTTACTTGCTTTTATATTAGACTTGTAAATCCCATCTTTTGCATGTTTTATAAACTGGGATTGGAAATATTACTTGAAATCATACATTGTATATTTCTTTTCCAAGTAATATATATATATATATATATATCCTTTTTTATTATATTCCCTTTTCTCATTACTCTTTTCTCTTTGGAACATGTGGTTTAACGAATTCCATACCTCTTATACACTCAGACTTTGTCTCACTCGGGAGGTACCACTTCCTCCCTTTATTTTTCATCGTTATTCAAACATTGAGGACAATGTTCACCTTGGTTGGGGGGAGAGTTGAGAAAGGAAGTTTTGTTGTTAATACTAAGTTATTTTGGTATTTTAGTTGATTTTTGCTTTAAATTTAAAATTTCTAAAAGTTTTTTGAATCATTATCTATGGTTGTTAAGGATAATTTCTCAAAAATAAAATAGGATAAGTCGAGTTTTAACTTAATTATTTAAGTCTTAGAGTTTGTTTTATGCTTTCAAAGTTGATAATCTATTGAAACCTCTTTGATTTCGAACTTTCTTCTTCCATTTCAAGCTTTACACACACTGTGCACATTAGATCCCGGATATATGATGTAAAACTTTCTCACCTTCTACGCTTAGGAAAATTTTGACTTGGTTCATTACTTAACCTCTCTTTAATAGTGTTGGGACACCTCATAAAGACCAGTGAGTCTTTGAAAAAAAAAAACAAAAAACAAAACAACAACAAAGAAGAATAAGCTTCTATTCTTTCCTTGAAACCTAAGCATGATCCAAAGAGGTGGCGAAAGCCTTTAAAACCCGATGCCCTAAACCTTGATTGGTTGGGAGTCATCGATCCTCTGCTTGCTACGTAGGTGAATTGGTTAAGATTAGTGAGTAAAAAGAATTGTGAATAAGAAGGTGCGTTCCTAACCTATTAAGAGTTGATTAATTTTGCCAGTGTTCGAGAAAAGCTTAGGTTAGAGGGTGAGGATAGTTGTATATACTATATCCGGAAGCTAATCTCATTAACACTTAGCTTATTATGGAAGAGTTTGATTTGGAACCTTGAGAGTAGAGATTCTTTTGATACTTAATTGCATAATCTCCACTCTTTGTACTTTTTGTTTAAGTTTTAGCTTTGACAACTCCTATTGCATTTTGAATCTTCATATCTTTAGTTCACCATGTGAGATGTGTTTTGATATCAGTCATGCCACTCAATTATTTTTTGGACTGATTTGCATGACCTCTTTTATGTATATTATTACGTTTGCTTGGTTTTTCTCTCCTTAATTGCTAAGGGACTAGCAATATGTCGGTTGGGGGGAGTGATTACTACTCAAAACATGCTATTTTGTAGCTTGTAATTAGCTCTTTTAAACAACCTTGAGTAGTAATTATTACCTTTTAACTCAATTAACATGTTAGAGACCCTTGCAATTGTTTCTAACAATTGTGTTAAGTTTTGGTGCTTTTTGATAGCTTTATGCTCACCAAAGCAATTTAAGAATGAAGGAGAGCTATATATAGTTCATGGCAAAGCTTTTGGAAAGCTTAAATTTATGAAGAAACCAAGCTATGGAGCCTCATAATCCTTTGCCTTAGTCGTTCAAAGTATACAAGGAAAGAACAATGGAGAAGAGGAAAACAGGAGGATGAAAATAGGGGACACAGCTACAGTCTTTCATTGCACTTTTGGAGCACTTCCCAAAGTCCATTTTCTACATTCTATATACCATTTCAAAGCTCAGAAAGTCAAGAATCCAACGGTTCAAATCATGTACGATTTGGAGCTGAAATGAGAAAGATATGGCCTTCGGAAGACAACTGCATCAAGCTAAGGGACAATTTCGCACGATGGAAATCAAGGTGCGAATTCCTCAGTCCAAAGTGCGAAAATTTCGCACACCTCAAACCAAAGTTCGAAATTGGAACTCCAACGTGCGAAAATTGGATATTTTTGCCGACTCTTTTTCTTCTGATATTTTTGTGTCTAAATTTCCATTTTCTCCTTGTATTCAACCACTCATGTAATTCCTTAGCTAGAAAGTATCCAAGGAAGGGTAAAATTACCTTCCTATATAAATTCTCTTGTAATCACTGAAAAAATGATCTATCTTTCGGGGAGCTTTCTCCAGGAGACCAACTAATGTAATTTATATACTTAGTGAAATACAGAGATCTCTTTTGCTTTCTTTTTCTCTCTACTATTTTCTATTTTCTTGGAAGCCAAACACCCTCTGAGGATGTTTTCCCAGAGGATGAGAGGCTAAACCAATAGTTTCTTGGAGTGAAGGAAGCTAGGTGAAAAGTCCAGATTAAAAGGTGGAAATTTTCCGTGCATTAACTTCAGGTATTTGGAGTCCATAAATGGCTTCTAAATCCAAGGTTTTGCTTTAAGTCCCTTAGAATCACTTTGACTGGCCAATAAATGGTAAGCTTAAGGTCTCTGTGGATGCTTATTGCTAGATCCATATCAGTCCATTAGTTATCATGTACGAGCCATTGGAAAGTGATTCAAGGTGATAACCCATAGTGTCTTAAGCCATTAATGGACCTTGACTACCATCTCTATTGACTTCTTATGGATTAAATTTTCATTGTCAAACCTATACCGGTTCGGGAAATAACTATAGGTTAAATCCCCAATGCGAGGAGAAAAATCCGAAATTTTCCACTTTGCATCCTGAACTTGAACCTAGCAACCTTCAGCTCCGGGGAGACTTTCTTCCTTCCACTTTTTATATAGTTCTATGTGAGTTTAGTTTCAATCACCACTTTCAAAACAATTTTATTTTCTTTTAAATTTCAAGTTTGTGCTAAAGGAAATCATCAGAATCAATTTCTAATTTAGAGTCTGTCACTGATAGAGTGAAAACCCATCCCTGAGTTCGACCCTTGAACTGCTATACTATAGTAGCTTTGCTACGCCAGTATAAGGTCATAGGTTTTATAAATGTTTTTGATTAAAAGACCCGGCTGGGCATTGAATCATTAGGTGATCAAGTCAATGTTGTGGGGCAATTTAGGCCCAACAACAGTGCATCTTATCGAAACACCTATAATTCAAGCTGGAGAAACCACCCAAATTTTTCTTGGAAACCAAGGCCACCTCCATACCAACCACAAGGCCAAACCCAAGCACCTCAACAAACCTCTTCAGTGGAGCAAGCCATTGTAAACCTGAGTAAAGTCATGGGTGACTTTGTGGGTGAACAAAAGGCAATCAACTCCCAATTGCATCAAAAGATTGAAAACGTTGAGAGTTCTCAAATTAAGAGAATGGAAGGGATGCAAAATGATCTATCTCAGAAGATAGATAATATTCGTACTCCATCTCTAGGCTTACCAACCTAAACACAGTGAATGAGAAGGGAAAGTTCCCCTCTCAACCAAGCCAAAATCCCAAGGGTGTTCATGAAGTTGAAACCCAAGATGGTGAGTCTTCAAATTTGAGAGTGGTCAAAGCTGTAATCACTTTGAGGAGTGGGAAGGAGGTTGATCAACCCTTGCCTAACGTGGGGCATGATGAAGAACTCATGTCAAAGAGACCCTTGATTAAAGAGAGCAATAACCAAGAAGAGAAGAGTGGGAAGAAAAGTGCATCCAAATCAAGCATTGAAGAAGAACCAAGGATAGTGATTAAAGAGGATATGATGAAGAAACATATGCCTCCCCCTTTTCCTCAAGCTTTACATGGAAAGAAAGAAATCAAGAATTCATCAGAAATTCTTGAAGTTTTGAGACAAGTGAAGGTGAATATACCCTTACTTGATATAATCAAGCAAGTCCCCACATATGCAAAGTTTCTAAAGGACTTGTGCACAGTCAAGAGAGGGTTACAGGTGACAAGGAATGCATTCCTCGCTGAGCAAGTGAGTGCTATCATCCAGAGTAAGTCCCCAGTTAAGTATAAAGATTCGGGATGTCCCACCATATCAGTTAACATTGGAGGGACACATGTGGAGAAAGCTTTACTAGACTTGGGAGCAAGTGTGAATTTGCTCCCATACTCTGTATATAAGCAACTGGGACT
This sequence comes from Vitis amurensis, assembly GCA_037355405.1. Lineage (NCBI taxonomy): Eukaryota > Viridiplantae > Streptophyta > Magnoliopsida > Vitales > Vitaceae > Vitis > Vitis amurensis. The sequence continues at coordinate 11,840,191 of CM074687.1, read as the reverse complement.
TGGAGGATTGAAGCCCACAACCATGACCCTCTCCTTAGCTGATAGGTCGGTCAAAATCCCAAGGGGAGTGATAGAGGATGTTCTAGTTCAAGTGGACAAATTCTACTATCTTGTGGATTTTGTGGTGCTTGATACTGATTCCACTGTCAAGGAAGAAAATTATGTTCCAATCATCCTAGGGAGGCCTTTCCTAGCTACCTCCAATGCCATCATTAATTGTAGGAATGGGGTGATGCAGCTCACATTTGGAAACATGACCTTGGAATTAAACATATTCCACCTATGTAAGAGGCATCTTCACCCTGAAGAGGAGGAAGGATTTGAGGAGGTGTGCTTGATCAACACTTTGGTTGAAGAGCACTTTGACAAGAATTTAGAGGAGAGCTTGAATGAAAGCATGGAAGTGCTTGAAGATGGGTTCCCTGAACCCTTTGATGTGCTAGCCATTATGTCTCCTTGGAGGAGACGGGAAGAGATCTTACCACTGTTCAACCAAGAAGACTCACAAGGAGTTGCTGTGGAGGACCCTCCAAAGCTTATTTTAAAGCCACTTCCTGTGGATTTGAAGTATGCATACTTGGAGGAAGATGAGACATGTCTAGTGGTGGTTTCCTCATTTCTCACTAGTGATCAAGAGGATAGTCTTTTAGGAGTCCTCAGAAAATGCAAGAAAGCCATTGGATGGCAAATTTCTGATCTGAAAGGGATTAGCCCTTTGGTTTGCACCCACCATATCTATATGGAGGAGGATGCAAAACCAGTGAGGCAACCCCAGAGGAGGCTGAATCCTCACATGCAAGAGGTGGTGAGGAATGAAGTTTTGAAGCTACTTCAAGCTGGGATCATATATCCCATTTCAGACAGCTTGTGGGTGAGCCCCACCCAAGTAGTCCCAAAGAAATCTGGAATTACTGTGATCCAGAATGAGAAAGGGGAGGAAGTCTCTACACGTCCTACCTCAGGATGGAGGGTGTGTATAGACTATAGGAGATTGAATTCAGTAACTAGAAAGGACCATTTCCCATTGCCTTTCATGGACCAAGTCCTTGAGATAGTCTCAGGACATCCTTTCTAACTGTTTTCTAGATGGTTATTCAGGATACTTCCAAATAGAAATTGATTTGGAAGATCAAGAAAAGACAACCTTCACTTGCCCCTTTGGTACTTTTGCATATAGGAGAATGCCCATTGGTCTATGTAATGCTCCTGCAACTTTCCAAAGATGTATGCTAAGCATCTTCAGTGATATGGTGGAACGCATCATGGAAGTCTTCATGGATGACATCACTGTATATGGAAGTTCTTATGAGGAGTGTTTGATGCATTTAGAAGTTGTTCTCCACAGATGTATTCAGAAAGACCTAGTGCTAAATTGGGAGAAGTGCCATTTTATGGTGCAACAAGGAATTGTCTTAGGACATATCATCTCCAAAAATGACATTGAGGTAGATAAGGCAAAAGTGGAGCTATTTGTTAAGTTGCCACCTCCCACAAATGTTAAAGGAATTAGGCAATTCCTAGGACATGCCAGGTTCTATAGGAAGTTCATTAAGGATTTCTCAAAAATCTCAAAACCTCTTTGTGAACTCTTGGTAAAGGATGCCAAGTTTGTGTGGGATGAGAAGTGTCAGAAGAGTTTTGAGGAATTGAAGCAATTCCTCACAACTGCACCAATAGTGAGAGCCCCAAATTGGAAATTACCATTTGAGGTAATGTGTGATTCAAGTGATCTTGCTATGGGGGCTGTTTTGGGGCAAAGAGAAGATGGAAAGCCCTATGTGATCTATTATGCAAGCAAAACTTTGAATGAGGCTCAAAGGAACTACACAACTGCTGAGAAGGAGTTGTTGGCAGTAGTTTTTGCCTTGGATAAGTTTCGTGCTTATTTGGTAGGGTCTCTATAGTGGTGTTCACTGACCATTCTGCTTTAAAATACTTGCTAACCAAGCAAGATGCCAAGGCAAGATTGATAAGATGGATTCTTTTGCTCCAAGAATTCAATCTCCAAATCTGGGATAAAAAGGGGGTAGAAAATGTGGTAGCTGACCATTTTTCTAGACTTGTGATAGCACATGACTCCCATGGTCTGCCTATCAATGATGACTTCCCTGAGGAGTCTCTCATGTCAATAGATGTAGCTCCATGGTATTCTCACATTGCAAACTTTTGGTTACCGGAGAAGTACCAAGTGAGTGGAGTGCCCAAGACAAGAGGCATTTCTTTGCTAAGATCCATGCCTATTATTGGGAGGCACCTTTTCTTTTCAAATATTGTGCGGATCAAATCATAAGGAAATGTGTTCATGAGCAAGAGCAATCGGGAATTCTTTCCCATTGCCATGATAGTGCATGTGGAGGTCATTTTGCCTCCCAGAAAACAGCTATGAAAGTGATCCAATCAGGTTTCTGGTGGGCCTCTCTTTTCAAGGATGCCCACTCTATGTGCAAGGGATGTGATCGGTGTCAAAGGCTTGGTAAGCTAACACGCCGAAATATGATGCCCTTGAACCCCATCTTAATAGTGGATATTTTTTATGTTTGGGGGATAGACTTCATGGGACCATTTCCAATGTCATTTGGGCATTCCTACATCTTGGTGGGAGTGGATTATGTCTCTAAGTGGGTAGAAGCAATCCCATGTAGGAGCAATGATCATAAGGTGGTTCTTAAATTCATCAAGGACAACATCTTTGCAAGATTTGGAGTGCCAAAGGCCATTATAAGTGATGGAGGAACCCACTTTTGCAATAAACCTTTTGAGACTCTTCTAGCCAAGTATGGGGTTAAGCACAAGGTAGCTACACCTTATCACCCTCAAAGAAGTGGCCAAGTTGAGTTAGCCAACCGTGAGATCAAGAATATTTTGATGAAGGTGGTGAATGTGAATAGGGAGGATTGGTCTATTAAGCTCCTGGATTCCTTATGGGCTTATAGAACCGCTTATAAGACCATTCTTGGAATGTCTCCCTATCGCCTTGTTTATGGCAAAGCGTGTCATCTTCCAGTAGAGATTGAGTATAAAGCATGGTGGGCAATCAAAAAGCTCAACATGGATTTGACAAGAGCTGGGTTAAAGAGATGTTTGGATTTGAATGAATCGGAGGAAATGAGGAATGATGCTTACCTCAATTCAAAAATTGCAAAAGCAAGATTGAAAAAATGGCATGATTAGTTGGTAAATCAGAAGAATTTGACCAAATGACAAAGAGTTTTGCTTTATGACTCTAAACTTCATCTTTTTCCAAGGAAAATTGAAATCCAAGTGGACGGGTCCTTTCATAATTCACGAAGTGCATCCCAATGGAGTGATGGAAATATTCAATCCCACAGGCAATCAAACCTTCAAAGTCAATGGCCATCGTCTCAAGCCATTCATAGAGCCTTACAGTACAGACAATGAGGAGATCAACCTCCTTGAACCACAGCAACTCTGAGGGAAAGCAGGGTCTCATGGACTATATAAGTCCATGAATTTTTTGTTTTAAGTTTTATAGTTATAATATTATTTCTTTTGATTTTAATTCTTGCTTAAACTTAGTTTATTTTGTCTTAATTCAAGTCAATTTTAATGTTGAATTTCAGAAAAAAAAATCAAGAAAAATGTGGAGAACTCTTCAAAAGCAAGACAGGAGAGCAAAACCAAGGGAATAGAGCACGCATTTCAAGGTGCGAAAATTTCGCACGATGTATTTCAAGGTGCAAAAACCAATTCCAAGGTGCGAATTTCCTAAAAGAAAATTTCGTACACCCATGTTCAAAGTGCGAAAATTTTCGCACTGTGCGAAATTCTCTCCTGGCACACGAGTGCCATTTCGCACACCTCAAGGTCATTTTCGCACCGTGCGAAATTGGGTGCGAAAATTTCGCACACCCCAGTTCAAGGTGCGAAATGTTTTTCAAGGTGCGAAATTCTCTTTCCAAGGTGCGAAATCTCCAAGCATCATTTTCGCACACCACTGTGCAAGGTGCGAAAATTTTCGCACCGTGCGAAACATCCTCCTGGCACACGAGTGGAAATTCGAACACCTCAAGCCACTTTTCGCACTGTGCGAAACAAGGTGCGAAATTTTCGCATAGTGCGAAATTGAGTGCCAAGTGTGAAACAAGGTGCGAAATTTCCAGTCCAAGGTGCGAAAATTTCGCACGGCCAAATTCAAAGTGCGAAAATTTCGCACAGTAAAATTTTAAACTCCAAAAATTTCAAACTGACTTTTAAACTCAAATTTTACCCCCGAAATTGTGCCTAACGTCCAAAAACGACTTTTCGGTTGCCTTGGAAATTTTTAAACATCAAAACCCCCCAAACCCCATCCCTATATAAACCCTTGAAGCCCAGAAACTGAAAAGACTAGCCCGCGCACCAGCTGAGAGCTTCTGGAAATTCCCGAACAGCCATCTCGCTCCATTTCGGCCATGGCAAAGACTAGAGGAGGCCTTTCCGCCTCCCCATCATCACCGACGCCTCGACCACAGCAATCCACCATGGGAAGCGCCACTTCGCCACCTGTTCAGGACCCGGCCATTCCTCCATCTGAGGGGAGAACCCCTTCTCAGCACCGATACCCCACCAGGAGGCCACCCACTGACCCTGTGCCACCTGCCGACCAAGCTAAGAGGCCTGCTTCTCGGCCCCCTGCAAAGAGAACCAAAGTCTCGGGTCCTGGAGAGCCATCCCATGCGCCTCAGGCAGAGCCGCCTACAGAGGAATCTCAGATTCCTGTGAGGATTCCTCTCGAGACCGTTATCAGGCGTCCTATGATCGTCGGACCACCGATAGAGGGCAACCTGGATTGCAGAGATCGATCCTTCCACTCCGAGACCTACTTTGATGTCGAGGCCCTCAGACAGCAGCCAGAGCTCAGAGATTCATTCCGATTGCTGTAGAGGTATCACATGGAGCATCTTCTAGCCCCTAGGCAGTTCTATTATCCCAGAGTAGCTCTAGATTTTTATCAATCTATGACTACTCGAGGCGTCCGCAATCCTACTCTCATCCATTTTATCAGAGGGACATGGTTCGTATCTTGTCCAGGGGGACTTCTACAGCCTCAGTGTTGACTAGGAGAGAGCTTCCATCTGGGATGCTCCTTATTGATGTGCTCCTGCGTGCCAACATCTTCCCACTTCAGCATAAAGTTCAGAGGAGAGGAGCTATACTTGAGGCATTATTTAGGATTTCTGAGGGCTATTACTTCGGCCCTCATCATTTGATTATGACTTCTCTTCTTCATTTTGAAGAGAAAGCCCATCAGAAGAAGCTTCAGAGGGCAGATGTCATCCCATTATTATTTCCGAGGCTCCTCTGCCAGATTTTAGAGTACCTGGGCTATCCTGAAGAGCCCCGCCTTGAGAGGCACCGCCATTGCCGAGAGGACTTCTCTCTCGACAAATGGCATCACTTGGCAGCCTACTTTGCACCTCAGGGAGCCCCAGCTATGCCTGCACCTCAGGGAGCCCCAACTGTGCCTGCACCTCAGCGAGCCCCAGTTATGCACCCACCTCCAGAGCTACCCCAAGATGAGCAACTGCCTCAGGCCCAGCAGGATGAGATTCTCACAGACACCACACCTCCTGCCCCTACAGCACACACCTCAGTGCATATACCTGCAGCTATACATCCTACTTCTCCTATCACTCAGGCTGCTCCACCAGTAGTGCCAGCTACCTCAGCACCTCCTCCTTCATCTGAGCCCACTGTCACCGTTTCTCTTACGGAATTCAGAGGCTTAGTGCATTCATGGCAGACACTGAGCACTGCTCAGGATTCTATTATCTAGCAGATAGCCACTATTCGTGCACACCAGGATCAGATCATTGCTACTCAGACCCAGCATACCACGATCCTTCATCAGATCCAGCAGCATCTGAGTATGCAGACACCTCTTCGGCATGATAGCTCTGGACCATCCGAGCCTCTAGTGCCAGATCAGGAGACCATACCAGCTGAGCAGCCCATATCAGCTGAGGAGATCAGAGCAGAGCCATCACATGATCCCACTACTATCTGATCTTTTTATGTTTTACTTGCTTTTTATATTAGACTTGTAAATCCCATCTTTTTCATGTTTTATAAACTGGGATTGGATATATTACTTGAACATCATGCATTGTATATTTCTTTTCCGAGTAATATATATATATATATATATATATATATCCTTTTTTATTATATTCCCTTTTCTCATTACTCTTTTGTCTTTGGAACATGTGGTTTAAGGTATTCCATACCTCCTATACACTCAGACTTTGTCTCACTCAGGAGGTACCACTTCCTCCCTTTATTTTTAATCGCTCTTCAAACATTGAGGACAATGTTTAGCTTGGTTGGGGGGAGAGTTGAGAAAGGAAGTTTTGTACTCATGCTAAGTTATTTTGGTAATTTAGTTGATTTCTGCTTAATTTTAAAAATTTCTAAAAGTTTTTTGAATCATTCTCTATGGTTGTTAAAGATAATTTCTCAAAAATAAAATAGGATAAGTCGAGTTTTAACTTAATTATTTAAGTCTTAGAGTTTGTTTTATGCTTTCAAAGTTGATAATCTATTGAAGCCTCTTTGATTTCGAACTTTCTTCTTCCATTTCAAGCTTCACACACACCGTGCACATTAGATCCCGGATATATGATGTAAAACTTTCTCACTTTCTAAGCTTAGGAAAATTTTGACTTGGTTCATTACTTAACCTCTCTTTAATAGTGTTGGGACACCTCATAAAGACCAATGAGTCTTTGAAAAAAAAAAAAAGAGAATAAGCTTCTATTCTTTCCTTGAAACCTAAGCATGATCCGAAGGGGTGGCGAAAGCCTTTAAAACCCGATGCCCTAAACCTTGATTGGTTGGGAGTCATCGATCCTCTGCTTGCTACATAGGTGAATTGGTTAAGTTTAGTGAGTAAAAAGAATTGTGAATAAGAAGGTGTGTTCCTAACCTATTAAGAGTTGGTTAATTTTGCCAATGTTCGAGAAAAGCTTAGGTTGGAGGGAGAGGATAGTTGTACATACTATATCCGGAATCTAATCTCATTAACACTTAGCTTATTATGGAAGAGTTTGATTTGGAACCTTGAGAGTAGAAATTCTTTTGATACTTAATTACATAATCTCCACTCTTTGTACTTTTTGTTTAAGTTTTAGCTTGGACAACTCCTATTGCATTTTGAATCTTCATATCTTTAGTTCACCATGTGAGATGTGTTTTGATATCAGTCATGCCACTCAATTATTTTTTGGAATGATCTGCATGACCTCTTTTATGTATATTATTACGTTTGCTTAGTTTTTCTCTCCTTAATTGCTAAGGGACTAGCAATATGTCGGTTGGGGGGAGTGATTACTACTCAAAACATGCTATTTTGTAGCTTGTAATTAGCTCTTTTAAACACCCTTGAGTAGTAATTATTACCTTTTGACTCAATTGACATGTTAGGGACCCTTGCAATCGTTTCTAACAATTGTGTTAAGTTTTGGTGCTTTTTGATAGCTATATGCTCACCAAAGCAATTTAAGAATGAGGGAGAGCTATATATAGTTCATGGCAAAGCTTTTGGAAAGCTTAAATTTATGAAGAAACCAAGCTTTGGAGCCTCATAATCCTTTGCCTTAGTCGTTCAAAGTATGCAAGGAAAGAACAATGGAGAAGAGGAAAACAGGGTGATGAAAACAGGGGACACAGCTGCAGTCTTCCGTCACAATTTTGGAGCACTTCCCGAAGTCCATTTTCTACATTCTATATACCATTTCAAATTTCAGGAAGTCAAGAATCCAACTATTCAAACCATGTACGATTTGGAGCTGAAATGAAGAAGATATGGCCTTCGGAAGACAACTGCATCAAGCTGAGGGACAATTTCGCACCGTGCGAAATTGGAACTCCAACGTGTGAAATGTAAAAGTGGATAGCAGCTGTGTAGCCGTGGTGAAGCCAGCATGCGAAGTTGATTTTTGCAACTTGTGAACTTAAATCTCAACGTGCGAAAGTGAATTCTAAGTTGCAAAATCAACTTGCAAAATTTTCGCATGTCACCATGCAACGTGCGAAAATTGGATATTTTTGTCGACTCTTTTTCTTCTGATATTTTTGTGCCTAAATTTCCATTTTCTCCTTGTATTCAGCCACTCATGTAATTCCTTAGCTAGGAAGTATCCAAGGAAGGGTAAAATTACCTTCCTATATAAATTCTCTTGTAAACACTGAAAAAACACTTTGGGGGAGCTTTCTCCAGGAGACCAACTTATGTAAATTTGACACTTAGTGAAATACAGAGATATCTTTTGCTTTCTTTTTCTCTCTACTATTTTCTATTTTCTTGGAAGCCAAACAGCCTCTGAGGATGTGTTCCCAGAGGATGACAGGCTAAACTTATAGTTTCTTGGAGTGAAGGAAGCTAGGTGAAAAGTCCAGATTAAAAGGTGGAAAGTTTCCATGCATTAAATTCAGGTAGTTGGAGTCCATAAATGGCTTCTAAATCCAAAGTTTTGCTTTAAATCTCTTAGAATCACTTTGATTGGCCAATACATGGTAAGCTTCAAGTCTCTATTGATGCTTATTGCTAGATCCATATCAGTCCATTAGTTATCATGTACGAGCCATTGGAAAGTGATTCAAGGTGATAACCCATAGTGTCTTAAGCCATTAATGGACCTTGACTACCATCTCTATTGACTTTTTATGGATTAAATCTTCATTGTCAAACCTATACCGGTTCGGGAAATAACTATAGGTTAAATCCCCAATGCGAGGAGAAAAATCCGAAATTTTCCACTTTGCATCCTGAACTTGAACCTAGCAACCTTTAGCTCCGGGAGACTTTCTTTCTTCCATTTTTACTTAGTTCTATGTGAGTTTAGTTTCAATCACCACTTTCAAAACAATTTTATTTTCTTTTAAACTTTAAGTTTATGCTAAAGGAAATCATCAGACTCAATTTCTAATTTAGAGTCTGTCACTGATAGAGTGAAAACCCATCCCTGAGTTCGACCCTAGAACTGCTATACTATAGTAGCTTTGCTACGCCAGTATAAGGTTATAGGTTTTATAAATATTTTTGATTAAAATACTCAACTGGGCATGAATCAATAGCCCTGAGCTCATGACCTGTAGTAGCTCATATCATCCATAACCTTGAGTTGTTCATAGCATCTAGGGCTGAGCTCAGGACTCGAAGTCATTGATGTCAATCACAATCTTGAACTGTTCATAGTATCCAAAGACCTAAGCTCACGACGTAGAGTCATTCATGTCATCCACATCTCTAAGCTCATGACATAAAACTAGTCATATCATCCATAGTCCGTAAATGTTCTTAGCATCTAGAGGTTTGAGCTCATGGGATCCTAAGTCGTTCATATCATCAACAACACAGACTTGTTTGTAGCATTAATAGCTCTAAGCTCACAACTTGGAGTAGCTCATGTCATCCACAATCCTGAGTTGTTAATAGCATCTAGAGTCTTCAGCTCATGACTTGGAGCCATTTAGGTCAATTACAACCTTGAGTTGTTCATAGTATCTAAAGACGTAAGCTCCCGACCCACAGTTGTTGATGTCATCCACAACCCTAAGCTGGTCATAGAATCTAGAACCCTAAGCTCATGACCTAGACTTGTTGACATCAATAACAACCCTGAGCTATTCACAACATTCAGAGTCTTGAGGTCACGACCCAGATTCATTCATGTCATCCACAACCCTTAGTTGTACATAGCATTTAAAGCCATGGGCACATGCCGAAGAATCATTCATATCATCCACACTCCTGAGCTTTTCATATCATCGAGAAACCTGAACTCATGGGATTCGTAGTCATTCATATCATCCACAACCTTGAGTTGTTCATAGCATCCAAAGTCTTAAGCTCATGACCGAGAGTCATTCATTTTATGCACAACCTTGAGTTATTCATAGCATTTAGAGCCATTAGCTCACAACCTAGAATTGTTCATGTCATCCTCAACCTTGAGTTGTTCATAGCATCTAGAGGCCTTAGATCATGGGATCTTGAGTTATTCATATCATCTAGAACTCTAAGTTGTTCATAACATCTAGAGCCCTAAGGACATCACTCAGAGTCCTTCTTATCAACCACAACCTTGATTTGTTCACAGCATCTAGAGCCTTGAGCACACGACCCAGAGTCATTCATTTCATCCACAACCCTAAGTTGTTCATTGTATTCTTTATCATAGGCTCACAACCAAGAACCATTCATATCATCCATAACGCTATGTTGTTTATAGCATCTAGAGGCCTCAAATCATAGGATCCTGAGTTGATCATATCATCTATAACTTTGAGTTGTTCATAGTATTTAGAGCACTGAGCTCACGACCTGAAGTCGTTCATGTCAACCATAGCCCTAAGTTGCTCATAGTATCTAGAGTCCTGAGATCATGACTCAGAGTCATTCATGTCAACTCGGGCCTTGAGCTATTCATAGCATATAGAGCCTTGAGCTCATGAGCCAAAGTAATTCATGTCATCCACAACTATGAGTTGTTCATGGCATTTTGAGCCATGGGTACACAACTAAGAATCGTTCATATAATCAACACCCCTGATCTTTTCATAACTTCAAGAGGCTTGAGCTCATAGGATCCGTAGTTGTTCATATCATCCATAATCTTAGTTTGTTCATAGCATCCAGAGTTCTAAGCTCATGACCAAGATTCGTTGATGTCATGCACAACCCTAAGCTATTCTTAGAATTTAGAGTCATATGCTCACAACCAAGAATCATTCATGTCATCCTTAACCTTGAGTTGTTCATAGCATCTAGAGGTCTAAGATCATGGGATCTCGAGTTATTCATATCATCCACAACTTTGAGTTATTCATAGCATTTAAAGCTCATAGCACATAATTCAAAGTATTTCATATCAACTACTGAGTTGTTCATAGCATCTAAAGCCCTAACCTCATGACCTAGAGTCACTCATATCATCCATAACCCTAAGTTGTTCATAACATTTAAACTCACGACCCAAAGTCATTCATGTCATCCACAACCTTCAGCCCATGACATAGAATCGTTCATATCATCCATAACCCTGAGTTATTCATAGTATCTAGAGGCCTCAGCTCACAGATCCTGAGTCATTCTTATCAACCACAATGTTAAGTTATGCATAGCATTTAGAGCTCTTGGCTCATGACCCACAGTAGTTCAGGTCAACCATAGCTCTGAGCTGCTCATAGTATCTAAAGCCCTGAGCTCACGACCCATAGTTTTTTGTGTCATCCATAACCTTGAGTTGTTCATAGCACTTAGAGCCCTAAGCTCACGACTAGGAGTCATTCATGTAAACCATAACCCTGAGTCATTCACAGCCAGGAATCATTCATGTCATCCACAACCTTAAGTTATTCATTGCATCTAGAGTCTTGATCACATAACTCGAAGTTATTCATGTCAACCATAGCTCTAAGTTGCTTATAGTATCTAAAGCCTTAAGCTCATGACCCAAAGTTGTTCATGTCATTGATAACCCTGAGCTGTTCATAGTATTTAGAGCCCTAAGCTCACAACTAGGAGTCGTTCATTTAAACCATAACCTTGAGTTGTTCGTAGCATCTAGAGCCCTAAAATCATGACCCGAAATCATTCATGTCATCCACAACCTTGAGCTATTCATTGCATTTAGAGTTCTAACCTCACAACTCAAAGTTGTTCATGTTAACCATTGCCCTGAGCTGTTCATAGCATTTAGAGCTCGATGCTCAAGACTCAGAGTTGTTTATGTCATCCACAACCTTGAGTTGTTTATAACATTTAAACTCATAGGCTCACAACCAAGAATTGTTTGTATCATCCTTAACCCTAAGTTGTTCATAGCATTTAGAGGCCTTAGCTTGTAGGATCTCAAGTTGTTTATATCATCCACAACTTTGAGTTGTTCATAGCATTCAAAGGTCTGAGCTCATGACTTGGAGTCGTTCAAGTAAACCTTAACCCTGAGTTGTTAATAGCACCTAAAGCCCTAAAATCAGGACCCAAAGACAATCATATGAACCACTTGCCTGAGTTGTTCAGAGCATCTAGATCCCTGAGCTCACTACTAAGAGTCATTTATGTCCACTACAACTTGGAGCTTTTCATAGTATCTAGAGGCATATGATCACGATCCAAAGTCAATGATGCCAACCATAACCATGAGTTGTTCATAGCACTTAGAGCCCTGAGCTCACAACCTAGAGTCATTCATGACATCCACACCTCTGAGTTTTCCATGGCATCTAGAGCCCTAAGTTGTTGATAGCATTTAGACTCATAGGATGATGACCAAGAATCATTCATATCAATCTTAGCCCTTAGCTATTCATAGCATCTAGATTCCTAAGCTCATAAGATCTTGAGTCATTAATATCATCCACAACTCTCAGTTGTTCATAGAATCTAGAGACCTGAGCTTACGACCCAGATTTGTTTATGTCAACAATCATCATGATCTTTTCATAGTATCTAAAGCCCTAAGCTCACGACCCAGAGTTCTTCATGTCCACCACAACCTTGAGTTGTTCATACCATCTAGAGCCTTGAGCTCACAACCAGGAGTCTTTCATGTCCTCCACACACGGTAGCTTTTGAAAGCATCTAAAGTCCTAAGATCATGACTCAGAATCGTTCATGTCAATGACAACCCTGAGCTATGCATACCATATAGTGGCCTAGTCTAATAAGTTAAAGTTATTCATGTCATCCACAACCCTAAGTTGTTCATAACATTTAGGTTCATAGGCTCATGACCATGAATTGTTCGTATCATCCTCAATCTTGAGTTGTTCATAGCATAAAGAGGCTTGAGCTCACATGATCCCTAGTCGTTCATATCATCCATAACTCTGAGTTGTTCATAGCATCTAGAGCCTTAAGCTCACAACCCAGATTCATTTTTTTCAACCATAACCCAAAGTTGTTCATAGTATCTAGAGCCTTAACCTTACGACCTAGAATCATTCATGGTAATCATAGCCTTAATCTATTCATGGAATCTAAAGCCTTGAGCTCATGACCTATAGTCGTTCATGTCAACCATAATCCTGTGGCTGTTCATAACATCTAGAGCCTTGAGTCCACGACCCAAAGTTGTTCACGTCATCCATAGCCCTTACCACATGATGCAGAATCATTCATCTAATCCACAACCTTGGCCTATGCATAACATCTAGAGGCTTGAGCTTAAGGGATCTCTAGTTGTTCATATCATCCATAATGTTGAGTTGTGTATAAAATCCATAGCTTTGAACTCACAGTTCAGAGTAGCACATATCTTCCATAACCTTGGGCTATTCATAGCATCGAGAGCCTTGAGCTCATGACTCAGAGTCATTCATATCAACCATAGCTCTAAGCTATTCATAACATCTAAAGCTCTAAGCCTGTGACACTGAGTCATTCATGTCATCCACAACTCAAAGCTTTCAATAGCATCTAGAGCCCTAACCTCATGACTTAGAGTCTCCAATTTCATCTACAGCCTTGAGTTGTTCATAACATTTGGACTCATAGGCTCACGACCAAGAATCATTTATATGATTCTCAACCATGAACTATTCATAGCATCTGAAAGCCTGAGATCACTAGATATTGAGTCGTTCATATCATCCACAAAAGTCATAGCATCTAGAGCCTTGAGCTCACGACCCGAAGTTGTTCATGTTATCCACAACCTTGAGCTCACGACCTGGAGTCCTTCATGTCATCCATTGCCATGAGCTTTTCATAGCATTTAGTGTCTTGAGCTCACAACATGGAGTCATTAATATCCACTATAGCCTTGAGCTGTTCATAGGATCTAGAGTCCTCAACACATGACTCGGAGTCGTTGATGTCATCCATGACCCTTAACTTTTCATAGCATTTAAAACCCTAAGCTCATGAGCCCAAGTCATTCATGTCATCCATAGCCATATGTTGTTCATAGCATCTAGACCCATAGACCCATGAGCTCACGACCCGAAGTGGGTCATGTCAACCATTGGCCTAAGTTGTTCACAGCATGTAAAGGACTAAGCTCACAATCTAGAGTTGTTAATGTCATCCACGACTTGGAGTCGTTCATGTAATCCACAACCCTCAACTGTTCATAGCATTTAGAGCCATGGGATCACAACCACAAATCGTTCTTATCATCCACACCCCTTAGCTATTCATAGCATCTAAAGGCCTAAGTTGACGAGATCCCTAGTTGTTTTAATCATAAAAAACCTTAAGCTTTTCATAGCATCTAGAGCCTTATGCTAACGATAAGAGTAGCTCATGTCATCCAAAGTAGTGGGTTATTCATAACATATAGAGCCCTGAGCTCACGACCTGGAGACGTTCCTCTCAACCACAGTCTTGAGCTATTCATAGCATCTAGAGCCTTGAGATCATGACCCTAAGTATTTCATGTCAACCATAACCTTGAGCTATTCATAGCATCTAGAGCCCTGAGCTTATGACCCCAAGTTGATCATATCATACACAACCCTGAGTTGTTCATAGTATCTCAAACCTTAATCTAACGGCCTGGTATGATTCTTGTCAACTATAACCATTAACTATTCATAGCTTCTAGAGTCCTCAGCTCATAACCTGGAGTTGTTCATGTCATCCACAACCCTGAGATGTTCCTAGCATCTAGAGTCTTGAGCTCACGACCTAGAGTCATTGATGTAAAGTAGAACCCTGAACTATTCATCTCATCTAGAGTCTTGAGCTCATGGGATCCCGAGTCATTCATATCATCCATAATGCTTAGTTGTTCATAGGACCTTGAACCCTGAGCTTACTATTTAGAGTAGCTCATGTCATCCATAGCCCTAAGTTACTCATAGCATTTAGAGCCTTGAGCTCACGTGTAGGAGTCATTCATGTGAACCACAGTCGTGAGTTATTCATAATACCTAGAGCCTTAAGCTCACCACCCTAAGTTGATCATGTCATGAACACCCCTAAGTTGTTCATAGAATCTAGAACCCTCATCTTATGACCCAAGAGTGATTCATGTCAGCGGCAACCATGAGTTGTTCATGACATCTAGAGCGCTTAGTGCATGACTAGGAGTCATGCATGTCAACTACTACTGTGCGTTGTTCATAACATCTAATGCCTTGAGCTCATGACCCCGGAGTCGTTCATGTCATCCACAACCCTGAGTTTTTCATGTCATCTAGAGTCCTAAGCTCATGACCTAAAATCGTTCATTTCATCCATAGCTCTAAGCTTTTCATTTCATCTAGAGCCATGGGCTCATAACCCAAATTCATTTATGACATCCACAACCCTTAGCTATTGATAGCATATAGAGCCCTGAGCTTAAGACTTAGAGTCGTTCATGTCATCTATAGCCCTGAGTTTTTCATATTATCTAAAGTTATAAGTTGATGACCCGAAGTCTTTGATGTTGACTACTGCCTTAAGCTGTTCATTGTGTCAAAAACCCTAAGCTCATGACCCAGATTCTTTCATGTCATCCATAGCCCTGAGCTTTTCCTAACATCTAAAGACTTCAGCTCACGACTCAGAGTCCTTGATGACATCCACAACCCTGAGTTGTTCATAGCATCTAGATCCCTTAGTTGACAACGCCGAGTTATTCATGTCATCCACACCCTTAAGCTTTTCATATCATCCAGGGCCCTCATCTCATGACCTAGAATCATTCATGTCGACCACTACCTTAAGTTGTTCATAGCATCTAAATCCCTAAGCTCATAACTCAAAGTTGCTCATGACCTAAAGTCGTTCATGTTATCCACAACCTTATGATTTTGGTAGCATCTATAGCCCTAAGCTCATGACCCAGAGCAATTCATATCATCCATAGCCCTGAGTTGGTCATAGAATCCTAAGCCCTGAGTTCATGACACGAAGTCATTTATATCATCCACAACTCTGAGTTGTTGATTGCATCTAGGGCCTTAAGCTGACAACATGGAGTTGTTCATGTGAACCACAACCTTGAGCTGATCATAGTACTTACAGTCCTAAGCTCATGACCCAAATTCATTCATGTCATCCATAGCCCTCGCTTGTTCATAGCATTTAGAACCCTGAGCTCAAGATCTAGAGTCGTTCATGTCAACCATAACCTTGAGTTGTTCATAGCATCTAGAGCCCCAAGCTCACAACTTAGAGTCGTCATCTCAACCATAGTTGTGAGTTTTTCATCTCTTCTAGAGCCCTCAGCTCACGAGCCCGAGTCGTTCATGTCATCCAGAACCCATAGCTTTTCGTAGCATCTAGAGCCCTAAGCTCATGACCTGTAGTTGTTCATGTCAACTGTAGCCCTAAGAGTAGCTCATTTCTTTAACAACCCTAAGTTGTGCATAACATCTAAAGCCTTGAGTTCATCTCTAAGAGTTGTTCATGTCAACAATAACTCTGAGCAGTTCAACATATCTAGAGCCCTTAGATCATGACCTGAAGTCGTTCATGTCATCAACATCCTTGTGCTAATGACGAAAAATATTCATATCATATATAACCCTCACGTGTGCATAACATCTAGAGGCATGAGCTCATGGGATTTGGAGTTGTTTATTTTATCCACAATGCTAAGTTTTTTATAACATCCATCACCCTAAGCTTATTACCCATACTAGCTCATATCATCCATTACCCTAAGTTGTTTATAGCATCTAAGGCCTTGAGCTTATGACCTGCAGTTGTTCATGCCAACCACAACCCTGAGCTGTTCATAGATTCTAGAGCCTTGAGCTCACGACCTAGAGTCATTCGTGTCATTCGTGTCATCCGCAACCCTAAGCTCACGACCTCGAGTCGACCATGTCAACCACACCCCTAAGCTATTCATAGCATTTAAAGCCCTGAGCTCATGACCCGGAGTCATTCATATCATCCACACCCTTATCATTTTCATAGCATATAAAGCCTTAAGTTCATAACTGGGAGACATTCATGTCAACCTTAGCATTGAGTTGTTCATAGCATCTATAGCCCTGAGCTCAGGACTTGGAGTCGTTCATGTCAACCACAGCCTTATGCTATTCATAGCATCTAGAGCCTTGAGCTCACGACCCATAGTTATCAATGTCATCCACAACCCTGAGTTGTTCATTGTATTTAGGGCCATGACATCATGACCAAGAATCATTCATACCAACTACTTCCTTGACTTGTTCATAGCATCTAAAAGCCTAAGCACATGGGATCCCGAGTCGTTCAGATCATCTACAATCATGATCTATTCACAGCATCCAAAGCGTTAAGCTAACAATCGAGAGTATCTCATGTCATTTGAAGTCTTGAGTTGTTCATACCATCAAGAGCCTTGAGCTCACAACCTAGAATCGTTGCTTTGAAGAACACCCCTAGGCTATTTGTAGCATCTAGATTCCTTAGCTCATGACCCATAGTAATTCAGGTCAACCATAACCTAGAGATGTTCATAGCATCTAGAGCCTTAAGCCCACGACCTAGAGTCGTTCATCTCATCCACAACCATGAGTTGTTCATAACATCTAGAGTCATTAGCTCACGATTTAGAATCGTTCATGTCAACCACAACCCTAAGTTGTTCATAACATCTAGAGCCCTCAATTGATGACCTAGAGTCATTCATGTCATCCATTACCCTAAGTTTTTTCATAGGATTTAGAGCCCTATTGTCATGACTCAGATTTGTTAATGCCATACATAGCCTTGAGTTGTTCTTAGGTTTTAGAGTCATGAGCTCATGACCGAAAGTCATTTATGTCAACCACAACCCTAAGCTATACATAAGATCTGGAGCCCTGAGCTTATAACTCGAGGTACCTCATGTCATCCACAACCTTAAGCTGTTCAACGTATCTAGAGGCTCAAGCTCATTACATGAAGTCATTCATGTCATCCACAACCCTTACGTGTGGATAACATCTCAAGCCATGAGTTCACAGGATTTGGAGTCGTTCATTCATCCACAACACGAGTTATTGATAACATCCATTGCTTAGAGCTTATGACCTAGAGTAGCTCATATTATCCATAGGCTTAAGTTGTTCGTAGCATCTAGGGCTTTGAGCCTACGACCTAGAGTCGTTCATGTCAACCATAACCTTGACTAGTTCATAAATTATAGAACCTTGAGCTCACGACTTGGGTCGTTCATGTCATCCACAACCTTAAGCTTTTAATAGCATCTAGAGCCCTAATATCACGACCTCAAGTCGATCATGTAAACCACACCCCTAATCTCACGACTCGGAGACATTCATGTCATCTATAGCCTTAACATTTTCATAACATATAAAGCCTTAAGCTCACGACATGAAGACATTCATGTCAACCATAACACTGAGTTGTTCATATCATCTATAGTAGTAAACTCACAATCCGAAGTCGTTCATGTCAACCATAACCTTGAGCTACTCATAACATCTAAAGCCTTGATCTCATAACCTAGAGTTGTCAACGTCATCTACAACCCCAAGCTGTTCATCAAATTCAGAGCCATGGGATCATGACTAAGAATTGTTCGTACCAACTACACCCCTGACTTGTTCATAGCTTCTAGAGACCTAAGCACCTGACATCCCGAGTCATTCAGATCATACATAACCCTAACATATTTACAACATTTAGAGCATTGAGCTAACAATCGAGAGCACCTCATGTCATTCACAACCCTGAGTTGTTCATAGGATCGAGAACCCTAAGCTCACAACCTAGAATCATTCCTTTCAACCACACCCCTAGGTTATTCGTAGCATCTAGATCTCTCAGCTCACAAACCATAGTCATTCATTTCAACCACAGCCTGGAGATGTTTATAGAATCTAAAGCCCTAAGCTCATGACTCGGAGTCATTCATCTCATCCACAACCCTGAGTTGTCCATAGCATTTAGAGCCCTCAGCTCATGACATAGAGTTATTCATGTCAACCACAACCCTAAGCTATTCATAGCATGTAGGGCCCTTAGTTCATGACCTAGAGTCATTCATGTCATCTATAACCCTTAGTTTTTCACAACATTTGGAGCCCTGAGGTCATGACCTAGAGTCATTCATGTCATCACTAGCCCTGAGCTATTCTTAGGTTCCAGAGCCCTAAGCTCACAATTGGTAGTCTTTTATGTAAATGAAATCTCTAAGTTGTACGTAGAATCTAGAGCCTTGAGCTCACGACCTAGATTCATTCATGCCATCGACAACCCTTAGCATTTCATAGCATTTAGAGCCCTGAGCTCATGAGCTGGAGTTTGTCATGTCAACAATAACCCCGAGTTGTTCATATCATCTAGAACCTTGAGCTCATAACCCACAGTCATTCATGTCATCCACAACCTCTTTTTTTGTTCATAGAATCTAGCACGTTAAGCTTATGACCCAGAGTCATTCATGTAATCTAAAGCCCCGAGTTGTTCAAAGCATCTAGAGACCTAAACTCACTACTTGAAGTTGTTGATTTCATCGACAACCTTGAGCTATTCATAGCATCTAGAACCCTAAGCTCATGAACTAGATTTATTCATGTAAACAACATTCCTGAGCTATTCATAGCAACTAGAGCCTTGAGTTATACGTAAGATCCAAAGCCTTAAGTTGTACGTAGGATCTAGAGCCTTAATCTATTCATATCATTTAGAGTTATGGGCCCAAGACCAAGAATCATTCATATCATCCACACCCTTGAGTTGTTCATAGCATCCAGAGCCCTAAGCTATCGATGTAGAGTAGCTCATGTTATCCACAACCCTGAGCTGTTTATTGCATCTAGAGCCCTGAGCTCATGATGCATGGTTGTTCATCTCAACCATAGTTCTAAGTTGTTCATTACATCTAGAGCACTGAGCTCAAGACCTAAAGTTCTTCATTTGAACCATAGCCCTAAGTTACTTATAGCATCGAAGGCATTAAGCTCACGACCTAGAGTTGTTCATGTCATCAACAACCCTAATCATTTCATAGCATCCAAAGCTTATAGCTTATGACCCAAAGTCGTTCATGTCAACCATAGTCCTAAGCTGCTCACAACATCTAGAGCCTTGACCTCACGACCCAGAGTCATTCATAACATCCACAATCCTGAGCTTTTCATAGTATCTAGAATATTGAGCTCTTAACCAGGAGTCGTTCATGTCCTCTACAACTCGGAATTGTTCAAAGCAACTAGATCCCTCAGCACATGACCTAAAGTTGTTCATTTGATGTAGAGCGCTAAGCTATTCATAACATCTAAAACCCTAAGCTCACCACCCGAAGTCGTTCTTATCATCCATAGCCCTGAGTTATTCATAGCATCTAAATCCCTCAGTTCACATCCTGGAGTTGTTCATGTCAACCACAACCCTGGGCTTATCATAGTATCTAAAGCCCTAATCTCATGAGCCTAAGTCATTCATATCATTCATAACCCCGAGTTGTTCACAACATTTAGAGCTTAGAGCTCACAATCTAGAGTCGTTTATGTCAACCATAACCTTGAGTTGTTGATAGCATCTAGAGCCTTGAGCACACAAGTTCCTGAGTCATTCATATCATAAAAAACCCTCAACTATTCACAACTTTTAGAGCCTTAAGCTCACTACATGGAGTCGTTCATGTCAAACACAGCCCTGACCTATTCATAGTATCCACAACCCTAATCTCATGACCCAAATTTGTTTAGGTCATCACATCCTTGAGCTCATGATGTAGAATTGTTCATATCATCTAGAGGCCTTAGCTCATAGGATCCCAAGTCGTTCATATCATCTACAACATTGATCTATTCATAGCATCGAGAACCTAGAGCTTATGACCTGGAGTCATTCATATCAACCATAACATTGAGTTGTTCATAACATCTAGAGGCCCGCGATCATGACCCAGAGTATTTCATGTCAACCACAAACATGAGTTGTTCATAGCATTTAGGGCCATGGACTCACAACCAAGAATAGTTCATAACATCCACAACCCTGAGTTGTTCATAAGATCTAGGTTACTGAGCTCACGGGATCTCAAGTCATTCGTATCATCCACAACCTTAGGCCATTCATAGCATCCACATCGTTGAGCTCATGACTTGATGTAGCTCTTGTCATCCATAACCTTGAGCTGTTCATAGTATTTAGAGCCTTGAGCTCACGACCTAGAGTCGTTCATGTCATCTATAGCCTTAAGTTGTTCATAACATCTAGATCCCTAAGCTCACAACACATATTCATTATTGTCAACCATAGCCATGAGATGTTCATAGTATTTATAGTCTTAAGCTCATGACCCAATATTGTTCATGTCATCTACAACCCTTAGCTATTCATAGCATTTAGACTATAGGCTCACATCCTAGAATCATTATATCAACCTCAACCCAAAGTTGATCATAACATCTAAAGGCTTAAGTTCATGACCTAGAGTCGTTCATTTCAGCCATGTCCTAAGCTATTCAGAAGATCTAGAGTCCTAAGCTCATAACCTAGAGTCGTTCATGTCAACTACAACCCTAAGATTTTCATACCACTTAGAGCTATAGGCTCATGACTTAAAATCACTCATATCATCCTCAACCCAAAGTTGTTCATAGCATCTAAAGGCCTCTGCTCATGACCTAGAGTCGTTCATGTCAACCATAGTTCTGAGTTGTTCATAACATCTAGAGCCCTAAGCTCATGACCTAGATTTGCTCATGTCAACCATTGCCTTGAACTGTTCATAGCATTTTTAGCTAGAGGCTCATGACTAAGAATAGTTCATATCATCCTCATCCTTGAGATATTCATAGCATCTAAAGGCTTGAGCTCACAACTCGGAATCGTTCATGTAAGCCATAGCCTTGAGTTGTTCATAGCATCGAGAGCTCTTGAGCTGAAGACCTAGAGTAGTTCATGTCAACCACAACCCTAAGTTGTTATAGCATCTATAGCACCACGCTCACAACCCATACTGGATCATGTCTACCATAGCACTGAGTTATTCATAGAATTTAAATCTATAGGCTCATGACTAAGAATCGTTGATATCATCCTCAACCCTGAGTTGTCAAAGCATCTAGAGGCCCGAGCTAATGGGATCTCA
Source organism: Vitis amurensis (assembly GCA_037355405.1). Lineage (NCBI taxonomy): Eukaryota > Viridiplantae > Streptophyta > Magnoliopsida > Vitales > Vitaceae > Vitis > Vitis amurensis. Next base: position 11,818,211 of record CM074687.1, on the reverse strand, counting down.
AGTCGTTCTTATTATCCATAACCCTGATCCGTTCAAAGCATCCATAGCCGGATTTGATGGCTTAGACTCGTTCATGTCATCCACAACTCTAAGTTGTTCATAGCTTCTAGAACCTTAAGCTCACAACTCGGAGTTGTTCATGTTAGCCACACCCTTATGTTATTCATAGCATCTAAAGCTTTAAGCTCATGAGCTATAGTCGTTCGTGTCATTCACAGCCCTGAGCTATTCATAACCTTCAAGGGCATGGTCTCAAGATCAAGAATCATTCATATCATTCACAACCTTGAGCTAGTCATAGCATCTAGAGGCCTGAGCTCACGGGATCCCAAGTCATTCTTATCATCCACAATCTTCAACTGATCATAGCATCCAAAGCCCTGAGCTCACAATAAGGAGTAGCTTATGTCATTCATAACTCTGAGCTATTCATATCATCTAGAGCCCTGGGCTGATGACTTAGGATTCATGTCATCAATAGCCTTACGTTGTTTATAACATCCAGAGTCCTCAGCTCATGACCCGTAGTCATTCATGTCAACTATAGCCCTGAGCTGTAGCTCATGATCCAATGTCATTCATGTCATCCCTAACCTTGATTTGTTCATAGGATTTATTGCCTTGAGCACATGACCCAAAGTTTTTGGTGTTATCCATAACCCTAAGCTCTTCATACCATCTCGAGCCTTGAGCTCATGACCTAAAGTTGTTCATTTCATCCATAACCCTTAACTATTCATAGAATCTAAAACCTTGAGTTCATGACCTAGAATCGTTCATATCATCCTCAACCTTTACTTGTTCATAGAATCTAGAGGTCTGAGCTCACGACATCTCGAGTTATTCTTATCATCCACAACCCTGTGTTGTTCAAAGTATCTAGAGCTTTGAGCGGACAACCCAGAGTCATTCATGTCATCCACAACCCTGGGTTTTTCATAACATTTAGAGCCCTGAGCTCATAAGCTAGAGTCATTCATGTCAACCATAACCCTGAGCTATACATAGCATCTAAAGTTTTAAGCTCACAACCTAAAGTCACTCATGTCTCTGAGATATTCATAGCATTTACGACCATGGGCTCATGACCAAGAATCATTGATAACATCCATAACCCTGAGTTGGTCATAGCATCTAGAGGTCTGAGCTCACAGGATCCCGAGTCATTCATATCATCGACAACCCTAAGTTGATGGTAGAAGCTAGAGGCCTAAGCTCATGATAGAAAGTAGCTCATATCATCCACAACCTTAAGTTGTTCATAGTATATAGAGCCTTGGGCTCACGACTAAAAGCTATTCATGTCATCTGTAGCCCTATGTTGCTCATAGCATCTAGAGCCCTTAAGTCACGACCTATTTTCGTTCATGTCAACCACAACCTTGAGTTGTTGATAGGATCTCGAGCCCTTAGCTTATGACTCGATGTAATTCATGTCATCTACAAGCCTGAGCTCTTCATAGGATCTATAGCCCTAAGCTCAGGACCCGGAGTCGTTCATGTTTTCCATAACCCTCAGTTATTCATACCATCTCGATCGCTTAGCTCATGACCCGTAGTCATTATTTCATCCACAACCCTAAACTATTCATAACATCTTGAGCCTTGAGTTCATGACCCAAAATTTTTCATATCATCTACAACCATGGGTTGTTCGTATCATCTATATCCTTAAACTCATAACCTAGAATCGTACATATCATTCACCACTGTGAGTTGTACATAGTATCTAGAAGCTCATGACCTAGCAAAGTTCATGTCATCGACAACCTTAAGTTGTCATAGTATCGATAGTCTTGAGCTCACGACCCAAAGATGTTCATGTGAACCACAAACCTAAGCTATTCATAGTATTTAGAGCCATGTGCTCATGACCCAAAGTCATTCATATCATCTACAACCCTCAGTTGTTTAGAACTTCCAGAGTCCTAAACCCATGACCCGTAGTCGTTAATGTCAACCACAACCTTGAGTTAGTCATAGCATCTAAAGCCTTGAGCTCAAGATATTAAGTTGTTCATGTTAGCTACTACCATGAGCTGTTCATAACATTTCGAGCTTTGCGCTTAGGACTAAGAATCGTTCATATGATTCATAGCCTTAGGACTAAGACTGACTTCCCTCGTGTCTTGATTGAAAGGCGCCATGAATGGCTTGACACGGTGGCCATTGACTTTGAAAGTGTCTGTGCTGTTGGAATTTAGTAGTTCCACTACTCCATTGGAATGCACTTGGTGAATAATGAAAGGGCTTATCCACCTTGATTTTAGCTTTCGTGGAAAGATGTGGAGCCTAGAGTCATAGAGTAAGACTCTTTGTCCCTTTTAAAATTCTTTGTTAGAGATTAATTGATCATGCCACCTCTTCATCCTCTGTTTTGCAATTTTGGAATTGATGTAGGCATCATTTCTCAATTCCTCCATCTCATTAAGGTCTAAGCACCTCTTCATCCCGGCTCTGTTCAAGTCCATGTTTACCTTCTTAATTGCCCACCAAGCCTTGTATTCAACTTCCATAGGGAGATGGCATGCTTTGCCATAGACTAGGCGATAAGGAGACATGCCAAGAATAGTCTTGTAAGCTGTTCTGTATGCCCATAGTGAATCATGGAGCTTAATACACCAATCTCTTCTGCTCATGTTCACCACTTTCATTAATATATTCTTGATTTCCCTGTTTGCCAACTCAACTTGCCTAGAAGTCTGAGGGTGGTAAGGTGTAGCTACCTTGTGCTTCACCCCATACTTGGCTAAGAGAGTTTCAAAAGGCTTGTTGCAAAAATGAGTACCTCCATCACTGATTATGGCCTTAGGCACCCAAATCTTGGGAAGATGTTCTCTTTGAGAAACTTGAGAACAACTTTGTAGTCATTGTGTTTACATGGGATTACCTCAACCCATTTAGAAACATAGTCTACCCCCACCAAAATGTAAGAGTTACCAAAAGACATAGGGAAAGGTCCCATGAAGTCAATACCCCAAACATCGAAAAGATCAACTATTAAAATGGGGTTCATATGCATTTGGTTCCTACATGTTAACTTCCCAAGCCTTTGGCATCTATCACAGCTCCTACACATGTTGTGAGCATCTTTGAAAAGTGATGGCCAATTGAAACTTGATAGCAACACCTTCATGGCTATTTTCTGAGAGGCAGAGTGGCCTCCACATGCGCTTTTGTGGCAATGACTGAGGATCCCCTGTTGCTCTTGTTCAGGGACACACTTCCTTATTATTTGATCTACACAATACTTGAAAAGAAAAGGTTCTTCCCAATAGTAGCATGAATTTTTGCAAAGAAGTGCTTCCTATCTCGTGCTTTCCACTCACTTGGAACTTCACCAATAACTAGATAGTTAGCAATATGAGCATACCAAGGAGCATATTCTAACAACATGAGTGACTCCTCCGGAAAATCATCATTAATAGGCAAACCATGGGAATTATGCGCTATAGCCAGCCTTGAAAGGTGGTCAGCTACCACATTCTCCACTCCTTTCTTGTCTTTGATTTGGATATTGAACTCTTGTAGTAAGAGAATCCATCTAATCAGCCTTGCTTTTGCATCTTTCTTTGCTAATAAGTACTTCAAAGCTGAGTGGTTAGTGAAAATCACAATGAAAGACCCTACTAGATAAGCACGAAATTTGACCAAGGCAAAAACTACAACCAACAATTCTTTCTTTATGGTTGTGTAGTTTCTTTGCGCTTCGTTCAATGTTTTGCTTGCATAGTAGATCACATAGGACTTTCCATCCTCTATTTGACTAAGAACAACTCCTATAGCAAAGTCACTGGCATCACACATCACTTCAAAAGGTAGTTGCCAGTTAGGAGCCCTCACTATTGGAGCGGTTGTCAAGAACTACTTCAGTTGCTCAAAACTCTTTTGACAACTCTCATCCCATACAAATTTAGCATCCTTCACCAATAGTTCACAAAGAGGCTTTCAAAGTTTAGAGAAATCTTTAATAAACCTCATGTAGAACCCAACATGGCCAAGGAATTGCCTTTCTCCTTTTACAGTTGTTGGGGATGGCAATTTGACAATAAGTTCCACCTTTGCTTTATCAACTTCAATGCCTTTCTTGGAGATGATGTGGCCAAGGACAATTCCTTGATGTACCATAAAATGACATTTCTCCCAGTTAAGCACTAAGTTCTTTTCAATGCATCAGTTCAGAACAGTTTCCAAGTCGACTAAGCATTCCTCAAATGTACTTCCATATATGGTGATATCATCCATAAAAACTTCCATAATACGTTCCACCATATCACTGAAAATGCTTAACATACATCATTGGAATGTTGCAGGTGCATTGCATAAACCAAAAGGCATTCTTCTGTAGGCATATGTTCCAAATGGACATGTGAAAGTGGTCTTCTACTGGCTTCAACATCAATTTCTATTTGAAAATACCTGGAGTAGTTGTCCAAGAAACAATAGAAAGGATGGCCTGAGACTCTCTCCAACACTTGATCAATAAATGGCAATGGAAAATGATCATTCCTTGTCACAACATTCAATTTTCTATAATCAATATACACCCTCTAACCTGATGTGAGGCGTGTAGCAACTTCTTCTCCCTTATCATTTTGTACCATTATGATCCCTGATTTCTTTGGCAATACTTGAGTAGGACTCACCCATGGGCTATCTGATATGAGGTAGATAATACCGACCTGAAGTAGCTTAAGAACCTCAACTCGCACCACCTCTTGCATATGAGGATTCAATCTTCTTTGAGGTTGACAAACTAGCTTAGTTTCTTCTTCCATGTATATATGATGTGTATAGACTAAAGGGCTGATACCTTTCAAGTCAGGTATTTGCCATCCTATTGCTTTCTTACATCTCCTGAGAACTTCAAGTAAACACTCCTCCTGAGGAGTGGTAAGAGATGAAGATATAACAACATGGCACTTATTCTCTTCTAGGTATGCATACTTCAACTCCGTGGGTAGTGGCTTTAGAATAAGCTTTGAGGCCTCCTCTTTAACTGCTTCTTGTGCCTCCTCCTCATTGAACAAAGGTAGAATTTCTTCTGTCCTCCTCCAAGGTGGCAGAGTAGCAAGCAAATCTGAGGGTTCAAGTAACCCTTCATCAAGATCCCCAAGACTTTCATTCAACTTCTCTTGTATTTTCTGATTATAATGCTCCTCCACTAAAGTGTCAATGATGCACACCTCTTCTGGACCTTCTTCTTCTTCCGGATTGATTGGCCTATTGCACATATAGAAGTTATTGAGCTCCAATGTCATGTTGCCAAATGTGAGTTGCATGAGTCCATTCCTACAATTGATGATTGCATTTGATGTAGCTAGGAATAGTATTCCAAGTATGATAGGAACATAATTAGTTTCTTTGACAATTGGGTCCGTATCAAGAACAACAAAATCCACTAGATAGTAGAAATTTTCAACTTGAACTAAGACATCTTCAATCATCCCTCTTGGAATCTTCATTGACCTATCTGCTAGAGATAGAGTGATTGATGTTGGCTTCAATTCACCAAGTCCCAATTGCTTGTAGACAGAGTATGGTAGCAAATTCACACTTGCCCCCAAGTCCAACAAAGCTTTCTCCACTAACTTCCCTCCAATCATCACTGAGATGGTAGGGCAGCCCGAATCTTTGTACTTCACTAGAGACTTGCACTGTATGATGACACTTACTTGCTCAGTCAAGAAGGATTTCTTATTCACATTCAACCCTCTTTTGATAGTGCACATGTTCTTCAGGAATTTTGCATAAGTCGGCACTTGTTTGATCATGTCTAGTAATGGGATGTTGACCTTCACTTGCCTCAGCACTTCAAGAATTTCTAATGCATTGTTGATTCCCTTTTTTCCATACAAAGCTTGAGGAAAAGGTGGAGGCATGTGTTTCTTCATCACATCTCCATTGATAACTATCTTCTCCGGATCTTCATTCACTGTTGAATCATGGTCCTCTTTCCTTCCATTGCTCCCTTTCTTCTTTCCTTTGATTTCCTTCCTCTTCTCTATCTTTTTTTCTCCACTCTCTATTTCATCATATGGCTTGGGTGTTGGCAGCTCAACCTCTTTCCCACTCCTCAGAGTGATCATGGCTTTGACATCCCTCACCTGTGAAGATTCTCCCTCATGAGCCTCCACTTCATGGATACCCTTAGGGTTTTGGTGAGGTTGAGAAGGAAACCTTCCCTTCTCTTGCACTGTGTTAAGGTTGGTGAGTTTTGAGATTGAGTATTGGAGATTATCTATCTTCTGAGATAGATCATTTTTCATTCCATCCATCCTTTTATTCAACGTATTCTCTACACTGTCGATCCTTTGGCTGAGTTGAGCACTGATGGATTTCTAGTCTCCAACAAAATCTCCCATGACCTTGCTTAGATTCACTATTGCTTGCTCAAGATTTGGAGCTTGTTGAGATGCTTGACCTGGTTGCGTGTACTGAAGTGCTCTTGGTTTCCAGGAGAAATTTGGATGGTTCCTCCAATTTGAATTTTAGGTATTTAAATATGAAGCATTGTTATTGGGCTTGAATTGTCCAGTAACATTCGCTTGATCTCCAAACATTTCTCTAATAGTTGGAATTGTAAGACACTCCTCCACCAAGTGCTCATAAGATTGACAAATGGATCAGGGCATAACTTGCACTAGTGTTTCAGAAACGACTTGCACTTCACGTATCTTTTCCAGTTCTAGCTCCTCCAATCTTCTTGTCACAGCTGCAAATTTTTCTTTCATGTCAATATCTTCGTTCAAGGTATACATCCCAGCCTTAGCATTAAGAGCATTTGGTTGAGACTTCATTTTTCCCACTTCTCCCCTATTCAGTTCATCCCATCCTCTTGAAACTTCAGCAACATAATTCAAGAAATCCATGGCTTCCTCCGGATTCTTACTCATGAAGTCTCCTCCGCACATCGTTTCTAAGAGTTGCTTCATTGAGGAAGACATACCATCGTAAAAATAGTTCACCAATAGCCATGCATCAAAGCCATGGTGAGGACAAGCGTTGATAGCTTCCATGTATCTTTCCTAACATTCATAGAATTTCTCATTCTCCTTAGCTGAGAAGTTTGAAATTTTCCTTTTCAAGCCATTGGTCCTATGAGTAGGGAAAAATTTCTTGAGAAATTCAGCTTGCAAATCAGTCCAAGTTTGGATACTCCTTGGCCTTAAAGAATTAAGCCAAATCTTGGCCTTATCCTTCAAAGTGAAAGGAAATAGCTTTAGCCTCATCAAGTCAATTGAAGCTCCTCCCTCTTGCAATGTATTACAAATATCTTCAAATTCCTTGATATGCGCATAGGGATTCTCACTTTCCATCCTATGGAATGTAGGTAGAAGTGGCACAATATGTGGTCTAATTACTAGCTACTCTATAGGAGGCACTATGCATGATGGTGCACTCATACGAGGTGGATGCATGCGGTCCCTCATTGATCTAAATGCATTGGGATTGTCCTACTGACCATGGTGACTATGCTGATCTGTAGGTGTAGCTTCCATGATGTTCAAGCACAATTCCAACTTTGTTTCATGAGGTGTTTCAATTTTCACAAGTCTTCCTCCTATGTCTCGTATCCAATATGGCATACACAACTAGTAACAACTGTAACAAAAACAAAGAAAACAAAAGAAAACAATACTAAAAAAAACTAAGATTAACTAAAAACTAAATTAAAAGATCGGCTATAATATGAACAAGTAAAAGAAACAATTAAAAAGAGTTAGTAAAAGAAAAAAAGAAGTCACCAAACTTGTGATGAAGATCACAAGTGTTTTGGAAAAGTTTATATCACTGTAAAGTTGGCACCATCCCCGGAAGCGGTGCCATTTGATTCGTGCCCAGCTGGTGTATGCCCTATTGATTGGTGTTCAATCAGCTAGTGTACTCTGATTTCAGTCCTTAGACGGGAGTAATCAACAAAATTTATAAACCTATTTCACCATATACTAGGGTAGCATTAACTAGCATAGCATAGTGGCTTTAAGATCGTCCATAGGGAAAAGTTTTCAAATTACAATTGATATTAGTTCAAAAATTGAAATGGTGCTTTTTCTTTTCAAGGTTGGCTTTAAAAGAAAACATAAGTATTTATGAAAAGGTTGGTTTTAAGTGAAAGCAAAAATAAAGTAACTGAAATTACTTACAAAGAAAAGTGCTTCTTGGAGTTTTAGATCACTAGGCTCAGGTTCCTTATACAAAAAGGGAGATTTCGATCACTTGGATCTTTTCCTCGCATTGGGGATTTAACATATAGTTATTTCCCGATCCGGTGTGGTACTGATGCTTCCCTTTAATGGTTTCAAACACTAAATACCTGTCACTAAATCATCTTACAGTGGGTCATACCTCTCACCTGATATTAGCCATTCAGGGTGATCCTTAACCTTGGATTACCCGTCAAAAGCTCGCAAGAGATAACTAATGGATGTCTCCTGGGAGTCCAAAAGCTTACCAAATGTTGGCTATTCTAGATAATCCTACCTTTAAACCACCTCTCAGAGGCTCGCAAGAGATAAACTAGTCCATCATTCTTGGATTGCTTTGGTGATAAAAAAGCTATCAAAAACACCAAAACATAACACAACTTGATTAGAAACGATTGCAAGGGTGCTTAACAGGCCAATTGAGTTAAAAGGTAATAACTACTACTCAAAAGTGTTTAAAATAGCTAATTACAAGCTATAAAATATCACTTTTTGAGTAGTAATCACTGTTCATAGAATCTTGAGACGAATGCTCATGACATAAAGTAGTACATCTCATCCGTAATGCTATGTTGGTCATAGCATTTAGAGCCATGGTCTCATGGTCTCATGGTCTCATGGTCCGAAGTCATTCATTTCATCCATATCCTTGTACTATTCATAGCATATAGAGCCTTTTATTCATGACCTAGAATCGTTCATATCATCCACAACCCTAAGCTCTTCATAGCATCTAAATCCTTGAACTCACAACCTAGACTCGTGCATATCATCCACAGCCCTGTGTTGTTCACAGCATTTAGAGCCCTAAGCTCATGACTCGAAGTCGTTCATGTCATTCATAGCCTTGAGAAGTTCTTAGCATATAAAGCCTTGAGTTCATGACTCGGAGTAGCTCATATCATCTACAGCCTTGAGTTGATCATAGCATCTAGAGTTGTGAGCTCATGACCCAGAGTCCTTCATGTCATCCACAAACCTGAGAAATTCATAGCATCTAGAGCCGCCTTGAGGTCACAACCCAGAGTAGCTCATATAATCCACAAACTTGAGCTGTTCATAGCATCTAAAGTCATGAGCTCCTAACCCAGAGTCATTCATGTCAACCACAAACCTAAGTTATTCATAGTATGTAGAGCCCTGACCTCATAATCTAGAGTCATTCATGTCATCCACACCCTTGAGCTATTCAAAGCATCTAGAATGCTGAGCTCATGACCTGAAGTTTTTCATGTCAACCACAACCTTGAGTTATTCATAGCATCTAGAGCCTTAAGCTCACTACCTAGAGTCATTCATGTCATCCATGTCCTATGTTGTTCATAGAATTTAGAGCCATAGCTCACAACCAAGAATCCTTTATATCATCTACAATCCTGAGTTGTTCATAACATATAGAGGCCTAAGCTCATGGGATCCCGATTCATTCATATCTTCCAATACCTTGAGTTCTTCCTAGCATCCAGAGTCGTAAGCTCACGACCCGGAATAGCTCATGTCACCCACAACCTTGAGTTGTTCATAGCATCTAGAGCCTTGAGTTCACGACCGAGACTCATTCTTGTCAACCACAACCCTGAGTTGTTCATGACATATATAGCCTTGAGCTCATGACTAGGAGTCCTCCATGTCATCCACCACCCTTAGCTTTTCATGACATTTAAAGCCATAGGCTCACAACCAAGAATCATTCATATGAACCTCAGCACTAAGTTATTCATAGAATCTAGAGGCCTAAGGTCACGGGATCCCGCGTCATTTATATCATCCACAACAATAAGGTGTTCATAACATCTAGGGTCTTGAGCTCACGATACAAAGTCATTTATTCATCCATAACCCTGAGTTGTTCATTCTGTCTAGAGCCTTGAGTTCATGACCCAATATCGTTCATGTTATCCACGACCCTGAGTTGTTCATAGCATCTAGAACCTTGAGCTCATGACCCAGAATTGTGTGTATCATTCATAACATGGAGCTGTTCATAGCATCTAGAGACCTCAGCTCATGACCCTGAGTAGTTCATGTCATTAATATGCATAAGTTGTTCATAGCATGTAGAGCCCTGAGCTCATGACTTGGAGTTGTTCATGTTAACCATAGGCCTATGCTCTTCATAATATGTAGAGCCCTGAGCTCATGACCTAGAGTCGTTCATGTCATCCACAACTCTAAGTTGTTCATAGCATCTAAAGCCCTCAACTCATAACTCGGAGTCATTCATGTCAACTATAACCTTGAGTTGTTCATAGCATCTCAAGCATTGAGTTCACGACCCAAAGTTTTTTATGTTAAACATAGCCTTGAGTTGTTCATAGCATCTAAAGCCTTGAGCTCACTACTCGGAGTCATTCATGTCAGCCATAACCCTCAGGTACTCATAGCATTTAGAGCCATGAGCTCACGACCAAGAACTATTCATATGGTCCACAACCTTGATCTGCTCATAGCATCTAGAGGACTAAGGTCACAAGATCACGAGTCGTTAATATCATCCACAACCCTGAGTTGTTCATAGCATCCAAAGTCCTAAGCGTATAACCCGGAGTAGCTCATGTCCTTGAAAACCATGAGTTGTTTATAGCATCTAAAGCCCTAAGCTCATGACCCAAACTCATTCTTGTCAACCACAACCCTGAGTTTTTCATAACATATAGAGCCCTAAGCTCACAACTCGTAATCTTTCATGTGATGCACAACCTTGAGTTGTTCATAACATTTAAATCCATTGGCTCACGACTAAGAATCGTTCACATTATCCTTAACCTTAAGCTATTCATAGCATCTAGAAGCTTAGGCTCATGGGATCCTAATTCGTTCATATCATCCATAACTTTGAACTCAAAACTGGGAGTCGTTCATGTCATCCACAACCCTAAGCTCATGAAGCAAATAAATTCATATCATCAATAGCTTTGAGCTGTACATAGCATTTAAAGGCTTGACCTCATGGGATCCTAAGTCATTCATAACATCCATAATGCTTAGTTGTTCCTAACATCCGTAACCCTCAGCTCATGAGTTGTTCATAGCGTTTAGAGTCATGAGCTCACGACCCAGAGTCATTCATGTCAACCACAACCCTAAGTTGTTCATAGTATCTAAAGCCCTAAGCTCATGACCCGGAGTCATTCATGTCCTCCATAGCCTTAAGCTATTCATAGCATTTAGAGCATTAAGCTCATAACCTGGAGTAGCTCATGTCATCCATAATCCTTAGTTGTTCATAGAATCTAGAGCCCTAAGCTCATGACCCGAACTTCTTCTTATCAACCATAACCATGAGTAGTTCATAACATCTAAAGCCTTCAACTCATTACCTAGGGTTGTCCATAGCATCCATAACCTTGAGTTGTTCAGCATATAAAGGCTTGAGTGCACAATGTAGAATTGTTATTAACATCCAAAGCCCTGAGTGGTTCATAGCATTTAGAGGCCTCAAGTCATAGGAGACTGAGTCATTCATATCATCCACAACTATGAGTTGTTCATAGAATCTAGACCCCTTAACTCACGACCCAAAGTTGTTCAAGTCAACCACAACCCTGAGTTGTTGATAACATCATGAACTCTAAGCTCACAACTCAGAGTTGTTCATGTCATCCACAACATTAAGAAATTCATAGCATCTAAAGGCTTGAGCTCATGACATAAAATCATTCGTTATTTTCCTAACCTTGATCAATTTATAAAATCTAGAGAACTGAGCTCACAAGATCCCAAATCGTTCATGTTATCCACAACTTTGAGTTGTTCATAACTTCTAGAACCTTGAGCTCAGGACTCGGAGCCTTTCATGTCAACCATAACCCTAAGTTATTCATAGAATCTTGAGGCCATGACCTAGAGTCATTCATGTCACCCATAACCCCGAGTTGTTAAGCATATAGAGCCCTAAGCTCATAACCTAGAGTCATTCACATCAACCATAACCTTGAGTTGTTCATAGCATCTAGAGGCTTGAAATCATGACATGATTACTACTCAAAAAGTGTTATTTCATAGCTTGTAATTAACTCTTTTAAACACTTTTGAGTAGTAGTTATCACCTTTTAACCCAATTAACATATTAAGGACCCTTACAATCAATTCTAATCAAATTGTGTTAAGTTTTGGTGTTTTGATAGCTTTTTGATCACCAAAGCAATCAAAGATTGAGGAGAGTTCTTTCGAATCCATAAGCAAATCCAGAATACAAGGAGTATGGGATCCCTGCTCATTCCACCCGGGTAGGAATTCCATCCGGTTGCCGCCACTTTCCACCTGGATGTATCACATCCGGAATTCTGCTCCCGCATCCGACTGCCGCCATTCCATCCGTCTGCCGCCACTTTCCAACCGGATGTACCACATCCGGAATTCTACTGCGCCGCCATTCCACCCGGATATTTTACCGCTGACATTCCATTTGGATATTCACATCCGGAACCCTGACGCCGGATGGGAAAGGCGTTTCAACTTCTTCGGTCACACATATCCGGATCCGCTTATAGCGCTTACCCAGAGAGTTTCGCAGCCATTTGCATAGTGTCGCGATGTTCTCCTGAAGCTTCCCGATATGTGCGATCGACATTTTGAGATATTTTGGGATATTTTTCTTTAGATATTTGATGTCTAAATCCCCAAACTCTCCTTGTAACCCACCAATTATAGGATTCCTTAGTTATTAAGTTTGGAAAAAGGATGAATAACCTTGTTTATATTATTATTGTAATTTTGATATAAATATCTCTTAGGAGCCTGCTCTCAAGAGACGACAGATCTTTTGTATAGTTTTTCAAAGGAAGAAAAATATAGAGTTTTGCTCTACTTTTACCTTCTCATTTTGATTTTATTTTGTTACTAGCCAAAAAAGCTCTGAGGATGTTTCCTCAGAGAATGAGTGGCTAGACTTTCAGTTCCTTGGAGTTAAGGTTGTCGAAAGGTTCCAAGTGCAAGAATTAGTAGCTTTGTGGTTTTAGCCATTAATGAAGAGAAAGTGTGATTCTTTAATGATTTCTATGTTTTTAGTTAACTTAAAATGCCTTCAATTCACTTGAGCCAACACTTGGTAAGGCAAGTGATCTCCGTCCATGGAGATGCACTAGTTTACCTCTTGCGAGCTTTTGGGAAGTGACTTGAAGGTAGGATTTTCTAGAATAGCCAACACTTGGTAAGCTTTTGGACTCCACGGAGACATCCATTAGTTATCTCTTGCGAGCTTTTGACAGGTAATCCAAGGTTAAAGATCACCTTGAATGGCAAGTGCTAGGTGAGAGGTATGAACCATTGCAAGATGCATCAGTGAGAGGGATTTAGTGTTTGAACCCATTAAAGGGAAGCATCTGTACCACACCGATTAAAGAATTGACTATATGTTAATTCTCTAATGCGAGGAAATGAACCAAATGACCGGAGCTCTGTTTTTGCATGAGGAACCTCCCCTATGAACCTAAACCTCCAAGGAATGTTTTTCTTCATAAGTAATTTCAGTTACTATTTTTGGGTTAGTTTAAAACCAAACCTTTTTCAAACATCTTTATGTTTTCTTTTAAAGCTAACCTTGAAATGAAAAGGCACCAATTCATCTTTGAATTGGTATCATTTATGAATTGAAAACCCTTCCCAGTGAACGATCCTAGAGCCACTATGCTATAATAGCTTTGTCTTTGCTACCCTAGTTCATGGTGTAATAGGTTATAAATTTTGTTGATTACTCCCTCAATCAAGGAGCACCAGCTAGACATGAATCAGCTGATACACCAAGTGGGCACGAATCAAAATGGAGCCGTTGCCGAGGAAGGTGCCAACTTCAGAGTGATACTATTTTAGAGTACTTGTGATTTTCATCACAAGTTTGGTAACTTTTCTTTCATTTTACTAATTCTTATTTTTTTATTTTATTGTATATTTACTTGTTCATAATCTAATATATCTTTTAAATTCAGTTTAGTTCTTTTTTTTTCTGGTAGCCCTGTTTTTCTTTTGTTTTCTTTTATTTTCGTTTTAATTACAGTTGATACTAGTTGTGTATGCCAAATTGGATACGAGACAGTGAAGGAAGGCTTGTTAAACGTGATACACCTCATATCAAGGAATTGGAATTGAGCTTGAATATCATGGAAGCTACACCTGAAGATCAACATAGTCACCATGGTCATCAGGACAATCCCAATGAATTCAGATCAATGAGGGACCGAATGCATCCACCTCGTATGAGTGCACCATCATCTACAGTGCCCCCTATAGAGCAGCTAGTGATCAGATCGTATATTGTTCCACTTCTACCAACTTTCCATGGGATGGAAAGTGAGAATCCCTACGCACATATCAAGGAATTTGAAGATGTTTGTAATACATTCCAAGAGGGAGGAGCTTCAATAGACTTGATGAGGCTTAAGCTATTTCCTTTTACCTTAAAGGATAAGGCCAAGATTTGGCTAAATTCTTTAAGGCCAAGGAGTATCCGTACTTGGACTGACTTACAAGCTGAATTCCTCAAGAAATTTTTTCCCACTCATAGAACAAATGGCTTGAAGAGGCAAATTTCAAATTTCTCCGCTAAAGAGAATGAGAAATTCTATGAGTGTTGGGAAAGATACATGGAAGCCATTAATGCTTGTCCTCACCATGGCTTTGATACATGGTTGTTGGTGAGTTATTTCTATGATGGGATGTCTTCCTCAATGAAGCAATTCCTAGAAACAATGTGTGGAGGGGATTTCATGAGTAAGAATCCTGAGGAAGCTATGGATTTCTTGAGTTATGTAGCTAAAGTCTCAAGGGGGTGGGATGAACCAAACAGAGGAGAAGTGGGAAAGATGAAGTCTCAACCGAGTGCTTTCAATGCTAAGGCTGGGATGTATACCTTGAATGAAGATGATGATATGAAAGCAAAGTTTGCGGCTATGACAAGAAGATTGGAGGAGCTAGAACTGAAAAAGATGCATGAAGTACAAGTTGTTGCTGAAACACTAGTGCAAGGACAACCATGTCTTATTTTTCACTCTTATGAACACTTGGTGGAGGAGTGCCCTACAATTCCAGTTCTAAAGGAAATGTTTGGAGATCAAGCAAATGTCATTGGACAATTCAGGCCCAATAACAATGCTCCGTATGGAAATACTTACAACTCAAGTTGGAGGAATCATCCAAATTTCTCATGGAAGGCAAGAGCACCTCAGTACCAACAGCCGGCTCAACCATCTCAACAATCTTCAAGTCTTGAACAAGCAATAGTAAATCTCAGCAAGGTTGTGGGAGATTTTGTTGGAGAACGAAAAGCCATCAATGCTCAACTCAGTCAAAGAATCGATAGTGTAGAGAGTACTTTGAATAAAATGATAGATGGAATGCAAAATGATCTATCTCAAAAGATAGATAATCTCCAATACTCAATCTCAAGGCTCACTAACTTGAACACAGTGCAAGAGAAGGGTAGATTTCCTTCTCAACCTCACCAAAACCCCAAGGGTATCCATGAAGTGGAAACTCATGAGGGAGAATCTTCCCAAGTGAGAGATGTTAAAGCCTTGATCACTCTAAGGAGTGGTAAAAAGGTTGAGCCACTAACACCCAAGTCACATGTTGAAGAAGAAGAAGAAATAAAGAAGGGGGAGGAAATGAAAGGAAAGAAGAAAGATGTCAGTGAAATGAAGGAGGACCATGATTCAACAATGAATGAAAATCCGAAGAAAGAGCTTATTAAGGAAGAATTGATGAGAAACGCACATCTCCACCTTTTCCTCAAGCTTTGCATGGGAAAAAGGGGATAAAAAATGCATCAGAAATTCTTGAAGTATTGAGACAAGTGAAAGTCAATATCCCACTGCTGGATATGATTAAGCAAGTTCCAACGTATGCAAAATTCCTAAAGGACTTATGTACTATCAAAAGAGGGTTGAATGTGAACAAGAAAGCCTTCTTGACTGAACAAGTAAGTGCAATCATACAATGCAAGTCTCCTTTGAAGTACAAAGATCCGGGATGTCCTACCATTTCAGTCATGATTAGAGAAAAGGTAGTGGAGAAAGCTTTGTTAGACTTGGGAGCAAGTGTGAATTTGCTACCATACTCTGTCTACAAGCAATTGGGACTTGGTGAGTTGAAGCCAACATCAATCACCCTATCTCTAGCAGATAGATCAGTAAAAATTCCAAGGGGGGTAATTGAGGATGTCTTAGTTCAAGTTGATAATTTCTACTATCCGGTAGATTTTGTTGTTCTTGATACGGATCCTATTGTAAAGGAAGCTAATTCAGTTCCTATCATCCTTGGAAGGTCATTCCTTGCTACCTCAAATGCAATCATCAATTGTAGGAATGGATTCATGCAACTCACTTTTGGCAGCATGACACTTGAGCTCAACATTTTTTATATGTCTAAAAAGCAAATCACTCCGAAAGAAGAAGAAAGTCCAGAAGAGGTATGCATTATCGACACTCTAATGGAGGAGCACTATAATCAGAATATGCAAGACAAGCTGAATGAAAGTCTTGGGGATCTTGAAGAAGGGTTGTTTGAACCCCTTGATGTGCTTGCTACTCTACAAAGTTGGAGGAGGAGAGAAGAGATTCTACCTTTGTTCAATAAAGAGGAAGGAGAAGCTGTTGAAGAAGAGACCCCAAAGCTCAATTTGAAGCCTCTGCCCGTAGAGCTGAAATATACATACCTTGAAGAAAATAATCAATGTCCTGTTGTTATATCTTCATCTCTTACTAGTCATCGGGAGATTTCTCTACTTGAAGTTCTCAAGAGGTGTAAGAAAGCAATAGGATGGCAAATATCTAACTTGAAAGGCATTAGTCCTTTGGTTTATACACATCACATATAAATGGAGGAAGAAGCTAAACTAATTCGTCAACCTCAAAGAAGATTGAATCCTCATTTACAAGAAGTGGTGCGAGCTGAAGTGTTGAAGCTACTTCAAGCAGGTATTATTTACCCCATATCTGACAGCCCTTGGGTGAGCCCTACTCAAGTGGTACCAAAGAAATCAGGGATTACTGTGGTTCAGAATGAAAAAGGAGAAAAATTGCTACACGCCTCACTTCAGGTTGGAGGGTGTGTATTGATTATAGAAAGTTGAATCTTGTGACAAGGAAAGATCATTTTCCACTCCCGTTTATTGATCAGGTGTTGGAGAGAGTCTCTTGGCCATCCTTTTTATTGTTTCTTGGACAGGTACTCTGGATATTTTCAAATTGAGATTGATGTGGAAGATCAGGAGAAGACCACTTTCACATGTCCGTTTGGAACATATGCCTACAAAAGAATGCCTTTTGGTTTATGCAATGCACCTGCAACATTCTAAAGATGTATGCTGAGTATCTTCAGTGATATGGTGGAGCAAATTATGGAGGTTTTCATGGATGACATCACCGTATATGGAGGTACATTTGAGGAATGCTTAGTCAATTTGGAAGCGGTTCTTAACAGATGCATTGAGAAGGACTTGGTGCTCAACTGAGAGAAATGCCATTTTATGGTACGTCAAGGAATTGTCCTTGGCCATATCATCTCCGAGAAAGGCATTGAAGTTGATAAAGCAAAGGTGGAGCTTATTGTCAAATTGTTGTCCCCAACAATTGTAAAAGGAGTAAGGCAATTCCTTGGCCACGTAGGGTTCTATAGGAGATTTATAAAAGATTTCTCTAATCTTTCAAAACCTCTTTGTGAGCTTTTAGCTAAGGATGCTAAGTTTGTAAGGGATGAAAGATGTCAAAATAGCTTTGATCAACTGAAGAAATTCTTGACAACCGCTCCAATAGTAAGGGCTCCTAACTGGCAACTACCATTTGAAGTGATGTGTGATGCCAGTGACTTTGCTATAGGAGTTGTACTTGGCCAAAGAGAATATGGGAAGCCCTACGTGATCTACTATGCAAGCAAAAAATTGAACGAAGCTCAAAGAAACTACACAACTACGAGAAAAAGAATTTTTAGCCATGTGGTGTTTGCTTTAGGCAAGTTTCGTGCTTATTTGGTAGGGTCTTTCATCATTGTCTTCACTGACCATTCAACCTTGAAGTATTTATTGACAAAGCAAGATGCAAAAGCAAGGTTGATTAGATTGATTCTTTTGTTACAAGAATTTGATCTCCAAATCGAGAGACAAGAAAGGGGTGGAGAATGTGGTAGTGACCACCTTTCAAGGTTGGTTATAGCACATAATTCCCATGTCTTACCTATTAATGATGACTTTCCTAAGGAATCACTTATGTTGCTAGATAAAGCTCCTTGGTATGCTCATATTGCTAACTATTTAGTTACTGGTGAAGTTCCGAGTGAGTGGAATGCACAAGATAGGAAGCACTTCTTTGAAAAAATTCATGCTTATTATTGGGAGGAGCCTTTCCTTTTCAAGTATTCTGTAGATCAGATCATAAAAAAGTGTGTCCCTGAAGAATAGCAACAAGGGATCCTCAGCCATTTCCATGAGAATGCATGTGGAGGCCATTTTGCCTCTCAAAAAACAGCCATGAAGGTGTTGCAATCAGGGTTTACTTGGCCATCGCTTTTCAAAGATCCCCACATCATGTGTAGGAGTTGTGATAGATGCCAAAGACTCGAGAAGCTTATAAAAAGAAACCAAATGCCCATGAACCCCATCCTTATAGTTGATCTTTTTTATGTTTAGGGTATTGACTTCATGGGACCTTTCCCAATGTCTTTTGGTAACTCTTATATATTGGTGGGGGTGGACTATGTTTCCAAATGGGTGGAGGCAATCCCCTGTAAGCATAATGATCACAGGGTGGTTCTCAAATTTCTTAAGGAGAACATCTTCTCAAGGTTTGGGGTGCCCAAGGCTATAATCAGTGATGGAGGTACTCATTTTTGCAACAAACCTTTTGAAACCCTATTAGCCAAGTATGGAGTGAAGCATAAGGTAGCTACACCTTATCATCCTCAAACTTTCGGGCAAGTGGAGCTAGCAAACAGGGAAATCAAGAATATACTGATGAAAGTGGTGATCACGAGCAGAAAAGATTGGTCTTTTAAGATTCATGATTCACTATGGGCATACAGAACAACTTACAAGACTATTCTTGGTATGTCTCCTTATCACCTAGTCTATGGCAAAGCATGCCATCTCCCTGTGGAAGTTGAGTATAAAGCTTGGTGGGCAATCAAGAGGTTGAACATGGACTTGATCAGAGCTGGGAAAAAAAGGTGCTTAGACCTTAATGAGATGAAGGAATTAAGAAATGATGCTTACATCAATTCCAAAGTTGCAAAACAGAGGATGAAGAGGTGGCATGATCAATTAATCTCCAACAAAGAATTCCATAAAGGAAAAAGAGTCTTGCTTTATGATTCAAGACTCCATGTCTTTTCAGGGAAGCTCAAGTCAAGGTGGATAGGCCCTTTCATTATTCACCAAGTGCATCCCAATGGAGTGGTGGAATTACTGAATTCCAAAAGCACTAACATTTTCAAGGTCAATGGTCATCATCTCAAGCCATTCATTGAGCCATTCAAACCAGAAAATGAGGAAATCAACCTCCTTGAGCCACAGAAAGCCTAATCAAATAAGGGTTAGATGGACTTGGTTTCACCAAAGTCCACAATTTTGTTAAATATGTTAATTTCAAAGCTTTATCAATTCTTTTGATTTTAATTTTTAGTCTTAAGTTGTGTATTTATATGTAACTTAGTCTTTTTGAATGATCTCATGTAGGAGGAATTGCAAAGAAATTAAAGGAAAGTCGTTTGGAGCAAGAAAGAGTGTAAAATAGAGGAAAAACAGGGGTCTACGAGATTTCGCAGCCTAAAAGAAGCCTCTGCAAAATCATTTCGCAGCCTCAGGCCCCTCTCTGCAAAAATCTTCGCAGCTATGAAGCATCCCTCCAGTTATTCCAGCTGTACCAGAGCCCCATGCCCCTCCTGAGCCGACTACTGAAGATGCAGAGACATCTACCTGAGCCATCAGCTTACCAGCATCATCCTCCCCATTTCTGATCATTTACATACTTTACTTTATGTATTTCCTTTATGAAATCCCATCTTTTTGGTATTATATAGTGGGATTGGTTGTATTGCTTGTTTTTTATATAAAATTGTACTGCCATCAAGTAATACAAATCTCTAGCATTTCTGAGCACACTTAGCATTATATTATTTTAATTCCTCTACTCATATCTTTTATTCTTTTTTGAAACATGTGGGTTCTCCTATTCTACTTGAACTTCATACCACTCAGGAGGTACCATTTCCTCCCTATTGTTCAAACGCTTTTGTCACATTGAGGACAATGTTCAGCTTGGTTGGGGGGGAGAGTTGAGGAAGTAAGTATTGTTATTAATGCTAAGTTATTTTAGTAATTTAAGTAAGTATTGTTATTAATGCTAAGTTATTTTAGTAATTTAGTTGCTTTTTGCTTAATTTTAAAAGTTTTTATTCTACTCTCCATGCTTATTAAGGAAAAATTTTCAAATTGAAATGGGAGAAATTGAATTTTTTTTCTTTTCACTTGACTTATAGTTTGTATTATGCTTATTAAAGTTGATGAATTGTTGAAACTTCTATTGAATTCAACCTCAGTTCTTCCACTTTAAGCTATTCACACACTATGCACACTAGATTCTGATTATAAGATGAAAAATTGTTTCCCTCTTGACTTAGGAAAAATTTAGACTTGGTACCTTTGACCTCATTTAATAGTGTTGGGACACCTTGTAAAAGGCCAATGAGCCTTTGAAAAAAAAACAATGTTTGCTTGCCTTGAAACCCGAGCAAGGTCTGAGGGGTATATGGTGAAAATCTTTAAAACCTAGTGCCCTAAGCCTTCATTGGTTGGGAGTCACCGACCTCAATGCTCGTTACAAGGGTGGATGGGTGGAGTTTAACAGACTGTAGGTGCTTGGGTATTAAAATTCATTCTCAAAAGTCCGGGGTAAAATCCGAGGAGTTAGTGGTTGAAAGATCCTTAAAACTTGATGCCCTAAACCTTAATTGGTTGGGAGTCATCGATGGACCCCCGTTACATGGACAATTTAGAAAAAATACCTTTAAGCCTTGTACTCCTACAATAAAAAAAAATTGTGAAAAAAGAGGTGCATTCTTAGCCTATTGGAGGTTGATTAGTTTGCTAAGCTTTGAAAAAGAACTAGGTTGGGGGGAGAGATTAGTTCAACATACTATATTCGGAAGCTAATAAATAAAACTTAGATTTTTGTGGAAGAGTAAGGTTTGAATCTTTGGGAGTGGAAACTCTTTTGAAGCTTAAATTTGCAAAATGCCTTCTCTTTAAGAATAGTGATTAGACAAGTCATTTGATAACTCTTGTTGAAGTTTGAGTTTTATTTCTTTAATGTTCCATGTGAGAGTTAGATCATCATGCCACTTGAAAATTGTTTTTTGATCAGCATGATGTTGTAAATTATAGTACTATTTATTTTTATTTTTCTCTCCTTCATTGCTAAGGGACTAGCAATATGTCGGTTGGGGAGAGTGATTACTACTCAAAAAGTGTTATTTCATAGCTTGTAATTAACTCTTTTAAACACTTTTGAGTAGTAGTTATCACCTTTTAACCCAATTAACATATTAAGGACCCTTGCAATCAATTCTAATCAAATTGTGTTAAGTTTTGGTGTTTTGATAACTTTTTTATCACCAAAGCAATCGGAGATTGAGGAAAGTTCTTTGGAATCCATAAGCAAATCCAGAATACAAGGAGTATGGGATCCTCCTCATTCCACCCGGGTAGGAATTCCATCCAGCTGCCGCCACTTTCCACCCGGATGTATCACATCCGGAATTCTGCTCCCGCATTCGGCTGCCACCATTCCATCCGTCTGCCGCCACTTTCCAACCGGATGTACCACATCCGGAATTCTGCTGCGCCGCCATTCCACCCGGATATTTTACCGCCGACATTCCATCTGGATATTCACATCCGGAACCCTGACGCCGGATGGGAGAGGAGAGCGTTTCAACTTCCCCGGTCACACATATCTGAATCCGCTTATAACGCTTACCTGGAGAGTTTCGTAGCCATTTTGCACAGTGTCGCGATGTTCTCCTAAAGCTTCCCGATATGTGCGACCGACATTTTGAGATATTTTGGGATATTTTGCTTTATATATTTGATGTCTAAATCCCCAAACTCTTCTTGTAACCCACCAATTATAGGATTCCTTAGTTATTAAGTTTGGAAAAAGGATGAATAACCTTGTTTATATTATTATTGTAATTTTGATATAAATATCTCTTGGGAGCCTATTCTCAAGAGACGACAGATCTTTTGTATAGTTTTTCAAAGGAAGAAAAATGCAGAGCTTTGCTCTGCTTTTACCTTCTCATTTTGATTTTATTTTCTTACTAGCCAAACAAGCTCTGAGGATGTTTCCTCAGAGAATGAGTGGCTAGACTTTTAGTTCCTTGGAGTTAAGGTTGTCGGGAAAGGTTCCAAGTGCAAGAATTAGTAGCTTTGTGGTTTCAGCCATTAATGAAGAGAAAGTGTGTTCCTTTAATGATTTCTATGTTTTTAGTTAACTTAAAACGCCTTCAATTCACTTGAGCCAACACTTGGTAAGGCAAGTGATATCCGTCCATGGAGATGCACTAGTTTACCACTTGCGAGCTTTTGGGAAGTGACTTGAAGGTAGGATTTTCTAGAATAGCCAACACTTGGTAAGCTTTTGGACTCCACAGAGACATCCATTAGTTATCTCTTGCAAGCTTTTGACGGGTAATCCAAGGTTAAAGATCACCTTGAATGGCAAGTGCTAGGTGAGAGGTATGAACCATTGCAAGATGCATCAGTGAAAGGGATTTAGTGTTTGAACCCATTAAAGGGAAGCATCTGTACCACACCGATTAAAGAATTGACTATATGTTAATTCTCTAATGCGAGGAAATGAACCAAATGACCGGAGCTCTGTTTTTGCATGAGGAACCTCCCCTGTGAACCTAAACCTCCAAGGAATGTTTTTCTTCATAAGTAATTTTAGTTACTATTTTTGGGTTAGTTTAAAACCAAACTTTTTTCAAACATCTTTATGTTTTCTTTTAAAGCTAACCTTGAAATGAAAAGGCTATTCATCTTTGAATTGGTATCATTTATGAATTGAAAACCCTTCCCAGTGAACGGTCCTAGAGCCACTATGCTATAGTAGCTTTGTCTTTGCTACCTTAGTTCATGGTGTAATAGGTTATAAATTTTGTTGATTACTCCCTCAATCAAAGAGCACCAGCTGGACATGAATCAGCTGATACACCAAGTGGGCACGAATCATGACACAGAGCAGTTATTATTCACTACAACCCCAAGTTGTTCATAGATTTAGAGCCCTAAGCTCACGACCTGGAGTAGTTCATGACATCAACAACCTTAGGAAATTCATAGAACCTAGATCACTAAGCTCAGGACCTGGAATCATTCATGTCAACCACAACCCTAATATATTCATAGTATCTAGAGGATTGAGCTCAAGACCCAAAGTCGTTCATGTCATTCACAACCCTAAGTTGTTCATAGCATCTAAATCCATGAGCTCATGACCCAAAGTCATTCATATCAACCACAACCCAGGGGTGTACGATGCATCTAGAGCCTTGAGCGCATGACCAAGAGTCACTCCTGTCAACTAACACCATGAGAAGTTTATAATATCTAAAGCCTTGTGATCATGACCTTGAGTTGTTCATGCCATCCACAACCTTGAGCAGTTCACAACTCTGAGTTGTTCATAGCATCTAGAGCCTTGAGCTCATGACTCAGAGTGGTTCATGTTGACCATAACCCTGAGTAGTTCATAGCATCTAGAGCATTGAGCTTAGGATACAGAGTCATTCATGTCAAACACAACCCTCAGTTGTTCATAGCATCAAGAGCCCTGAGGTCATGACCTAAAGTCGTTCACGTCAACCATAGCCCTGAGATGTTCATAACATCTAAAGGCTAAACTCACGACATGGAGTCTTTCTTGTCATTAACAACCTTAAGTTGTGCATAGCATTTAGAGCCTTAAGCTCATAACTCGAAGTTTTTCTTGTCAACCACAACCCTAAGTTGTTCATAGAATCATGAGGTCCAATCTCGTGAACTAGAGTCATTCATGTTATTCACAACCATGAGTTGTTGATAGCATCTACAACCCTGAGCTCACGACCCAGAGTCGTTCATGTCCTCTATAGCCTGAGCAGTACATATCATTTAGAGGCTTGAGCTCATGATGGAGAATCATTCACATCATCCAGAACTTTGAGCAATTCATAAGATTTAAAGGCTTAAGCTCACAGGATCCTGGGTCATTCATATCATCCATAACTCTGAGCTCTTCATAGCATCTAGAGCCCTAGGCTCACGACTAGGAGTAACTTATGTCATCCATAGCCGAGAGTTGTTCATTGCATTTAGATTCTTAAGCTCATGACTCAGAGTTGTTCATGTCAACCACAACCCTAAGTTGTTCATACCATCTAGAGCCCTCAGCTCATGACTCGGAGTCTTTCATGTCATTTACAACCTTAAGTTATGCATAACATCTAAAGCTCTAAGCTCATAACTAGGGGTCTTTGATATTAACCATAACCTTAAGCTTTACATAAAATATAGAGGGCTGATCCCATGACCCGAAATCGTTCATGTCATCCACAACCCTGGTTTATTAGTACCATCAAGAGCCCTGAGCTCACGACCTAGAGTCGTTCATGTCTTCCACTACCCAAAGCAGTTCATAGCATCTCGAGGCTTGAGCTCATGACACAGAATCGTTCATATCATCCACAACCTAAAGCGGTTTATAACATCTACAGGCCTAAGCTCACGGGATCCCAAGTCGTCTATATCATCCACAACTATAAGTAATAGATTTTAAAACCTTAAGCTCAACACCTAGAGTCTTTCATGTTAACCACCACCCTGAGTTGTTCATAGTATCTATAGCCTTGAACTCATAACCCGGAGTCGCTGATGTCATCCACAACCCTAAGTTTTTTATAGCATCTAATGCCTTGAGCTCATGACCTAAAGTCATTCATGTCAACCCTAGCCCTAAGTTGTTTAGAGCATCTAGAGCCTTGAGATCAAAACCTAGATTCGTTCATGTCTTCCATAGGGCTGAGCAGTTTATAGCATCTAGAAACTTGAGCTCATGATGCAGAATTGTTCATATCATCCACAACCCTAAACGGTTCATAACATCAAGAGGTATAAGCTCACAGGATCCTGAGTCATACATATAATCAACAACTCTAAGTTGTTCATAACATCTAGAGCCCTAAGATCACGACCTAGAATAAAACATGTCATCCACAACCCTAAGTTGTTTATAGCATCTAAAACCTTGAGCTCACGACCCATAGTTATTCATGTCATCCACAACCTTGAGTTGTTTATAGTATCAAGAGCCTTGAGTTCACGACCTAAACTCTTTCATGTAGAGCTTATGTATAGCATGTAGAGCCCTAAGCTCATGACCCAAAGTCTTTGATGTCAATGACAACCTTAAGTTGTACATAGCATCTAGAGCCTTGAACTCATGACTCAAAGTCTTTCATGTCAACCACAACCTAGAGTTGTTCATATAATCTAAAGGCATGAGCTCATGACCCACAGTCATTCATGTCATCCACAATCCTGACTTGTTAATAGCATCTAAAACCTTAAGCTCATTGCCCAGAGTCATTCATGACAATTACAACCCCGAGTTGTTCATAGTATCTAGAGCCTTGAGCTCATGACCTGAAGTTGTTCATGTCAACCACAACACTG
Organism: Vitis amurensis; assembly: GCA_037355405.1. Classification (NCBI taxonomy): domain Eukaryota; kingdom Viridiplantae; phylum Streptophyta; class Magnoliopsida; order Vitales; family Vitaceae; genus Vitis; species Vitis amurensis. The sequence continues at coordinate 11,792,300 of CM074687.1, read as the reverse complement.
AGCTATTCATAGCATCTAGAGTTATTCATAACATCTAGAGCCTTGAGCTCACGACTTGGAGTCATTCATGTCAGCCACAACCCTGAGATGTTCATCGACAACCTTAAGTTGTGCATATCATTTAGAGTCCTCAACTCATGACTCAAAGTCTTTCTTGTTGACCACAACCCCTATGTTGTTCATAGAATCTAGAGGCCTGAGCTGATGAATTAGAGTCATTCATCTTATCCACAACCCTTAACAATTCATATCATCTAGAGGCTTCAACTCATGACGCAGAATCATTCATATCATCCATAACCCTAAGCATTTCATAATGTCTAAAGGCTTAAGCTCATGGGAGTCTTTCATATCATCCACAACTCTGAGCACTTTATAGGATCTAGAGCTTTGGTCTCACGACGTAGAGTAACTCATGTCATCCACAGCCCAAAGTTGTTAATAGCATCAAAGCCTTAAGCTCATGACTAGAGTCGTTCATGTCATCCACAACCCTGAGTTGTTCATAGTATCTAGAGCACAAAGCTCTTGACCTAGAGTCTTTCATGGCATCGATAACCCTAACTTGTGTATAACATCTAGAGCCCTCAGCTCACGACCCAGAGACTTTCTTATCATTGATAACCATAAGTTGTACATAACTTCTAGAGCCCTATACTCATGACTAGGAGTCTTTGATGTCAACCATAGGCTTAAGTTGTTCATAGAATCTAGAGGCCTGAGCCCATGACCCAAAGTCGTTCATGCCACCCACAACCCTAACTTGTTAGTAGCATCTAAAGCCTTTAGTTCACTACCCGAAGTCATTCATGTTAATTACCACTCTGAGTTGTTCATATCATCTAGAGCCCTGAGATCACGACCCAGAGTCATTCATATCTTCCATAGCCCTGAGCAGTTCATAGCATTTAGTGGTTGAGTTCATGACACAAAATCGTTCAAATCATCTACAACCCAGAGCGGCTCATAGCATCTATAAGCCTAATCTCACAGGATCCCAAGTCATTGATATCATTCACAACCCTGAGTTGTTCATACCTTCTAAAGCCCTAAGATTAGGACCTAGAGTCTTTCATGTGAACCACTACCTTGAGTTGTTCATAATATCTAAAGCTTTGAGCTTATAACCCAGAGTTGGTAATGTCATCCATAGCCTTGAGTTGTTGAGAGCATCTAGTGCCTTAAGCTCATGACCTGAAGATGTTCATGTCAGCCACAACCTTGAGCTTTTCATAGCTTCTAGAGCCCTGAGATCACGACTCTGAGTCATTCATGTCTTCCATAGCCTTGAGTAGTTCATAGCATTTAGAGGCTTGAGCTCAGGAAGTAGAATCATTCAATTATCCATAACCTTAAGCGATTCATAGCATCTAGAAGATTGAGCTCATGAGATCCAAATTCGTTCATAACATCCACAATTCTGAGTTGTTCATAGCATCTAAATCCCTAAGCTCATGACTCGGAGTAGCTCATGTCATCCAAAGCCTTGAGTTGTTTATAGAATCTACAGCCCTGAGCTCATGACTTGGAATCGTTTAAGTCAACCATAATCCTGAGTTGTTCATAGTATCTAGAGCTTTGAGCTCGTGGCCCAGAGTTGTTCATGTCATGCACAACCTTGAGTTATTCATAGCATCTAGAGCTCTAAGCTCCTGACGCACAGTCTTTCATGTCATTGACAACTGATTACTACTCAAAAAGTGTTATTTTTTAGCTTGTAATTAACTCTTTTAAACACTTTTGAGTAGTAGTTATTACCTTTTAACTCAATTGGCATATTAAAGACCCTTACAATAATTTCTAATCAAATTGTGTTAAGTTTTGGTGTTTTTGATAGCTTTTTTATCACCAAAGCAATCTAAGATGAGGGAGAGCTTTATATAATCCATGGCAAAGCAAATGGAAGCTCATTTACATGAAGAATCCAAGCTTTGGAGCTTCGTAGTTCTTTTCCAAAGCCAATCAAGAATGCGAGGAGGAAAAACAGAGGAATCTAACATGAAGAATTCAAGAGGATAGAAACTGTTGGACACATTTAGAGTACTTCCTGGAGTCCATTTTCTTCATACTATATGTCATTTCGAAGCTTGGGAAGTCAGGAGTCCAACGCTTTAAACGGTACATGAATTGGAGTTGAAACGAAGAAGTTATGACCATTTGAATACAACCACATCAAGCTGTGGGAAAATTTCACAGCTGCGAAATCAACCTTCCCTTACGAAAGCCACCTGTGCAATCTAAGATATTTGCCACTGACTAGGTGAGATTTTTTCTCAAGATATTTTGTGTAAATTTCTACTTTCTCCTTGTAATAATCTAAAGATATTATTGGAATATTTCTTAGAAAATATCTTCTATATATATATCTCTGAACCAATATGATAGATCATAGATCCGATATATGTAATCCGACGAGAGGAGGATCATAAGTACAAAATATATCTATAGAGCACTTGCTCTGCTTTTCCTTCATATTTTTGTTTTCTTGTTATTTTTATTTCTAGCAAATCAAACTCTGAGGATGTTTCCTCGGGGGATGAGTGGCTAGGCTTTTTGTCTCTTGGAGTGAATAAAGTCGGGTAAGTTTCCGAATGCAAAAATTGGAAGTTTTGTTGTTTCAACTTTTAATGAGGAGAAAACGTGACCCTTTAATGGTTTCTATGTTTTTAGTTAACTTAAAATGCCTTTAAATCACCTGGGCCAACACTTGGTAGGGCAAGTGATCTCCATCCATTGAGATGCACTAGTTTATCTCTTGCGAGCCTTTGGGAGGTGGTTTAAAGGTATGATTTTCTAGAATAGCCAACACTTGGTAAGCTTTTGGACTCCAAGGAGACATTCATTAGTTATCTCTTGCAAGCTTTTAATGGGCAATCCAAGGTTAAAGATCACCTTGAATGGTAAATGCTAGGTGAGAGGTATGAGCCATTGCAAGATGCTTTAGTGACAGGGATTTAGTGTTTGAACCCATTAAGGGGAAGCATCAGTACCACACCAGTTTGAGAAATAACTATATGTTAAATCCCCAACATGAGGAAAAGATTCAAGTGACCGAAACTCCCTTTTTGTATAAGGAACCTGAGCCTAGTGATCTGAAACTCCAAGAAACACTTTTCTTTGTACTTAAAATCAGTTACTATTTTTTGTTAGCTTAAAACCAACCTTTTCAAACATCTTTATGTTTTCTTTTAAAGGTAACCTTGAAATGAAAAAGCACGAATTCATCTCTGAATTAATATCAACTGTGAAGTGAAAACCATCCCAATGAACGATCCTAGAGCCACTATGCTATACTAGCTGAGGCTATCATAGTACATGGTGTAATAGGTTATAAATTTTGTTGATTGCTCTCGTCTGAGGACCGGAATCAAGGTACACCAGCTGGGTACAAATCAAATGGCGTAGTTGCCGGGGGATGGTGCCACTTTATAGTGATATCACCTTTCTAGAGTACTTGTGATCTTCATCACAAGTTTGGTGACTTTTCGTTTCTTTTTACTAACTCTTTTTATTTGTTTTTTTTTCTTTCTTTGTTCATATTTTAGTATACCTTTTGTTTGGTTTTTAGTTTACCTTAATTTTTTTTATTAGAATTGTTTTTCTTTTGTTTTCTTTTGCTTTCTCTGTTTTTAATTCTCAAATTGCTAGTTGTGCACACCATATTGAATACAAGATAGCCAAGGAAGCCATGAACTTCATGAGTGATGCGACTCATGGTAGCTTAGCTTTAAAGGCGTATCAACAAAATTTATACCTTGAATACTATTACTAAAGTAGCCAAGCTACTATAGCATAGTGGTTCTAGGATCGTTCACTGGGAAGGGTTTTCGCAAACACAAGTGATATTCAAATTAGGAAAATAGGTGATTTTCTTATGGATGTTAGCTTTAAAAGAAGATGTAAATGTTTAGAAAGATTTAAACTAATCTAAGCTAACATTAAAGACTAAAATGAAAGGGTGTAAAAACAAGTTTCTCAAAGATAGGATAGCTATGCTCTGGCTCTTATGCAAATTGGAAATCTCAGGATAGGCTCCTCGCGTTGGGGTTGCAACTATGGTGATGCTTGCTTCCCGAACCGGTATGGATTTAGCAAATCAAGTTTTAATCCTTTAAAATGACAAAATAGATGGTAGTGAATTTCATCAATGGTTATTCACCTTAGACTTCCTTTGAATGGCTCGTAAGAGATAACTAATGGTCTAAAGCCAAAAGCTTACCAAATATTGGCAACTCAAAGTCATTCCAAGTGATAAACTCACCTTTCAATGGCCATTTGAAATTGGTTCTAATGGATTAATACAAAACTTGGAATTGAAAACCTCACCTTCCAATAGCTCGTAGGAGATAACTAATGGATAGAAATCCAAAAGCTTATCAAGTATTGGCCGTTGGAAGTTGTCCAAAGGAAATAAAAACCAAACTTTGCATTAATGAACCTTTAATGAAAAACGTCTACCTTACCTTCCGGGTGCGAGAAATTTCCATGGGATTGCATCCAAGCCATCACATAACATCCATACTTTGAGAAACTAAAAGTTTTAGCCAATCATCCTCTGAGGAAAAGCCCTTAGAGGCTGTTTGGCTACTAAGAAAATAGAAACGGGAGAGCTCAGTAAATATTCTAAATGTAAAACGTAATATATTCTATATTCTCTAATATGTGTTCAAGAGGTGATTTCTACCCCTTATATAGTCTTTACAATTGCAAAAGCTTATGATTGGTTAGTTACAAGGATAAGAAAGGAAATTACATCACAAAATACAAAGGAAAATATCTAAAGTGGAGTCGGCAGAACAGAGCAAAATTCGCAACACGCATGGGTTATGCGAACTGAATGCGAACTGAATGCGAAATTCGCATAACCTCTTGTGGAATGCGAAATTTTCGCATAACCTGGAGCAGTTTGCTTCCGAAGGCCATATCTTCCTCATTTCAGCTCCAAATCGTGCACGGTTTGAAGCTTTGGATTCTTGACTTCAAGAGCTTTAAAATGGTATATGGCATGTAAAAATTGGACTTCGGGAAGTGCTCCAAAAGTGCGAAAGAAGACTGCAGCTGCTGTCCTCATTGCTTCTTTTCACTTTGCTTGCTTTTCCTCTTTGCTTCTCTTTGCTTGTGCTCGTGTTTCCACTTGAAATTCAAGCTTGTAAACGTCCAAAATCCTTGCTTTAACTTGTCCAAGTAACTCCTCCATCATTTGGCATGCTTGAATCGATTCATAAGCTGATAAAAACATGTAAACTTGCCACAAAATGGTTAAAACCAATTACTAAGGACCTTAATGAATTAATTGGGTTAAATGAATATGATTACTACTCAAAGGTGCTTAAAACCATTATAATTAGGTCTACAAAATAGCACTTTTTGGTAGTAATCACACCCCCCAACCGACTCATTGCTAGTCCCTTAGCAATGGAGGAGATAAAAACTAAGTAAACTATAATAATATACATAAAAGGGATCATGCAAATCACTCCAAAAAATGATATGAGTGGCATGATGGACATCCATGGATCAATAAAGATGTGAAACTCAACCTATAATAAGAGTTGTCAAAGCATTCACTTGATCATAGTGTACAAAGAATGGATATTATGCAAGTTTTAAGCATCAAAAGAATTACACTCTCAAAAGATCCAAATCAAATCCTTCCACTAAAAGCTAAGTGTTAATGTGATTAGCTTCCGAGTATAGTATGGATAACTATCATCTCCCCCCAACCTAAGTTTTTCTTTAAGCTTATCAAAATAAACCATCTCTTTATAGGCTAGGAACGCACCTCTTATTCACAATTCTTTTCACTTACTAAACTTAACCAATTCACCCATGTAACAAGCAGAGGATCGATGACTCCCAACCAATAAAGGCTTAGGGCACCAGGCTTTAAAGGCTTTCGCCACCCCTTCGGACCATGCTCAGGTTTCAAGGCAAGCAAAGAAGTTTATTCTATATATATTTTTTCTTTTTCTTTTTCTTTTTCTTTTTTCTATTTTTTCAAAGACTCATTGGTCTTTATGAGGTGTCCCAACACTATTTAAGAGAGGTTGAAGGTGTCAAATTATGATTTCTCAAGCTTAGAGGGTGAGATAGTTTCACATCTTATAACCGGAATCTAATGTATGTGTGTGCGAAAAGCTTAGGGTGGAAGAGATAAGTTTGCATGCAATGGGAGTTTCAACAATTCATCAACTTATAGAAGAGCATAATACAAACTCTAAGACTCATGTAATCAAGTTGAAGCTCGACTTCTCTCATTTAATTTTGAGAGTTAATCCTTAATATCCATGGAGTTTAAAGCAAAAAAAAAAAAATTTAAAATTTAAACAAAAAGTAGCTAAATTAACTAAGTATGATAAAAATTTAAACTAATACTTCCTTCCTCATCTCTCCCCCCAACCGAGATGAACATTGTCCTCAATGTTTGAATCGAAAATAAGGAGGAAGGAAGTGGTACCTCATGTGATGTGGACTTGGAGTTGAGAAGGTAAACCACCTGTTTCAAAATTCAAAAATTGAATGAGAGAGGAATTTATACTAAATATTTACAAAAATGATGAGTGGGCCCCACTTTGAGCAGCTGAGGACAAGGCTCAAAGGGTTGGGATTGGGGAGGGTAGGGATGAAGAAAGTGAAAAATTCGCACAAGGTAGGGGTTATGCGAAAATTTCGCATATGGGGGAAAGGTTATGCGAATTTCGCATTTGCACTATTCACATGGTGGAATGCGAAATTTTCGCATTTGCACTATTCACACGCCCACTTGATGTTTTGAAGCTCATTCAAATTGTGGAAATTTTTGGCTTTTGAGGGTGGGAAATGCTGGCTAAGGTAAGAAAAGGATTTTTCATGGTGAATAGGCTTGGAAATTGGAGCTTTTTCATGAAGAAATTTTGAAAATTGGAGCTCCTCTACCCGGCGGCAATGGGTTCTCTTTGAAGAAAACGTGGCTTGAATGCTTAGCTTAGGCTTTGGCTTTGTAAATGCAAGGTTGGGATTGGTTGTTCAGAAGAGAGATGTTGAGAAAAATGAAGAAGAACCTTAGCATTTGAAGATGAGAACACGGCCTTTAAAGAGGAAGTGCGAATTTCGCATTACACCGTGTGTTATGCGAAAATTTCGCATTCCTCGTGAGTACCCAGACAGAGAGCATGGTTTTGAAAATTTGTCCCAAAAACGAATTCGCATATGGTTCGCATATGGTTCGCATTCCTGTGAAATTCGCATAAGGGATTTTGGGAAGGGACCGAGAGCATGCATTTTTGAAAATTGGTACAAAAGCATTTTCGCATAAGGGGTGTGTTATGCGAAAATTTCGCATAACAGGAAGTGTTGTGCGAAAATGGCTGAAACTTGGTTTTTTCTCCCCTGTTTTGCCTTGTTTTCACCATGACTTCATTCTTCAAGCTTTCCTACCTGCATGAACACTTCAAAACTCATCTTAAAAACATATTAAAACTAAATTAAAGCTAAGAATTCAAACTAAAACATGCATAAATTAAAAAAACATAGAATTTAAATGAAGCTGATAGCATGTACCCCAAAAAGAAGATGAACTATTTAGCTCATCCTCACTCACACACCCACTTCATGCTGAATTCCCCCTGGATCCCAAACAAAATTGGCATCCTTCCCATTTGGTCCAAGGGAATTCATTTCTCTTCTCTTCCCTAGAGAAGTGGATGCTTTAAAGGGTTCAAGTAACCCTTTGTCATCTTGAACCTTATGATTTTCAATGGAAGGTTGGTCCATAGAGTTGTCATAGCAATCCCCCACCAAAGTGTCGATCATCAACACTTTCCTTGATCTTTTTGCATTGGTTCCTTGAAGGTTATGGTGGGGGTTGAGGAGGAAGCTTCCTTTTCCCCCTTGCTATGTCGAGATTGGTGAGCTTCTCAATGGAGTCTTGAACTTTTTCTATCCTTTGTGATAGATCATTATAAACCCCCTCCATTCTTACATTCATTGAACTCTCCATATTATCAATCTTTTCATTAAGATGAGAGTTGATCTTTTGTTGCTCACCTACAAAGTCCTCCATGACTTTGCTTATCTTCAAAATGGCTTGCTCCAATGAAGATGTACTCATTGATGATTGAGGTTGAGGTTGGGTTGTAAGGTTGGGATGGTTTATATACTCAAATGAAGTTGGCATGGCTTGTGGTTGTGCTTCAGTATGCACATTCCTCAATTCAAACTCCTCTATCCTTCTAGCCATAGATGCTAGCTTTGCCTTCATGCTTATATCTTCATTCAAGGCATACTTACTACCCCATTGGCTTTGTTGAACTTGCCTTTTCCCTAACTCAATCCGATCCCTCATGGATAGGTATGCAAATTTGTCCTTCTCATGATCATAATGAGAGCTTTGATCTTCATGTGGAATCTCCATTTCTAAAAAAAATGATATTCAACTAAGGTGCTTTTCTTCAACTTGTACCAGGATTCCCTCTTGGTCTCGAATCCAACAAGGAATGCACAAATTGAAATTAAAACAAAAATAAAAGAAAAGAGAGTAAAAAATTTAACTAAATAAAAACTAAACTAAAAAATTAGAAGAAAACTCACCAAACTTGTGATGAAGATCACAAGTTACCCTTAATGGTTGCTTCACTGTGCTTGTGGCACCTTCCCAGCAACGGCGCCATTTGATGCGACTCATGGTAGCTTAGCTTTAAAGGCGTATCAACAAAATTTATACCTTGAATACTATTACTAAAGTAGCCAAGCTACTATAGCATAGTGGTTCTAGGATCGTTCACTGGGAAGGGTTTTCGCAAACACAAGTGATATTCAAATTAGGAAAATAGGTGATTTTCTTATGGATGTTAGCTTTAAAAGAAGATGTAAATGTTTAGAAAGATTTAAACTAATCTAAGCTAACATTAAAGACTAAAATGAAAGGGTGTAAAAACAAGTTTCTCAAAGATAGGATAGCTATGCTCTGGCTCTTATGCAAATTGGAAATCTCAGGATAGGCTCCTCGCGTTGGGGTTGCAACTATGGTGATGCTTGCTTCCCGAACCGGTATGGATTTAGCAAATCAAGTTTTAATCCTTTAAAATGACAAAATAGATGGTAGTGAATTTCATCAATGGTTATTCACCTTAGACTTCCTTTGAATGGCTCGTAAGAGATAACTAATGGTCTAAAGCCAAAAGCTTACCAAATATTGGCAACTCAAAGTCATTCCAAGTGATAAACTCACCTTTCAATGGCCATTTGAAATTGGTTCTAATGGATTAATACAAAACTTGGAATTGAAAACCTCACCTTCCAATAGCTCGTAGGAGATAACTAATGGATAGAAATCCAAAAGCTTATCAAGTATTGGCCGTTGGAAGTTGTCCAAAGGAAATAAAAACCAAACTTTGCATTAATGAACCTTTAATGAAAAACGTCTACCTTACCTTCCGGTGCGAGAAATTTCCATGGGATTGCATCCAAGCCATCACATAACATCCATACTTTGAGAAACTAAAAGTTTTAGCCAATCATCCTCTGAGGAAAAGCCCTTAGAGGCTGTTTGGCTACTAAGAAAATAGAAACGGGAGAGCTCAGTAAATATTCTAAATGTAAAACGTAATATATTCTATATTCTCTAATATGTGTTCAAGAGGTGATTTCTACCCCTTATATAGTCTTTACAATTGCAAAAGCTTATGATTGGTTAGTTACAAGGATAAGAAAGGAAATTACATCACAAAATACAAAGGAAAATATCTAAAGTGGAGTCGGCAGAACAGAGCAAAATTCGCAACACGCATGGGTTATGCGAACTGAATGCGAACTGAATGCGAAATTCGCATAACCTCTTGTGGAATGCGAAATTTTCGCATAACCTGGAGCAGTTTGCTTCCGAAGGCCATATCTTCCTCATTTCAGCTCCAAATCGTGCACGGTTTGAAGCTTTGGATTCTTGACTTCAAGAGCTTTAAAATGGTATATGGCATGTAAAAATTGGACTTCGGGAAGTGCTCCAAAAGTGCGAAAGAAGACTGCAGCTGCTGTCCTCATTGCTTCTTTTCACTTTGCTTGCTTTTCCTCTTTGCTTCTCTTTGCTTGTGCTCGTGTTTCCACTTGAAATTCAAGCTTGTAAACGTCCAAAATCCTTGCTTTAACTTGTCCAAGTAACTCCTCCATCATTTGGCATGCTTGAATCGATTCATAAGCTGATAAAAACATGTAAACTTGCCACAAAATGGTTAAAACCAATTACTAAGGACCTTAATGAATTAATTGGGTTAAATGAATATGATTACTACTCAAAGGTGCTTAAAACCATTATAATTAGGTCTACAAAATAGCACTTTTTGGTAGTAATCAATGAGTTATGTGGTTGAAGTTTCAAGAGGATGGGATGAGCCAAATGCTAGAGATATGGGAAGAATGACGTCTCAACCTAATGCTAAGGGTGAGATGTATATTTTGAATGACGACAGAGACATGAAGGCAAAGATTGCAGCTATGGCAAGGAGATTGGAAGAGCTAGAAATGAAGAAGATGCAAGAAGTGCAAGCCATCTCTCAGACACCATTGCAAGCTATGCCTTGTGCCATTTGTCTATCTTATGAGCACTTGGTGGAAGAGTGTCCTACCATTCCAGCAGTGAGGGAAATGTTTGGTGATTGTAACACCTACAATTCGAATTGGAGGAACCATCCAAATTTCTCTTGGAAAACCAAAGTCACCTCAGTACCAACAACCTGCTTAAGCACTTCCATAAGCCTCGAACCTTGAACAAGCTATGGTGAATATTAGCAGGGTCATGGGAGACTTTGTTAGAGCTCAGAAATCCATCAATGCTTAGCTCAGTCAAAGAATTGACAGTGTAGAGAGTTCATTAAATAAAATGATGGATGGAGTGCAAAATGATCTATCTCAGAAGATAGATAATCTCCAATATTCAATCTCAAGGTTTGCCAACCTCAACAAAGTACAAAAGAAAGGAAACTTTTCTTCTCAAACTTATCAAAACTCCAAGGGTATCCATGAAGTGGAGGCTCAAAAGGGAGAATCTTCAATGGTGAAGGAAGTTAAAACGGTTATCACTTTGAGGAGTGGTGAAGAGGTTGATCTGCCCACATCCAAGCTAGAGCATAAGGTAGACAGTGAAGCAGAGAAAGAAAAGAGGGAGGAAATCAAAGGAAAGAACAAGGGGAAAAGCATAGAGAAAGATGACTACATAGATGAAGAACCACAAAGGATAGTCATCAAAAAAGAAATGATAAAGAAACACATGTCTCCTCCTTTCCCCCAAACTTTTTATGGCAAAATCATACAGAGCAAGTCTCGAGTGAGAGATGCAAACTTCATATGGGATTCGAGCAAGCTGAATCAGGATCAAAATTTTTGATGGACTTAATCTTTTTAAAGACTAACTAGTCCATATCTTTTTGTTTTATTTTATTACTTGTTTAATTTTGATTTCAATGCTTTAATTTTAATTTCTTTTGATGTAACATAGGTTTTTGAATGATCTAATTTAGGAGGAATTGCAAAAGAGGTGAAGGAAGGTCTTAGGGAACCAAAAGGAGCTCAAAAGCAAGAAATTTCAATGGTCTGCAAAATTTCGCAGCCCAAAATAGCCCCCTATGAAAATGGCCATCCTCTGCGAAATAATTTCGCAGCTTTCTCAGCTGCGAAATGGGCTACGAAATCACCATGGCCTTCAAAAACTCAATTTCGCAGCCCAAGACTCATTTCACAACTGCGAAACCCCTTGCAAAACACCCTTTTGGCACACGAGTGCCATTTCGCAGCCCATGCCACCATTTCGCAGTTGCAAAATGGGCTGCAAAAATGCCCCTTGGCTGCGAAAATGGCCTTTGGCTGCGAAATCACCTTTGGGATTCGAAATGGCTACGAAATCACCTCCAAGCTACAAAATAACCTCCAAGCTGCGAAATTAACTTGCGAAATGGAGGGAGGTTTGCGAAAACACCTTGCGAAGCCAATGGAAGTTGCGAAAATGCTAACAGAGCCTCGCGACCATGCATCTAAAGAGGAGAAACCCGCGCACCTTGAGATCACACACACAAAGCCTCTCACTCCATTTCTAACCTCCCTAAAACCATCAGAGCCCATAGCTCCAGCTGAGGAGACTATGACACCTAAGGAAACTACCAAAGCAGAGGTCAAAGTCCTGATCCAACCCACTCAAGAGGCCACCACAGATGCATCAGCTCCAAAGGACCCTATCATTACTTGATCATCTCTTTACTTTTTGTCTTTACATATTATATTAGTATGCATAGTTCCATGTTTTGATGTCTTATATTCTGGGATTGGAGATATCCATTGATCATATCTTATATTCTACTTTCTCATATTAATATATAGACATCATTTTTTGTTTAAACTTGGCATTGTTCTATTTCCTCCACTCACTAACTCTTTTGTTTTTTTTTGGAAATATGTGGTTACTCCTATACGACTCAGACTCCATGTCACTCAAGAGGTACTACTTCTTCCCTATTTTTCAATCGCTTTTGTCACATTGAGAACAATGTTCAACTTGGTTGGGGGGAAAGTTGAGGAAAGAAGTCTTGTTATTAATGCTAAGTTATTTTGGTAATTTAGTTGTTTTTTTTTAAATTTTTTAAATTTTGAAGTTTTATTCTACTCTTCATGGTTATTAAGGAAAAATTCTCAAAATGAAAAGGGAGAAATTGTATTTTTGTCTTTTAACTTGACTTAGAGTTTGTATTATGCTTACTAAAGTTAATGAATTATTGAAGCTTCTATTGAATTCAACCTTAGTTCTTCCACTTTAAGCTATTCACACACTATGCACAATAGATTCTGATTATAAGATGAAAAACTATTTCCCTCTTGACTTAGGAAAATTTAGACTTGGTACCTTTGACCTCATTTAATAGTGTTGGGACACCTTATAAAAGGCCAATGAGCTTTTGAAAAAAAGAAAAAAAGAAAAATGTTTGCTTGCCTTGAAACCCGAGCAAGGTCTTAGGGGTATATGGTGAAAATCTTTAAAACCTGGTGCCCTAAGCCTTCATTGGTTGGGAGTCCCTGACCTCAATGCTCGTTACAAGGGTGAAAAGATGGAGTTTAACATACTGTAGGTGCCTGGGTATTAAAATTCATTCTCAAAAGTCTGGGGTAAAATCTGAGGAGTTAGTGGTTGAAAGATCCTTAAAGCTTGATGCCCTAAACCTTAATTGGTTGGGAGTCATCAATGGACCCCCGTTACATGGACAATTTAGAAAAGAATACCTTTAAGCCTTGTACTCCTACAATGAAAAAAAAAAGTGTGAAATAAAAGAGGTGCGTTCTTAGCCTATTGGAGGTTGATCAGTTTGCTAAGCTTTGAAAAAAAACTAGGTTGGGGGAAGAGATTAGTTCAACATACTATATTCGGAAGCTAATAAATAACACTTAGATTTTTGTGGAAGAGTAAGGTTTGACCCTTTGGGAGTGGAAACTCTTTTAAAGCTTAAATTTGCATAATGCCTTCTCTTTATGAATTGTGATTAGACAAGTTATTTGATAACTCTTGTTGAAGTTTGAGTTTTATTTCTTTAATGTTCCATGTGAGAGTTACATCATCATGCCACTTGAAAATTGTTTTTTGACCAGCATGATGTTGTAAATTATAGTAATTTTTATTTTTCTTTTTCTCTCCTTCATTGCTAAGGGACTAGCAATATGTCGATTGGGGGGAGTGATTACTACTCAAAAAGTGTTATTTTGTAGCTTGTAATTAACTCTTTTAAACACTTTTGAGTAGTAGTTATTACCTTTTAACTCAATTGGCATATTAAGGACCCTTACAATTGTTTCTAATCAAATTGTGTTAAGTTTTGGTGTTTTTGATAGCTTTTTTATCACCAAAGCAATCTAAGATTAGGAAGAGCTTTATATAATCCATGGAAAAGCAGATGGACGCTCATTTACATGAAGGATCCAAGCTTTGGAGCTTCGTAGTTCTTTGCCAAAGCCAAACAAGAATGCAATGAGGAAAAACAAAGGAATCTAACATGAAGAATTCAAGAGGACAACAACTGTTGGATGCATTTCGAGTACTTCCTGGAGTTAATTTTATGCATACTATATGTTTTTTTGAAGCTTGGGAAGTCAGGAGTCCAACGCTTTAAATGGTGCATGAATTGGAGTTGAAACGAAGAAGTTACGGCCATTTGAAGACAACCGCATCAAGCTGTGGGAAAATTTCGTAGCTGCGAAATCAACCTTCCCTTGTGAAAGCCACCTGTGCAATCTCAGATATTTGCCACTGACTAAGTGAGATTTTTTCTCAAGATATTTTGTGTAAATTTCTATTTTCTTCTTGTAATAAGCTAAAGATATTATTGGGATATTTCTTAGAAAATATCTTCTATATATATCTCTGAACCAATATGATAGATCATAGATCCGATATATGTAATCCGACGAGAGGAGGATCATAAGTACGAAATATATCTATAGAGCACTTGCTTTGCTTTTCCTTCATATTTTTGTTTTCTTGTTATTTTTATTTCTAGCAAATCAAACTCTGAGGATGTTTCCTCAGAGGATGAGTGACTAGGCTTTTGGTCTCTTGGAGTGAAGAAAGCCGGGTAAGTTTCCAAATGCAAAAATTAGAAGTTTTGTTGTTTCAACTTTTAATGAGGAGAAAGTGTGACCCATTAATGGTTTCTATGTTTTTAGTTAACTTAAAATGCCTTTAAATCACCTGGGCTAACACTTGGTAAGGCAAGTGATCTCCATCCATTGAGATGCACTAGTTTATCTCTTGCGAGCCTTTGGGAGGTTGTTTAAAGGTAGGATTCTCTAGAATAGCCAACACTTGGTAAGCTTTTGGACTCCAAGGAGACATCCATTAGTTATCTCTTGCGAGCTTTTGACGGGTAATCCAAGGTTAAAGATCACCTTGAATGGCAAATGCTAGGTGAGAGGTATGAGCCATTGCAAGATGCATCAGTGACAGGGATTTAGTGTTTTAACCCATTAAGGGGAAGCATTTGTACCACACCGGTTCAGGAAATAACTATATGTTAAATCCTCAACGCAAGGAAAAGATTCAAGTGATTGGAACTCCCTTTTTGTATAATGATTACTACTCAAAAAGTGCTATTTCATAGCTTGTAATTAACTCTTTTAAACACTTTTGAGTAGTAGTTATTACCTTTTAACTCAATTGGCATGTTAAGGACCCTTGCAATCAATTCTAATCAAATTGTGTTAAGTTTTGGTGTTTTTGATAGCTTTTAGCTACACCAAAGCAATCCAAGAATGAGGGAGAGCTGTATATAGTTCATGGCAAAGATTTTGGAAGCTCAAATTCATGAAGAACCAAGCTTTGGAGCTCCATAGCCCTTTGCCAAAGTCGTTCAAAGTATGCAAGGAAAGAACAACGGAGAGAGGAAAAACAGAGTGAAGAAAATAGAGGACAGCAACTACAGTCTTCTTTCGCACTTTTGGAGCACTTTCCGAAGTCCATTTTCTACATGCTAATACCATTTCAAAGCTCAGGAAGTCAAGAATCCAATGCTTCAAACGATGCACAATTCGGAGCTGAAATTAAGGAGTTACAGCCATTGCAAGCCAATCACTCCAAGCTGAAGGAAGAATTTTGCACCACTGCGAAATCACCCTTTTGCTGCGAAATGATTTCGCAGCCATTTTGCATAGTGCTGTGGAATTCCTCCTGAAGTTTCCCAATATTTGCGACACGTTGGAAGCCAAACACTACAAGCTGAAAGTCAACTTCGCAGCGTTGCGAAATCAACCTTTTGCTGCAAAGTGATTTCACAGCCCTTTTTGTGCGTCTGCGAAATCTCGCAGACCTCGTTTTCACCTGCGAAATGGTCCTTAGTGCTTCCCGATATTTGCGACCGACACTTTGAGATATTTTTCTTCAGATATTTTTGTATAAATTTCCATTCTTCTCCTTGTAATCCACCAACCATAAGATTTCTTAGTTCATAAGGTTGGAAAAACGTCTCTATATATATTCCCTTGCATCCACTATAAAAGGGAGAGAAGTAAATAGATATAGATATATAAATATATAGAATATACAGAGCCTTGCTCTATTTTTTTCCTTCTCTTTCATTTTCATTTTCTTGCTAACCAAACTCTGAGGATTTTTCCTCAGAGGATGAGAGGCTAGGCTCTTTGTCTCTTGGAGTGAAGAAAGCCGAGTAAGTTTCCACATGCATAAATTGGAAGTTTTGTTGTTTTAGTTTTTAATGAAGAGAAAGTGTGACCCGTTAATGGTTTTTATCTTTTTAGTTAACTTAAAACGCCTTTAAATCACCTGGGCCAACACTTGGTAAGGCAAGTGATCTCCGTCCATGGAGATTCACTAGTTTATCTCTTGCGAGCCTTTGGGAGGTGACTTGAAGGTAGGATTTTCTAGAATAGCCAACACTTGGTAAGCTTTTGGACTCCAAGGAGACATCCATTAATTATCTCTTGCGAGCTTTTGACTGGTAATCCAAGGTTAAAGATCACCTTGAACGGCAAATGCTAGGTGAGAGGCACGAGCCATTGCAAGGTGCATCAGTGAGAGGGATTTAGTGTTTGAACCCATTAATGGGAAGCATCTGTACAACACCGGTTCGGGAAATAACTATATGTTAAATCCCTAATGCGAGGAAAAGAAACAAGTGACCGGAACTCCCTTTTTGTACAAAGAACCTGAGCCTAGTGATCTAAACTCCAAGAAACACTTTCTTTGTAAGTAAAATCAGTTATTATTTTTGGTAAGTTTAAATCTAAACCTTTTTACATTCAAACATCTTTATGTTTTCTTTTAAAGCTAACCTTGAAATGAAAAGGCACCAATTCAGCTTTGAATTAATATCAATTGTGAAGTGAAAACCCATCCCAGTGAACGATCCTAGAGCCACTATGCTATAGTAGCTTTTTCTTTGCTACCCTAGTATATGGTGTAATAGGTTATAAATTTTGTTGATTACTCCCTCAATCAAGGAGCACCAGCTGGACACGAATCAACTGAGACACCAATTAGGCACGAATCATATAAGGAACCTGAGCCTAGTGATCTAAAACTCCAAGAAACACTTTTCTTTGTAATTAAAATCAGTTACTATTTTTGGTTAGCTTAAAACCAACCTTTTCAAACATCTTTATGTTTTCTTTTAAAGCTAACTTTGAAATGAAAAAAATACCAATTCATCTTTGAATTAATATCAATTGTGAAGTGAAAACCCATCCCAGTGAATGATCATAGAGCCACTATGCTATGCTAGTTGAGGCTATCCTAGTACATGGTGTAATAGGTTATAAATTTTGTTGATTACTCCCGTCTAAGGATCAGAATCAAGGTACACCAGCTGGGTACAAATCAACCTTAAGCTATGTATAGCATCTAGAGCCCTATGCTCATGACTCAAAGTCATTCACATCAACCACAACCCTGAGCTGTTCATAAAATCTAGAGGCCCAAGCTCATGACCTGAAGTCATTCATGTTATCCACAACCCTGAGTTGTCAACAACATCTAAAGCTCTAAGCACGTGACCCGTAGTCATTCATGTCATTCATAACACTGAGGAGTTCATAGAATCTAAGAACTTGAGCTCATGATACAAAATCATTCAAATCATCCATAACACTTAGTGCTTCATAGCATCTAGAGGCTTGAGCTCGCGGGATCGCGACTTGATCATATCATCCACAACTCTCAGTTGTTAATAGCATTTAGAGCCTTGAGCTCACAATCCGGAGTCGTTCATGTCAACCATAGCCTTGTGATGTTCAGAGCATCTAGAGCCTTGAGCTATCAACCTAGAGTCTTTCATGTTATCAAAAGCCCATACCTGTGTATAGAATCTAGAGCCCTAAGCTCACGACCCAGAGTCTTTCATGTCATCGACATCCTTAAGTTATGTAAAACATTTAGAGCCTAAAGCTCATAAGCCGAAGTCACTCGTGCCAACCACATCCCTTAGTTGTTCATCGAATCTAAAGGCCTAAGCTCCTCATGACCTAAAGTCATTAATGTCATTCAAAACCATGAGTTGTTAATAGCATCTAGAGCCCTGAGCTCCCTGCCCGAAGTTGTTCATGTCATCCACAACCCTGGATTTTTCTCTTCATACTATCTAGAGGCCTGAGCTCATGACCCAGAGTTGTTCTTGTCATCCGTAACCCTAAATTATTCATAAGATTAAGAACCCTGAGCTCACTACCCGGAGTTGTTCATGTCATCCCCAACCCTGATTTTTTCATAGGATCTTGAGCCTTAAGCTCACGACCCATAGTCGTTCATGTCAATCACAACCCTAAGCTATTCGTTGCATGTAAAGCATTGAACTCATGTCCTAAAGTCTTTCATGTCAACAACAACCTTGAGTTGTTCATAGGATCTAAGGACTTGAGCTCATAACCCAGAGTTGTTCATGTATTCATAGCCTTGAGTTGTTAATAGCATCAAGAGGCCTTATCTCATGACCTGAAGTTGTTCATGTCAATGACAACCCTTAGTTATTCATAGAATCTAAAGGCTTGAGCTCATGACCTAAAGTTGTTCATGTCATCCACAAGCCTGAGTTGTTAATAATATCTAAAGCCTTTAGGTCACGACTCAGATTTGTTCATGTCATCCACAACCCTAAGAATTTCATAGCATCTAAAGACTTGAGCTCATGACATAGTATCATTCATATCATCCATAACCATTAGTGGTTCATAGCATCTAGAGGCTTGATCTCATGGGATCTCAAATCATTCATATCATCTACAACTTTGAGTTGTTCATAGCATCTAGAGCCTTGGGCTCACGACCTGTAGTAGCTTATGTAATCCACAACCTTAATCTATTCATAGAATTTAGAGCCTTGAGCTCATGACCCTGAGTCACTCATCTCAACCACAGCCCTGAGCTTTTCAGGGCATCTTAAGCCCTGAGGTTACAACCCAGAGTTGTTCATGTCATCCACAACCCTGAGTTGTTCATAGAATCTAGCAGGTTAAGCACACAAGATCGCAACTCATTCATTTCATCCACAACTCTGAGTTGTTCATAGCATCTAAAGCCATGAGCCATGACTTGGAGTCGTTCATGTGAACCAAAGACCTAAACAATTCATAGCTTCTAGAGGACTTTGCTTATAGGATCCCAAGTCGTTCATATAATTCATAACTCTAGATTGTTTATAACATCCAGAGTCTTGAGCTCATGACCTTGAGTAGCTCATGTCATCCACAACTCTGAGTTGTTCATAGCATCTAGAGCCATGAGCCATGACTTGGAGTCGTTCATGTGAACCAAAGGCCTGAACAATTCATAGCTTCTAGAGGACTTTGCTTATAGGATCCCAAGTCGTTCATATAATTCATAACTCTAGATTGTTTATAACATCCAGAGTCTTGAGCTCATGACCTTGAGTAGCTCATGTCGTCCATAGCCCTAAGTTGTTCATAGCATCTAGAGCCTTAAGCTCATGACTAGGACTAGCTCATCTCATCCATGCCTCTGAGTTGTTCAAAACATTTAGAGCTTTGAGTTTATGACCCAAAGTCATCCATGTCATCCACAACCTTGAGTTGTCCATAGAATCTAGAGCCTTGAGTTCATGATGTACAATCATTCATATTGTCTTTAACGATTCATAGTATCTAGGGCCCTAAGCTCATGATATCCTAATCTATTCATATCATCCATAACTCTTACATGTTCATAGCATCTAAAGCCCTTTGCTGACGACCCAGGGTTTTTTAGGTCAACCACAACCCTATGTTATCATAGTATCTAGAGCCCTAAGCTCATGACCCAGTGTCATTAATGTCATCCACAGCCTTGAGTTGTTCGCACCGTCTAGAGCCTAGAGCTTATGACCCATAGTCGTTTATGTCAACCACACTCCTGAATTGTTCATAGTATCTAGAGTTCTACGCTCATGACTCGGTGTTGTTCATTTACAGGCTTAAGCTAATGACACAAATTGTTCATATCATCTATTGCCCTGAGTTGTTCAAAGCATGTAGAGGCTTGAGCTCATGGGATCCCGAGTTGTTCATATTATCCATAACTCTAACCTGCTCATGGCATCTAAATCTGTAGGCTCACGATCTGGAGTTGTTCATCTCAACCAAAGCCTTGAGTGGTTCATATCTTATATAAACCTGTGCTCATAGGATGTTGAGTGATTCATATCATTCATAACTCTAAGTTGTTCATAACATCCAAAGCCCTGAGATCACGACTCGAAGTAGCTCATGTCATCCACAATCTTGAGTTGTTCATAGCATCCAAGCCTTAAGCTTATGACCCGAAGTAGTTTATCTCATCCACACCCCTAATTTTTTCATAACATCTAGAGCCTTAAGCTTATGAACCAGAGTCGTTCATGTCAATCATAACCCTGAGGTGTTCATAGTATCTAAAGCACTAAGCTCATGACCCAGAAATGTTAATGTCATCCATAACCCTAAGTGGTTGACAACATCTAGAGGCCTGAATTGATGGGATCCTAAGTCATTCAAAACATCCATAACTCTATGTTGTTCATTGCTTCTAGAGCCTGGAGCTCACAACCCAAAGTCTTTCATCTCATCCATAGCCTTGACTCGTTCATAGCATTTAGAGGCTTGAGCTCATGATGTAGAATCTTTCATAGAATTCGCAAACTTGAGTGGTTTATAGCATCTGGAGGCCTAAGCTCATGGGATCTCGAGTCGTTCATATCATCCATAATTCTGAGTTATTTATAGCATCCAGAGCCTTGAGCTCACCACCCGGAGTAGCTCTTATCATCCACAGTCTTGAGGTGTTCATAGCATCTAGAGCCCCGAGCTAACGACCAGGAGTCTATCTAGTCAATCACAACACTCAATTGTTCATAGTATCTAGAGCCCTAAGCTTCCGATTCAGAGTCGTTCATGTCATCCACAACCCTGAGTTGTGAATATCATTTAGATCCTTGAGCTCCTGACTCGCAGTCTTTCATGACATTGACAGATGCAAGTTGTGCATAACATTTTGAGTTCTAAGCTCATGACCCAGACTCTTTCATGTCATCGGCAACCTTGAGCTGTGAATAGCCTCTAGAGGCCTGAGCTTATGTCTAAGAGTCTTTCATGTCAACCACAACCCTAAGTTGTTCATAGTATCTAGAGGTCAGAGCTCATCACTAAGAGTCATTCTTATCTTCCATAGCCTTGAGTTGTTCATAGCATTTAGATCCCAAAGGTCACAACCCAGAGTCGCTCATGTCAAACAAAGGCCTGAGTTGTTTATAACATCTAAATCCTTGAGCTCACAACCCTAAGTTGTCAACGACAGCCCTGAGCTATTCATAGCATCTAGAGCCTTAAGCTCATAACTCAGAGTTGTTCATCTCAACCAGAGCAAAGACCTATTCATTGCATCTAGAGCCCTAAGCTCATGACTAATAGTTGTTCATGTCATCCATAGCCCTAATCGGTTCATAGTATGTAGAGGCTTGAGTTGACAGGATCCAAAGTCATTCATATCATCCACAACACTAAGCTATTCATAGCATCTAAAGCCTTTAGCTCACAACCCAAATTTGTTCATGTCAACCAAAGCCTTGAGGAATTCGTAAGATCTATAGGCTCAAGCTCACGGGATTACGGATCATTCCTATCATTAACAACTCTAGGTTATTCATAGCAACCATAACCTTTAACTCATGATCCAGAGTAGCTCATGTCATCCACTATCCTGAGTGGTTCATAGCATCCAAAGCCCTAAGCTCACGACCCAAAATAGCCCATCTCATCCAGAACCCTAAGTAGTTCATAGCATCAAAATCCTTGAGCTCATGACTTACAGTCATTTATGTCAACCACAACCTTAAGTTGTTCATAGTCTTTTGAGCCTAGAGCTTACGACCAAGAGTCATTCATGTAATTCATAGCCTTAATATGTTCAAAGCATCTGAAGACTTGAGCTCATGATGAAGAATCATTCATATCATCCACAACCTTTAATGGTTCATAGCATCTTGAGGTGTGAGCACATAGGATCCTGAGTAATTCATATCATCAACAACTTTAGGTTGTTCATTGATTTTAAAGCACTAAGCTTAAGACCCTAAGTCTTTCATGTCGACCACATCCCTGTTCATAGCATCTAGAGCCTTAAGCTCATAACTCGAGGTTGTTCATGTCATTCATAGCATCTAGAGCCTTGAGCTAACAACCCGGAGTCGTTCATATTAACCACAACCCTGAGCTATTCATAACATGTAGAGCCTAGAGCTCCCAATACATAGTCTTTCAAGTCAATAATAACCTTGAGTTGTTCAGAGTATTTAGTGGCCTCATCTCATGACCCGGAGTTGTTCAAGTCATCCATAGCCCTAAATTGTTCATAGGATCTGAAGCTAGCTCATAACCTCGATTCATGCATTTCAACCCCAATTTTAAGCTATTCATAGCATCTAGAGACTTGACCTCAAGACCTAGATTCTTTCAAGTCAACAACAGCCCAGAGCTGGTCATAGTATCTGGAGGCTTGAGCTCATGAGCCGGAGTTATTCATGTTATCCACAACCATGAGTTGTTCACAACATCTAGATCTTGAGATCACGAGCTGGAGTTGTTCATGTCAACCATAGTTCTAAGATTTTCATAGAAATTAGAGCCCTCAGCTTAGGACCCATAGTCTTTCATTTCAACCCCAACCCAGAGTTATTCATAGCATCTACAAACCTATCCTCATGACCTAGAGTCATTCATGTGAACTATAGCCTTGAGTTGTGAATAGTATCTCAAGCCCAGAGTTCAAGACCCATAACGGTTCATGTCAAGCATATCCTAGAGTTGTTCGTAGCATTTAGAGCCCTAAGCTCATGACCAAGAGTTGTTCATGTGAACCACAACCCAGAGCTATTCATAGCATCTTATGCCCTAAGCTCATGACTTGTAGTCGTTCATGTCAATCACAACCTATAGTTGTTTATAGCATGTAGAGCCTTGAGCTCATGACCTATAGTCATTCATGTTAACCACAACCCTTAGTGGTTTGTAGCATCAAAAGCCCTCATCTCATGACCTATAGTCGTTCATGTCAACCACATCCTAAAGTGTTTCATAGCTTCTAAAGCTTTGAGCTCACGACCTGAAGTTGTCATGTCAATCATAACCCTAAGCTCTTCATAGTATCTAGCACCCTGAGCTCACGACCTAGAGTAGTTCAAGTCATCTACAAGCTCGAATTATTCATAGGATCTAGAGCGTCGAGATCATGATTATAAGTCATTCATGCCAACCATAACCCTGAGTTGTTCATACCATCTAGAGTCTTGAGCTCATGACCCAGAGTCTCTCAAGTCAATAACAACCTTGAGTTGTTCATAGTATCTAGAGGCCTAAGCTCATGATTCATAGTCGTTCATGTCATCCACAATCCAGAGTTGTTCATAGCATCTAAAGCCTTGAGCTCACAACCGAGAGTCGTTCATGTCAACCAAAAACCTGAGTTGTTCATAGTATCTAGAGACTTGAGCTCATGACATAGAGTTATTCATGTCATCAACAACCCTGAATTATTCATATGATCTAGAGCCTTTAGCTCACAATCCATAGTCATTTATGTCAACCACAACCTTTAGCTCACAACCCGAAGTCTTTCAAGTCAATAGCAAACTTGAGTTATTCATAGTATGTAGAAGCCTAAGCTCATGAGTTGGAGTCGTTCATGTCACCCATAGCCCTGAGTTTTTCATACTATTCTAAAGTCCTCGGCTCATGACCTATAGTTTTTCATGTCAAGCATAGATCTGAGTTGTTCATAGCATTTAGATCTCTAAGCTCATGACCTGTAGTCATTTATGTCAACCACAACCCTGACCTGTTCATAGAATCTGCAGCCTTGAGCTCATGACCCAAATTCATTTAAGTCATTGATACGCTTGAGCTCATGAGTCGAAGTCGTTCATGTCACCCACAACCCTAATTTGTTTACAACATCAAAAGCCTTGACATCACGAGTTGGATTTGTTCATTTCAACCAAAACCCTCAATTGCTCATAACATCTAGTGCTCTGAGCTCACGATCCGTAGTTGTTCATGTCAACCAAACTCCAGAGCTATTCATACCATCTAAAGACCTGAGCTCACGACCTGGAGTCATTCATGCCAACCCTAAGTTTGAGTTGTTTATAGCCTTTGGAGCCTTGAGCTAAGGACCTAGAGTCATTCATGTGAACCATAGACAAGAGTTGTTCATAACATCTAGAACTCTGAGCTAACAACCTAGATTCATTCATGTCAACCACAATCCTAAGCTCTTCATAGTATTTAAAGGCCTGAGCTTATGACCTAGAGTCATTCATGTAACACTCCAAAATTTAATCTAGGGGCAAAATAGTAATTTATAAAGTAATTAAGTAATTAATTAAATTCATTAAGGGTAAAAGAGTCATTTTACAATTAAAAATCCTAGGTATAAATTGGACTTTTCCTCTTGTCTTCTTCATTCAGAAAACCCTATCAAGTAGAAGTAGAGAATTGGAGATCATAGGGCTCAAGGGTTAGAGATTCAGAGTTGAAGTTTAAGCTTTTTTCCAGGTAAGATTCTAACCCTAAATTAATATATTATATTTGTTAGTTAGTTCTAAACATGCTAGTTATTCTTTGAATTTTATTTATTTTTAATTTAGATTAGGGTTAGTTTATTTTTTAAATTCATTTTACTATCAAAATATTGGAAATTTAGGATTATTAGTGGTTTTATTGTTAGGAATTGGAAAATCTTAAGTTTTTGAAACAAAAAAATGATTCACTGGAAGATTTCAATTTAGTCTAGGGTTAACCTATTTAAAACTTTTAGGTCAAAATATTGACATTAGGAATATAGATTGTTCTATTGATGAAAATAGGGAAATTCAAAATTTCTTAGATATATAGATCTAAGTAATGAAATTTTTTTAAAAATAAAAAATAAAAATAAATGAATAAATAAATATATTGTTATATGTGGCTGAAGGGATTAGAAAATATTAGGGAAAAAAATGCGTGCTTGTAGAAGATGAAGAATGGTGAAAATATATATATATATATATATAGTAATATTAATAAGAAAGGAAGATGTGTACGGATGGATGGTGTTTGGTGGTTAATATATATATATATATTATGTTAGTAATAATGGAGAATTGTTGGGGATACGATTTATGTTTAGTGGAAAAAAAAAACTGAAAGGGAGAGAATAGAAGTTATCAATATTATTATACTAATGATGAGTGTATGTTAATAAGTAGCATAAAATTTAATTAGTAGAATAAATTGTGGTTTGATTAAATTATGTTGTGTCCTAAGAAATAAATTGAAAAAAATAATTTAAGTTTTATATGAATTAGAAATTTATTAATTTTTCTAAAATAGGAATAGATTATATTATCTTTCATAATTAAAAACATTAATTTGAATACCTAAAATATTAGGATTGTCAAACCTATAATTTTAGATAAATATTAATGGTTATTTCTTTTATACTTTGTTAAGTGAAGAGTAGATTTTCTAGAATTATTTTTCTCCCAAGTTTTTGAGGACTACTTTTGAGGTAAGGGAAATTAATGCAATTTTTTTTTAGAAACAAATTTTTATATACATCATTTGGAAACGTTTTGAGTTATTATTTGTTTTATGCATGGATCAAATATGTTTTGCATGAAAAGTATGTTAGAACCTTAAATTTTGTTTACAATAGAGAAATGTGGAGATATTATGTTTTGGAAATTTGAATAATTGAAATAAGTGTTTGACTTTGGTTTGTTTAGCCCTTGTCAACGGGATATAATAATTGACTATTCACTTTTTTGCCTTGGTCAACGGGATATAATAGTTGACTTTTACATTTCTTGGTGGGGAATGTAATTGATTTGGATCCTAGCCTTTAGGGGTTTGGTTAGAGGTTACTAGTACTAGTAGTGTTTAGTTCCGTCCACCTTAAAGGAACAATTTGAGGCTAGCCACCTATTTGAAAAGTCCCACCTAAATAGGCCCCATTTGATGTTTGATGACCAGAGAAAATAAATAATTTAAACGTTTTGATTGAATTTAATATGAAAATGTTTGAATCAGAAATGAAAATGTACAGTTAAAAGTTTTGAATGTATTGGAAAAACTGACTCAAAGGTTTATGAAAATAATTAGTTATAATATCTCTTATTTTGCAAGTGAACTTGAAATATGTGATCCATGGACGGCACTAATGTTCCTTATTGGGCTTTGAGCTCATTCCTATTTGTTGATAATTTTTTAGGTACCCTCAGTTCGGACGAGGAGTGATGGCTAGGTCGGGGAATGGTTATCATTAGGATTTTGCTTATGATGTTATTTTTGGACATTGCTAGCTTATAAGTTTATGTTCATCTAGATTATTTGGTTTTTGGAAGTTATTTAGATATTAAACTTTTAAATTTTTTTATGATAATTTGAAGTTGAGATTTGGAGATTATGAAAATTTGTGTGAGCACTTGAATTGTTTGAGTTTGAAATTTATTTGGATAATGGATTTTTGTTGATGGATGCTTAGTTTTAAAGTTAAGTTTTGAAGATTTTAGAATTATTTTTCGCTACTCTGAACATGTATTTGGTAATTGGTAACTTCCAATTACAAAATAATTGTTTGGGTCAGGTTACACTTTAAGCCTTCGAGTTTGAGTTGTGAAATGATCATCATGCCCTTGGAGTGGGTCTTGGGGCGGGACAGTTCATGTCATCTATAAACCTAAATTATTCATAAGATTAATATCCTTAAGATCATGACCTGGAGTTGTTCCTGTCAAGCACAACCTTGAGCTATTCAAATCATCTAGAGCCTTGAGCTCATGATCCATAGTCTTTCAAGTCAACAATAGCACTAAGCTGTTCATAGTATCTAGAGGCCCTAGGTCATGAGCAGAGTCATTCATGCCATCCACAACCCAGAGTTGTTCATAGAATCTAGAGCCTTGAGCTCACGACTTGGTGTCATTCATGTCAACCACAACCTTGAGGTGTTCATATTGTCTATAGGCCTGAGCTCATGACCTGGAGTAGTTCATGTTATCTACATCTTTGAATTAATCATAAGATCTAGAGCCTTGAGCTCACAACCTCGAGTCATTCATTTTAATGACAAACTGAGTTGTTCATTTCATCTAGAGCCATTAGATCATGACTCGAAGTCTTTCAAGTCAATAAAGGCCTTAAGCATTTCATAGTATGGAGAGGTCTGAGCTCTTGAGCCAGTGTCATTCATGTCATCCATAACCCTAAGTTGTTCAACACCTAAAGCCCTGAATTAAAGACCTAGAGTTGTTCATGTCAACCATAGCTCTGAGTTGGTCCTAGCATCTAGAGCCCTAAGCTCATGACCCGTGGTCATTCATGTTAACCACAGCCCAGAGCTGCTCATAGCATATAAAACCCTGAGCTCACAACCTGGAGTCATCTATCTCAACTACTACCCAAACCTGTTCATAACATCTAGAGCCTTGAGTTCATGACTCAAAGGATTGTGGTTGACATAAAGAACTCTGGGTCGTGAGCTTAGGGCTCCAGATACTATGAAAAGCTCATGGTGGTTATTGGCATGAATGACTCTAGGTCATAAGCTTAGGGCTCTAGATGCTATGAAAAACTGAGAGTTATGGATGCTATTAATGACTCGAGATCTTATGAGCCTCTAGAGACTATGAATAACCAAGGGATAAGATTGATATGAATGATTCTTGGGCGTGAGCCTATGAGCCTAAATGCTATCAACAACTCATGGCTTTACTTGACATGGATTACTCCAGATCGTCAGCTTAAGGCTCTAGATGCCATGAAAAGCTCAGAGTTGTGGATGTCATACTATGAAAAGCTCCAAGTTGTAGTGGACATGAATGACTCCCAATCATGAGCTAAAGGATCTAGATGCTATGAATAGCTCAAGCCAGTGGTTGACATGAATGACTTTGGCTCCTAAGTTTAGGGCTCTAGATGTTATGAACAACTCAGGGTTACGGTTTACTTGAATGACTACGGGTCATGAGCTCAAAACTCTAAATTCTATGAACAACTCAAATTAATGGATGATATGAATGACTCAGGATCCTGCAAGCCAAGGCCTCTAGATGCTATGAACAACTTAGGGTTAAGGATGATACGAAAAATTCTTGTTCGTGGGCCTTTGAGTCTAAATGTTATGAACAACTTAGGGTTGTAGACAAGATGAACAACTCTAAGTCCTGAGCATCGGGCTCTAGATGCTATGAATAGCTCAGGGTAATGGCTGATATGAACAACTCTGAGTTGTGAGCTCAGAACTCTAAATGAAATGAATAGCTCAAGGTTGTGGATGACATGAATGATTCTGGGTCGTGAGCTTAGGGCTTTAGATGGTATAAACTGCTTAGGGTTGTGCATTACATGAAGGACTACAGGTTATGAACTTAGGGCTCTAAATGCTATGAACAACTCAGGGTTATGAATGACATGAACAACTCCTGGTCATGAGCTCAGGGCTTTAGATACTATGAGTAGCTCAAAGTTATGGCTGACATGAACAACTTGGAGTTGTGAGTTCAGGACTTTAGATGCAATGTATATCTCAAGGTTGTGGATGACATGAATGATTTTGGGTCATGAGCTTAGGGCTCTAGATGCTATGAACAATTCAGGGTTGTGGTTTCCATGCACGACTCCTGGTCATGAGCTTAGGGCTCTAAATGCTATGAACAACTTTGGGTTATGGATGACATGAACAACTATGGATCATGAGCTATGGGTTTTAGATACTATGAACAGTTGAGAGCTATGGTTGACCTGCATGACTATGGGTCATGAGCTAAGAGCTTTAGATGCTATGTATGATTCTTTCCTAATTGGTGTACCAGTTGATTCATTTGATTCTTTTGTCTAGCTGGTGTCTTCTAATTCAATCCTCAGATGGGAGTAATCAACAAAATTTATAACCTATTCACCATGTACTTAGGATAGCATAGCTAGCATAGCATAGTGGCTCTAGGATCGTTCACTAGGATGGGTTTTCATTTCACACCTGATATTAGTTTAAAGAATTGAATTGGTGTTTTTTCTTTTCCAAGTTAGCTTTAAAAGAAAACATAAACTTTGGTTTGAGAAAGGTTGGTTTTAAACTAACCAAAAATAATAACTGAGTTTAATTACAAAGAAAATGGTTTCTTGGATTTTTAGGTCACTAAGCTCAGGGCCCTTATACAAAAAATGGAGATTTCTGAATCTTTCCTTGCATTGGGAATTTAACCTATGGTTATCCCCCTAACTGGTGTGTTACAGTTGCTTCCCATTAATGGTTTCAACATTAATTCCCTCTCACTGATGCATCTTGCAATGGCTCGTACCTCTCACCTAGCATTTTCCATTCAAGGTGATCCTTAACCTTGGATTACCCTTCACAAGCTCGCAAGAGATAACTAATGGATGTCTCCTTAGAGTCCAAAAGCTTGCCAGTTGTTGGCAATTCTAGAAAATCCTACCTTCAAATCACCTCCCAATGGCTCGCAAGAGATAAACTAGTGTAACTCAATGGATGAAGTCCACTTGCCTTACCAAGTGTTAGCCCAGGCGATTTTAAGGTGTTTTAAGTTAACTAAAAATATAAAAACCATTAATGGGTCACAACTTCCTCTTCATTAAAAACTGAAACAAGGAAAACTCCCACTTTTGTAGTCGGGTCCCTTACTTAGCTCCCTTCCGTCCAAGAGACAAAAAGTCTAGCCACTCATCCTCTGAGAAAACATCTTCAAAGGTTGTTTGGCTAGAATGAAAAATACAATCAAAACGAGAAGGTAAGGTAGAGCAATGCTCTATATATTTCTTACTAAAAACATGTACAAGGGATCCCCTCTCCAATGTATTCCCCTCTTCACAGAGACGAAAGATATCAGAGATGATTTTTGAGATATGAAAAAATATATCGGGGATTGTCTCTGGGGATCGTTATTACAAGGAGATATCTTAGGATATATAAAGAAAGATATTTTCAACCTCTTAATTAGCTATCCTAAATATCTTAAAAGATCTTCAACTGATTACAAGGAGAGAATTGATAATTTACACCAAATATCTTAAGGTAAACAAAAATCTAAAAGAGTCGGTGTAAAATATCTACATATTACATTTTCGCATTGGAGACAGGTGGTGCGGAGAATTTCGCATCAGAGAAAGTCAGTGCAGAAATTTTCTCATAGGGAAAGTGTGCTGCAGAAATTTTCGCATTGAGAAATGTCAATGCGAAGATTTTCGCATCAGGAAATGTCAATGCGAAATTCCTCCTCAGCTTTGCGCAGTCACCTTCAAACGGCCATAACTTCCTCGTTTCAGCTCCAAATTGCACACCGTTTGAAGCGTTGGACTCCTGACTTCCCGATCTTCGAAATGAAATATATCATGTAAGAATTGAAATCCAGAAAATGCTCCAATTTTTTCTTGAAACTTCTGTCCTTTGAATTTCGCATAGCATGTGAAGATTTCGCATCAGCATGCAAAATTGCTTCCTGATGGATTTCTCTCTCTTGATCCTCTTCCTTGAATCTCTTGATTGGCTTGGAAACTCATTTCCAAGGGTTGCACAAGGTTCTCTCTCATTCTTGGCTTTATTCAATGATCAAAAAGCTATCAAAAACACCAAAACTAGCCAAAAATTGATTAACAACATATGCAAAGCTCCTTAATGTGCCAATTGAGTTAAAAGGTATTAATTACTACTCAAAAGTGTTTAAAAGAGTTTATAACAAGCTATAAAAGAGCACTTTTTGAGTAGTAATCACTCCCCCAACCGACATATTGCTAGTCCCTTAGCAATGAAGGAGAGAAAAAAGAAAATAGACAGTAAAATAATTTACAAAATCATGCTGATCACTCTAAAAAATTTTCAAGTGGCATGATATAGAGCATACTCTCTCATGGAACATCAAAGAAGAAAAACCCGACCTTCAACAAGAGTCATCAAATCTCTTTGCCTAATTACAATTTATAAAGAGTAGGCATTATGCAAATTTAAGCATCAAAGGAATTTCCATTCCCTGAAGGTCCAAACCTTACTCTTCCACAAAAATCTAAGTGTTATATATTAGTTTCCGATTATAGTATGTTGAACTATACTCTCCCCCCAACCTAGTTCTTTCTCAAATCTTAGCAAACTGATCAAACTCCAAAAATAGGCTAAGAACGCACCTCTTTTATATCACAATTTTTTTTTCATTGTAGGAGTGCAATGCTAAAGGTATTGTTTTCTAAAGTGTCCATGTAATGGGGATCCATCGATGACTCCCAACTAATCAAGGTTTAGGGCATCAAGCTTTAAGGATCTTTCAACCACTAACTCATTAGATTTTACCCCAGACTTTTGAAATTGAAATTTAATACCCAAGCACCTACAATATGTTAAACTCCACCTATTCACCCTTGTAAGGAGCATTGAGGTTGGTGACTCCCAACCAATTAAGGCTTAGGGCATCAGGTTTTAAAGATTTTCACCATATAGCCCTCGGACCTTGCTCGGGTTTCAAGGCAAGTGAAACACTTTGTTCTTTTCTTTTTTTCAAAGGCTCATTGGCCTTTCATCAGGTGTCCCAACACTATTAAAATGAGGTCAAAGGTACCAAGTCTAAATTTTCCTAAGTTTAGGTTGTGAGATAGTTTTTCATCTTATAATCGAAACCTAAAGTGCATAGTGCATGATAAGATTAAAGTGGAAGAAATAAGGTTGAATTCAATAGGAGTTTCAATAATTCATCAACCTCAATAAGCATAATACGACTCTAATATTCAAGTAAAAAGACAAGAACTCAATTTCTCCCATTTTATTTTGAGAATTTTTCCTTAATAACCATGGAGAGTAGAGTAAAAACTTTTAAAATTAAGAAATTTTTTTAAAAGTTAGCAAAAAGTATTATATTAACAAAATAACTTAGCATTTATTAAAAATACTTACTTCCTCAACTCTCCCCCCAACCAAGATCAACATTGTCCTCAATGTTTTAAGATCGATTGAAAAAAATAAGGAGAAAGTGGTACGTCCTGAGTGACATGGAGTCTGAGTCGTCTAGGAGAAACCACATGAGTAAAAAAAACAAAACAGCCATGACAAGAGGAATTAGAAAAATGCTAAGTATAACTAAAAATGATGTTTATATATTAATCTTAGAAAGTATAACATGAAATATGATCAGGTAATACATCCAATCCCTTAATATAAAGTATCAGAACAAGGAACAATCTCTACTAATATAATATGTCAATATAATAGGATAAAGAGATGCCCTATGATCAAGTAGCGGGGGCCTTTGGTGGACATAATGGCTCTAGGGCTGTCTCGTGAGTGGCCTGAGGTGGGACATCAACTGTGATGGTCTCCGCAAGTGGAATCATCTCCTCAGCTGGAACTCTCGGCTCTGATGGCCCAGGAATATTAGTTTGAAGTGGAACAAGACCCAGATGCTGATGTATCTGACGAAGGATAGCAGGATGCTGGTCAAGGATAATAGAATGCCGATCCTGCTGATCTCGGATATCTCTCATCTTCCGGAATAGAGCGTCGTGTGTGGCGTTGAGTGTTCTGAATAATAATACCATGCTACGAAACTCTGAGCCAGAAATGGTGATAAAGTCCTGTGATGGAGGAGGTACAACTAGTGGAACAGGTGGTGTAGCTGGAGGATTAGTAGAGGCGGCGTGAGGCATAGATGGTGCAGCAGGGGTCGATGGAATAGACTATGTGGGATGCTCATCCTACTGTGCTTAGTCAGTCTGTGCTGGTACTAGAGGTACTGGCACTGGTGGGGCTGCTTTAGCTGAATTCCTCTCTACTAGTCGTGTCCATTGGTCAAGAGTGAAATGCTCTCGGCAATGGTGGCGGCACTCGAGATGGGGCTCAATAGGGTAGCCCATATGCTCCAATATATGGCAGAGAAGCCTCAGAAATAGTAGTGGAATCGCATCAGCTCGTTGTAGCTTCTTCCTATGCACTTTCTCCTCGAAGTATAGGAGAGCGTCCATGATCAGATGGTGTGGACCAAACTAGAAACCCATATATATCCTGTATAATGCATCCAAAATAGGTCATTGCCTCTGCACTAAATGCTAGAGAGGGAAAATGTTGGACCTCAACAATACATCTACTAGGAGCATCTCAGATGGAAGCTCCTTACGTAGAAGGCATGTATCTCCAGAAGTCCCTCGTGATAGAATGCGAACCATGTTCCTGTGAGATGTGGAGGTCCACTGTCTAAACTGCTCTGGATCCTCTGGCTGAAATGGAATGTGGAGAGCCTCAGCAATATGCCTAGCCTCTAAGATACCCTGACGTCCGTCTATACTGAAACGGATAGCTATGGATCCTTGGACGTCTTGAGTACTCATGGACTGATAGAAATCCATCGCTACTCTAGGGTAGAAAAACTCTTTGGGAGTCATCAGACACTCGAGATGGTACCTCTGGAGCAATCCCAATGAATCTCGAAGGTCTGGCTCCTGTCTCATAGCCTCTATCTCGAAGTAAAGCTCAGAGTGAAATGGTTTGGCTCTACAATCCAAATTACCAGGAATGGGAGGTGTAGTAACCATTGGTCTCTTGATGATGACTTCAGGAGCAGTGCCTGAAGGTCTCTGAATATCCTCTAGGGCCTGAGAATTAGCTGGAGCCTGATTAGATGTCTCTCCAGGGCCCGAGGTTCTGGCTCTCTTTGATGGAACACAGCGTATTGATGGTTCTGGGGGCGGAGAAATTGGCGATCTCCATGTCGAATACCAGCGCTGAGGAGGGATAGAAGGCACCCCACTCTTAGGAGATGGTACGATTAGGGCCTGAGAGGCCTGAGATGGATCCTGAGGAGCAGAGGCGCTTGGTCGAGCCTCGCGAGATGCGGATGGGTCTGTACGGCCCCCTCTGCTGCGCACTATAGCTGCTATGGATGAGATGTGGATTGCTTTGGTTCTCCTTGGTTGTCACGGGGCGTGGATTGGTGAGGATCTTTCTTCTCAAGGCAGTAGTAAGCTCTTGGCAACAGAGGACGCTTA
This sequence comes from Vitis amurensis, assembly GCA_037355405.1. Taxonomy (NCBI): domain Eukaryota; kingdom Viridiplantae; phylum Streptophyta; class Magnoliopsida; order Vitales; family Vitaceae; genus Vitis; species Vitis amurensis. The sequence continues at coordinate 11,758,307 of CM074687.1, read as the reverse complement.
TGCCAAATGGTGAGCTGGAGGCCTTTAAATAGAAAATTCAAATGACTTTTGGCTTATGATTACTACTAAAAAAGTGCTATTTGATAGCTTGTAATTAACTCTTTTAAACACTTTTGAGTAGTGGTTATTACCTTTTAACCCAATTAACATATTAAGGACCTTTGCAATCATTTCTACTCAAATTGTGTAAGTTTTGGTGTTTTTGTTAGTAATTTGATCACTAAAGCAATCCAAGATTGAGGAGAGTTCTTTGGAATCCATGGCAAAGAAATGAGAAGCTTAGAAACATGAAGAACCAAAGCTTTGAAGCTTTAGATCCCTTTTCCATAAGCAAATCATGAATGAAAGGAGGGAAAGCAAAGAGAGAAATCCACCATGAAGCATCTAAAAGGATAACCACTGTAAGACACTTTTGGAGCACTTCTTGGAGCTCAATTTATATATACTATATATCATTGCAAAGGTTGGGAAGTCATCAATCCAACACTTCAAACGGTACACGATTCGGAGTTGAAATAAAGGAGTTAGAGCCATTGGAAGCTGATCACACAAAGCCGAAGGCCAATTTTGTGGGTTGCGAAATCAGCCTTTGGCTACAAAATGGTGTCCTTCCTGCTGCGAAATTTTGCAGCCATCTTGCATGGCTGTGAAATTCTCTTGAAGCTTCTCGATATTTGTGACCAACATTTTTTAGATTTTTTGCTTTAGATATTTGATGTCTACATCCCCAAACTCTCCTTGTAATCCACCTATCATAGGATTCCTTAGTTATTAAGCAAGAACAAAGGGTAAATAGCCTCATATATAATGTTTGTAATTTTCCATTACAAATCATCTGGGGAGCTTGTTCTCAGAGACACATCCTTTGTATGGTTTTGAAAGGAAGTAAAATACAGAGCTTTTGCTCTGCTTTACTTACTCAATTTGATTGTATTGTGTTATATATTTTTTCTTACTAGTCAAACAAGCTCTGAGGATGTTTCCTTAGAGAATGGTTGGCTAGACTTTTAGTTCCTTGGAGCTAAGGTTGCTAGGTAAGGCCCCAAATGCAAGAATTGGTAGTTTTGTTGTTTCAGCCATTAATGAAGAGAAAGTGTGACCCATTAATGATTTCTATGTTTTCGGTTAACTTAAAACACCTTCAATTTACTTGAGCCAACACTTGGTAAGACAAGTGATCTCCGTCCATGGAGATGCATTAGTTTATCTCTTGCAAGCTTTTGGGAGGTGACTTGAAGGTAGGATTTTCTAGAATTGCCTACACTTGGTAAGCTTTTGGACTCTAAGGAGACATCCATTAGTTATCTCTTGTGAGCTTGAGAAGGGAAGTCCAAGGTTAATGATCACCTTTAATGGAAAATGCTAGGTGAGAGGCACGAGCCATTGCAAGTTGCATCAGTGAGAGGGAATTAGTGCTGAAATCCATTAAAGGGAAGCATATGTATAACACCGGTTAGAGAATTAACTATATGTTAATTCTCTAATGCGAGGAAAAGAACCAAGTGACTGGAGCTCTGTTTTTACATGAGGAGCCTCCCCTGTGAACCTAAAACTCCAAGGAATGTTTTTCTTCATAAGTAATTTCCATTACTTTCTTTTTAGTTAGCTTAAAACAAAACCTTTTCAACCAAAGTTTATGTTTTCTTCTTAAGCTAACCTTGAAATGAAAAAGCACCAATTTAACTTTGAATTGGTATCAGTTGTAAGTTGAAAACCCTTCCCGGTGAAAGATCCTAGAGCCACTATGCTACATTAGCTAAAGCTATCCTAATCCTTGGTGATATAGGTTATAAATTTTTTTGTTTACTCCCTTCTTGAGGACCACAATCAAGGAACACCAGCTGGACATGAATCAGTTGAGACACCAATTGGGAATGAATCAAATGGCGCCGTTGCCGAGGAAGGTGCCAACTTCACAGTGATATTATTTCAGAGTACTTGTGATTTTCATCACAAGTTTGGTTATTTTTCTTTCATTTTACTAACTCTTTTACTTGTTCATACTCTAACATATCCTTTAATTTAGTTTTAGTTAATTTTAGTCTTTTTGTAGTCCTGTTTTCTTTTGTTTCTTTTGTTTTTGTTTTTGTTACAGTTGATACTAGTTGTGTATGCCAAATTGGATACGAGATAGTGGAGGAAGGTTTGTTAAACATGAAACACCTCATAACAAGGAATTGGAATTGAGCTTGAACATCATGGAAACTACACCTGAAGATCAGCATAGTCACCATGGTCATCAGGACAATCCCAATGAATTCAGATCAATGAGGGACCGCATGCATCCACCTCGTATGAGTGCACCATCATGTATAGTGCCCCCTACAGAGCAGCTAGTGATCAGACCACATATTGTTCCACTTCTACCAACTTTCCATGGGATGGAAAGTGAGAATCCGAGAGGAATTTGAAGATGTTTGTAATACATTCCGAGAGGGAGGAACTTCAATCGAGTTGATGAGGCTTAAGTTATTTCCTTTTATTTTAAAGGATAAGGCCAAGATTTGGCTTAATTCTTTAAGGCCAAGGAGTATTGTGGACCCGCATTTTTCACGTGCGTCCCCACTCGATCGGCGAGACTCGCTTTTTATTTGTGAAAAATTGATTTTTTTGAAAAAAGTTGGAGTCGCCACCTATTTTATTTTTATTTTAAAGGGAAAATAAAACAAGAAAGAAAAACCCTAAAAAGTGACTCCATAGTTTTGGAAAAAGCATGTCTTTGAGAAACCCGAGTCTAGGTCCGGGGATCAGGTTACTTATTGGGAAGGTACCTCTAGGAGGTAGCACCCCTCTAAGCCCTAAAGAGGTCTCTACTGACTAAGTTAAGGGAAGCATGGCAATTAAATGGTTGATCATGGATACCTAAGTAGGCTAGGTGATTCCAAAAACATAATATATCAAACAAGATCAAATCACAATTAAGGAGAGTTAAAAAATGCGTACCTGGACGGCTTCCCAAGCGCTATCATAAAACATAAGAGATTAGTTTGGAGATACATCACACAACATTTGTTTTATTCAAGCAAATCAGGCATATATCAAGACATCCAAGAATCACGTCAAATATGGATATGGTCATCAATGACATACAAGTCCATAGAGTTCTAAAAAATAGATGAGAAGAGAGCGTACCTGGATAGCAAGCTAGTACTCCTCTATGGGAAACAAGAGCATCTCAACAATAAATATTATGTGAATTCAAGTATTTCATCAAGAAGAATCAAAAATCAACATATCAAGTAAACAGTATTGAAGTGAGTGTTATGAATGTCGGGCCCCCACCAAAGCCCTAATTAATTTCGCATGAGTTGATTCCATAAATTCCATTGTTTGGAATCATGAAGTTTATTCATGCTTGTTGAAAATCGAGAAAATCAAGAAAATCGATTGAAAATCAAATAAAATAGTGAAAATGCATGCCGGAAGGAAAATGGCAGCAAAATGGTGTTGAAATTTGGATTTTAATTGCCCAAAGAAGGTCTAAAAATGATTCTCTAAAATCAGGATTATTTGAATGAAAACGATTTTTGGAAAACACAATTCAAGAAACGTAAAATCACGAGGAAAACAAAAGGGGTGCGAAAAGAAGGGAGTAGTGTGCACCGGACTGGCCATGGCGAGTGGGGTTTGGGGGGTTTGGCTGTGACTGCGTTGCTGGTGGTTGTGTGAAGAGATCTCCGTATATTGCTGGCATGACTGGAAAAGAACTGTCCGTATTCATTTCAAAGTTGAAGCTCGCAGGGTTTGATACATGATTTCATCAGCGGTGTCATTCGGATTCAACTTTAGTTTCTTGAAATCACAATTTGAATCATCAACTAGAGCTTGTAGTGTGGCAGTAGGTCTTAATTCCATATCAGATTTCCTGCGCTGCTACTCAGTTCCATCAGTTGGAGGTGCATTCTCAGATTTGTCAATATTACTCAACTTCAGCTACTGAGTTGTTTTTCTGCATGACGATCAAAAGAGGTCTAAAAACAATGTTGCTCTGCTTCTTCCACATTTAGTTTCTGCAGCTATTATTCCTTCTGCATTATCGAAATTTCACCATAGAATTAATTCAACACTTCGGCCAGACATGTCCAATTATATTCACAACACTGTTATTCCTTGTGCTTTCAACGTTATTGACGGGCAGAGCTTCATTCTTAGCCATAGGTCCTCTATTTGTGCACATTGGAAGTGGCTACTGGTATGTGGATTAAGAGAGAAATTGCTTGGATATTATCATCTTGATAAGAAAAAAAATGACTGCAGAATCTGATCTATCCGTTGACCTTGTCTTACATGAAAACTAGTTGATACTTCCATTTCTCATGTTGAAGGATGCTGACCAGGGTGTAGGGATCAATAAGGTCCCTTGGTACTTCAGTAATACTGCCTAACTGGGTGTATTCATGAGGTAGGGATGAGCCAGAAAACCAGTAAAAGGAAAGAAATGAACTGGATTTGCTCTTCGGCAATCTGGCGATCAAGTGGCTTGAGTTCAATTGACCAGAAAACTTCAGGCTGCAGGTCACCTTTCTCACAGTCGTGAAAGATCAGAAGGTTCAGGTCATCAATTTCCACTGACAGTCACTATAACTAAAGCCTCTTTCTTGCCTAACTCTGTCCGTAGTTTCTCGTTTTCGAAAACATGCGTTTCTATCCCAGAATTGCGAGCCTAGGAAGAGGATTGTCTTTTGTATTCTAAATATCTGCTTGGTGCTGGTATAAGAACAGGAGGAATAGAGACTGATAAGTCTTAGAGATACCAAGTCTAAGGATGAGATTAAACCCATTGGAGTGAATGAACATCGCTTGGGTAGAAAGAACTCCTCAACTCATATCATTGTGACACTTCAAACAATAATCTGAACTCAATGTATCTAAATTCCGTATGTATGCCTTAAAGTGGATGAGATTTTAATGAGGGAAAAGTGAGATGGCAAAGGTCTTCACTTGCTACCAACCTTCTAGCTTCTTTATTATTTATTGAGCACGAGCATATAAACATTGCATACATGAGCCACTGATCAAGTTTGTTGCCTATATCTTGTGCCTGATTAGCCTTTCTACCATAGATAATCCAGAAACTGACACAATGCACTCTATGGTATGCTCCAAATTGTAGAGAGTGTAGAGAGAGAGCTAACAGATGACAAATCAACCTGCCTGGGAACCTTACTGCAGCTCTCCGATGTTCACAAGTCAAAGCAGCCAAAAAAAACAAGAGATTTTACATCAGTTTTCAGAAAATGGAAGACTCGTGCCAGCACATCACCATCCAGTAATCCCCAATTTTCTGAGCCCATTTCAGCAAGTACAATGTCTTCTTGGTAGAAAGTAGCATTACTACACAAATCTTCAAATGAATATGACTAGTTAATGCATGACCTTTTACCTTTGACCCCTCGGGTTTATCAGTAATGCAGTCCTCAGAGATAACAGATTGTTTCTTGCAAGCTAATGAATCCAACAACATTCTATCATTTAATTGATCAGAAATTAAAGGATCTTTGGGCTGAGTTGTCAGCACCTGGTTTCAAGGGAATCACATCCAGAATGGATGCGAACCGAGTGGTCAGATTCATGGTATCTTAGCAGTGCAACAGACGATGCAGCAACCTCTTTTAGAGTGCCTTTTATGAGCCTCAAGAGCAAAGGCCAATGATAGATGAAGCGGTCCCTCTGCACTACTTGGGCTTCTGATTCAGAAGTTATCATGAAGCCAACGAACAAGCAGAGTGAACGCATTTGCAGTCAACCTTAAAATTTCTAATATTGTCAGCAGGTCTGATGGTAAAAACGAAAGTAAGGAAGCCTTATTCAAGAGGATCATTGCGAGCACTGTCAATTAACCTTCTCTGTGCAGACAGGGACTCAGCTTGTTCACCAAAATACTGTCTGAACCCATCCATGTTCTTCCATCAATTGCTGCTTCCCAAGTAATCTTGAATCATCACAAATTCTGGTAATTGACTAGAACTTAGAATCCCTATCAATGAAGTGTGGACTGTAATACATAGGATATTGCCTCCTATTAAAGCCGCATCTTTTACAGGTCTCTTCATGGCACCATTCTCAATTGACATGATGACCCCATCTTGAGACAGCCGCTTATCAGCGTCATCCACAATACCAGTGTTAAAAGATATAATTTTCTATTGTGATCTAGTAAGACCACTGTCAGAATTTGAGATGACATCTAAATCACGTATGGATTCTTCAGTATTTATGAGACCTTCATGAAAGTTGGTTTCCTTTTGACTGGAAAACCTTGAAGGAGGACTTAATCTGTTCCTCTTTTCTGCAAGCTCAGATACACATGCCTCACCAGAAATAATGTCAGTGACACTTTTCTCTGGAATATTTGACAGCAGGGGCTCATTCACTTTGTTATTCTTAGACGATGCGATTACTTCATCAACACCAGTGACTGAAGTTTAAACCAACAGAGGTTATTTTCTCTTTTGGATGCGCTGTATTATTGAAGCTGGAGGCTGCAAATGGCCTAAGGGTGGAACTGCCTGGAGCTTCTCCTGGTGTCTTTGTTAATTGTGAATTTGACACACAAAAAATAGGAATCGATACTTTCTTTGCGACTTTCTTCTTCTTGGTGAGCTCGAGTGAAGACATTCCACCAGAACCAATGCTGGTAGCAACCTTTTCTGAAACCATACTGTTAAGAGATCCTTCCACTCTATTGTTTTCCAATGAAATATTAGTCCCACTAGAATAAGGCTTCGTATTGAAAGTTTGCACGGTTTCAAGACTAGAAGCTGTCATTTTCTCCTTCAACTGTTTTGGGATCTTTATCACGTAAGGATGGGTTGGCCACAACACTTGGCAAGTAGTCCAGTTTTACAGGTTCCTCATTGAGTTTATTCATCTGTGAACTTGAATCATCCATATTAGGCAGTGTAATTTCCCTAAGCTCTTTGTTTCTAAGTATCAAACACAAATTTCTATCAGAAACAACCATGGGGTTTAAAGAGGCCATAATTGCCTTGGTTACTAGTGAATTGGATTTGAAAGAAACATCAAGTTCTACTGGACTCCTTTCGCTCTCGTCTACCATTCCATAGTCCAAATATTCAAGGAGATCTTTAACTCTATATTGACTGACACTGCAGAAACGAGAAGCCCCAAATCTTATATTCTGATCTTGTATTTATTATCAATAGAATCTGTCATTGTTGAGACAAGTGAAAGCCTGCTAGGATTCCAGCCCAGAATTCCACGAACAGAGAAACCCAGAAATAGAAGTAAGTTCTAAGTCTCAATAGATCACATCCGGAACCCGGTTTAACAACTTTCTTGCCTTGAAGAAGGAATACCCAATCTGATTCAACAATCTGCAATCGCGTGCCAAACCCCACAAATAGCCCACACTCTACACAGCCTTTATAAAGTCTCTACCTTTCATGAAATACTCATGCCATCATTGTCTCCATAGCCCAGAACACCAAAGAAAGAGAGACGAGTGAAATATAGATGCTAAGCATAGAAAGAAACGACCCAAGAGAAACAAAGGAAGGAAGACTGAGGATGGGTAACAGAGGAGCCACATTCCATTATTTTGTCAAAGGGCTTGACAACAGGTGTCAATAGCAGAGAACAATGGCTTGATTTCAAACACATCTAACTCAAGGATATGTCATTCATCAATCGAAAGAAGCAGTTATCAAATCAAAGCAAAGCATGTAAAGAAAAAAAATAAATAAAAAGATAAACAAAGAGGACTCGGATTCAGCAGAACAACCAAGTGGCCATGGACGTCCACATCAAGCAGCAAAAATGAATATTTAGAAATAGCCAGGGATGAGGAGAAATCCAAATTAAACGGTGACATGGTGAATATCTGGAAACATACCTGCACGATCTCCTCTCCCTATTGCTCAGCTCCCTGCTACTGCGCCTTTTCTTTAGACCGAGAAATCTTCTCCCAAACTTCCCATCCGTGCTTTTTCTCAAAGAAAAATCCCCCTTCTCTCGTTCCTCTCTCTTCTGTTTTATATCACAGCCCCTCAAGACCTAAATTTGTTTCCCAAAAAGGAAAATTCTCCTCTTTCCTTTCTTCTTCTCTTCTTTTTTTTTAAATCTTCCAATCAAAAGCAATCCTCCCAATTTCAAATTCCCCTCCAAAACCTTCCAAGGAGAGTCCCACCTTCCTTAAACTCCAATGGTAAGTTTCCTTGCAAAAACATGAAATTCTTAAAGTTAAATAAATTGAATGAATAGATAAGCAAGTAAATAAATTAGGAAACGGTAAAAAAAATAAATAAATAATAAATAAATAAATAAGTTAATGAAAATAATATAAAAAGGAAGCAATAAAAAGTGAATGATAATCATAAAACTAAAACTAAAATAAAATAAAATAAAAATAAGCCAATAAACAAAAGCCGAGCCCAAAAGCCATGTAACCATGCAAGTTATACAAGTCACGCTAAAAATGTCCAAATGGGCCAAGTGTGCCTAAACGGGCCTATGATGAGACTAAGCAGGCCTAGGGTGGTGCCTAATGGGCCAAGTGTATCTAAAGGCTATCCTAAAAAAACAAGAAAAGCCTAAGTCTAAATTAGGGCTGCCAAGGGTCACAATAAGGGATCAAATAATCCCTCAACCAAAGTCTCCAAGGTGACTCAGAAAAAGGTAAGTGGTGAGTAGTACTGGGCCACCAAGGAACTACTGGAGCACTGAAAACGAACTTAAAGACATGTGTTAAAGGGACAAAATTGAGGGTCTACAAGTATCCATACTTGGACTGATTTACAAGCTGAATTCCTCAAAAAAAAATTTCATACTCACTGAACAAATGGCTTGAAAAGAAAATTTTCAAACTTCTCAGCTAAAGAGAATGAGAAATTCTATGAGTGTTAAGAAAGATACATGGAAGCCATTAATGCTTGTCCTCGCCATGGTTTTGATACATGGTTATTGGTGAGTTATTTCTATGATGGGATGTCTTCCTCAATGAAGCAACTCCTCTAGACAATGTGTGGAGGGGATTTCATGAGTAAGAATCGGGAGGAAGCTATGGATTTCTTGAGTTATGTGGCTGAAGTCTCAAGGGGATGGGGATGAACCGAACAAAGGAGAAGTGGGAAAGATGAAGTCTCAACCGAATGCTTTTCATGCTAAGGCTGGGATGTACACCTTGAATGAAGATGTTGATATGAAAGCAAAATTTGTAGCTATGACAAGGAGATTGGAGGAGCTAGAACTGAAAAAGATGCATGAAGTGCAAGCTGTTGCTGAAACACCAGTGCAAGTAAAACCATGTTCTATTTGTCAATCTTATGAACACTTTGTGGAGGAGTGCCCTACAATTCCAGTTGCTAGAGAAATGTTTGGAGATCAAGCAAATGTCATTGGACAATTCAAGCCCAATAGCAATGCTTCGTATGGAAACACTTACAACTCAAGTTGGAGGAATCATCCAAATTTTTCATGGAATCCAAGAGCACCTCAATACCAACAGCTGGCTCAACCATCTCAACAAGCTTCAAGTCTTGAACAAGTAATAGTGAATCTCAGCAAGGTTATGGGAGATTTTGTTGGAGACCAAAAATCCATCAATGCTCAACTCAGTCAAAGAATTGACAGTGTAGAGAATACTTTGAATAAAATGATGGATGGGATGCAAAATGATTTATCTCAGAAAATAGATAATCTCTAATACTCAATCTCAAGGCTCACTAATTTGAACACAGTGCAAGAGAAGGGTAGATTTCCTTCTCAACCTCACCAAAACCCCAAGGGTATCCATGAAGTGGAAACTCATGAGGGAGAATCTTCATAGGTGAGAGATGTCAAAGCCTTGATCACTCTAAGGAGTGGTAAAAAGGTTGAGTTGTCAACACCCAAGCCACATGTTGAAGAGGAAGAAGAAGAAGAGACAAAGAAGATGGAGGAAATCAAAGGAAAGAAGAAAATCTGGGTATTATATCAGCTCCTAAGCATGCCATTCCTAGTACACCAGAGCCATCACAAGCTTCTCCTTTAGTCGATCAGCCTATGCCTCCTAAGGAGCCCACTATAGGAGAGGCGGAGCCAGCTGAGCCATCGTCTCCACATCATCCTCCACCCACCATCTGATCATTTTGATAGTTTCCTTTATATTTCCTTTATGTATTTTGTTTATGTATCTCCTTTATGAAATCCCTTGTTTTTTATATTATATATTGGGATTACTTGTATTACTTGTTTTCCATTTTGTACTTACATGAATTGAAGTAATACAAATCTATCACTTTTTATTACTCTTAGCATTATTTTATTTTATTTCCTCTACTCATATCTTTTATTGTTTTTGAAACATGTGGTTGCTCCAATCAATATTCGAAATTGATATCACTCAGGAGGTACCACTTCCTCCCTATAATCTCAATCGCTCATGCCACATTGAGGACAATGTTCAGCTTGGTTGGGGGGGAGAGTTAAGGAAGGAAGTTTTTGTTATTTATGCTAAGTTATTTTGGTAATTTAGTTGATTTTTGTTTAATTTTAAAATTTTTTAAAGTTTTTTATTCTACTCTCCATGGTTATTAAGGAAAAATTTTCAAATTAAAATGGGAGAAATTGAATTTTTGTTTTTCACTTGACTTAGAGTTTGTATTATGCTTACTAAAGTTGATGAATTGTTGAAGCTTCTATTGAATTCAAGCTTAGTTCTTCCACTTTAAGCTATTCACACACTGTGCACAATAGATTCCGATTATAAGATGAAAAACTATTTCCCTCTTGACTTAGGAAAATTTAGACTTGGTACCTTTGACCTTATTTTAATAGTGTTGGGACACCTTATAAAAGGCCAATGAGCCTTTGAAAAAGAAAAGAAAAGAACAAGAGAAAAATGTTTGCTTCCCTTGAAACCCGAGCAAGGTTTGAGGGGTATATGGTGAAAATCTTTAAAGCCTGGTGCCCTAAGCCTTAATTGCTTGGGAGTCACTGACCTCAATGTTCATTACAAGGGTGAATAGGTGGAGTTTAACATACTGTAGGTGCTTGGGTATTAAAATTCATTTTCAAAAGTCCAAGGTAAAATCTGAGGAGTTAGTGGTTGAAAGATCCTTAAAGCTTGATGCCCTAAACCTTAATTGGTTGGGAGTTATCGATGGACCCCTGTTACATGGACAATTTAGAAAAGAATACCCTTAAGCCTTATACTCCTACAATGAAAAAAATTGTGAAACAAAAGGGTGCGTTCTTAGCCTATTAGATTTGGTCAGTTTGCTAAGTGTTGAAAAAGAACTAGGTTGGAGGAATCAACATACTATATTCGAAAACTATCAACTAACACTTAGATTTTTATGGAAGAGTAAGGTTTGGTCCTTTGGAAGTGGAAATGATTTTTAAAGCTTCAATTTGCATAATGCCTTCTCTTTATGAATTGTGATTAACAAGATTTTTGATAACTCTTGTTGAGATTTGAGTTTATATTTCTTTAATGTTCCATGTGAGAGTTTAATCATCATGTCACTTAAAATTTTTTGAAGTGATAAGCATGATCTTGTAAAGTATATTACTTTTTAGTACTTTTTCTCTCCTTTATTGCTAAGGGACTAGCAATATGTCGGTTGGGAGGAGTGATTACTACTCAAAAAGTGCTATTTGATAGCTTATAATTAACTCTTTTAAACACTTTTGAGTAGTATTTATTACCTTTTAACCCAATTAACATATTAAGAACCTTTGCAATCATTTCTAATCAAATTGTGTAAGTTTTGGTGTTTTTATTAGTAATTTGATCACCAAAGCAATCCGAGATTGAGGAGAGTTCTTTGGAATCCATGGCAAAGCAATAGAAAGCTCAGAAACATGAAGAACCAAAGCTTTGAAGCTTTCTAGTCCTTTGTCATAAGCAAATCCGGAATGCAAGGAGGGGAAGCATAGAGAAAAAGCTAATATGAAGCATTTAAGAGGACAACCACTGTCAGTCACTTTTGGAGCACTTTCTGGAGCTCAATTTATGCATACTATATGTCGTTTCGAAGCTCGGGAAGTCAACAATCCAATTCTTCAAATGGTGCATGATTCCGAGTTGAAATGAAGGAGTTAGAGTCATTGGAAACCGATCACACCAAGCTGAAGGCCAATTTCACGGGCTGCGAAATGGTGTCCTTCATGCTGCGAAATTTCGCAGCCATCTTGCACGGCTGCGAAATTCTCCTGAAGCTTCCCGATATTTGCGACCAACATTTTTTAGATTTTTTGCTTTAGATATTTGATGTCTAAATCCCCAAACTCTCCTTGTAATCCACCTATCATAGGATTCCTTAGTCTTTAAGCCAGAACAAAGGGTAAATAGCCTCTTATATAATGTTTGTAATTTCCATTACACAAGAGGAGCTTGTTCTCAGACAGAACCTTTGTATAGTTTTGAAAGGAAGCAAAATATAGAGCTTTGCTCTGCCTTATCTTCTCGTTTTGATTGTATTGTATATTATTTAATTTTTCTTACTAGCCAAACAAGCTCTGAGGATGTTTCCTCAGAGAATGAGTGGCTAGGCTTTTAGTTCCTTGGAGCTAAGGTTGCCGGGTAAGGCCCTAAATGCAATAATTGGTAGTTTTGTTGTTTCAGCCATTAATGAAGAGAAAGTGTGACCCATTAATGATTTCTATGTTTTTAGTTAACTTAAAACACCTTCAATTCACCTGAGCCAACACTTGGTAAGGCAAGTGATCTCCATCCATGGAGATGCACTAGTTTATCTCTTGCGAGCTTTTGGTAGGTGACTTAAAGGTAGGATTTTCTAGAATTGCCAACACTTGGTAAGCTTTTGGACTCTAAGGAGACATCCATTAGTTATCTCTTGCGAGCTTGAGAAGGGAAGTCCAAGGTTAATGATCACCTTGAATGGCAAATGCTAGGTGAGAGGCACGAGCCATTGCAAGTTGCATCAATGAGAGGGAATTAAACAGGACTTGCGAAAATTTTGCAAGTTGAAATTGGTTATTTCGCAAATTGACTTTGTGATTTCGCAAGTTGCGAAATTGTCCTATAACTAATCAGTTCTTTGTCTTGCAACGATTCCTTTCCTCTTCCTCTTCCGCAAGTTGCCAAAATTTCTCTAGTTGGATTCCACAACTTGCGAAATTGCTGGATGGTTGATTTTTTCTATGATTTTCTTCCTTGCATCCTCGTTTGGCTTTGGAAAAGGGTTATGAAGCTCCAAAGCTTAGTTTCTTCATGAATTTGAGCTTCAACTTGCTTTGCCACGATCTATACAAAGATCTCTCTCATTCTTGGATTGCTTTGGTGATAAAAAAGCTATGAAAAACACCAAAACTTAACACAATTTGATTAGAAACGATTGCAAGGGTCCTTAACATGCCAATTGAGTTAAAAGGTAATAAATACTACTCAAAAGTGCTTAAAAGAGTTAATTACAAGCTATAAATAGCACTTTTTGAGTAGTAATCACTCATGACATAGAGTATCTCATGTCATCCATAACCTTAAGTTGTTCATAGTATCAAGAGCATTGAGCTCACGACTTAGAGTCATTCATGTCATCCATAGCCCTAAGCAACTCATAGCATCTAGAGTCCTCAACTCACGACCCATATAGGCTCAGTAGAGGCCACTGCAGGGGCTGCATGGGCTGGTGCTCTCATGTTGGCTGGTATCTCAACCAGCTGTGGCTCCTCTGGCTACTCTAGATGTGGAATCTCTAGATGCTCTAGTCCAGCTGGGGCTCCCTGGTCTGCACCATAGGCTGTCATACTCGTCCATTTGTCGAGAGTGAATATCTCTCAACAAATATGTCTACGCTCATACTGAGGGTCTGCTGGGTATCCCAAGTGTTCCAAAATCTAGCATAGGAATCTGGGGAAGAGAAGTGGAATGGCATCCGCTCGGAGTAGCTTCTTCCTATGGACCTTCTCTTCAAAGTACAGAAGAGCGGCCATGATGAGATGATGAGGGCCAAAGAAGTATCCCTCAGATATCCTAAACAATGCTTCCAGCAAAACTCCTCTCCTCTGCACCCAATACTGAAGTTGAAAAATGTTATGGCGCAGGAGTGCATCAATGAAGAACATGCTGGGAGGGAGCTCCTTCCTCAAGATATAGTGGCGTGAGGATGCCTCTCTAGATAGAGTATGAACTATATCGCTCTATGAAGGATGAGTCCAAGCTCGAAAATCCTCTAGACGTGCTAGCTTATAAGGAATATGGAGTGCCTCTGCTATATGTCGGGCTCCCAGAATACCATGTCGTCCGTCTATGGTAAAATGGATGACTGTAGGATCCCGGACCTGGTTTGTGGTCATGGACTAATAGAAGTCCAATGCCATGCAGAGATAGAAAAAATCCCTGGGAGTCAACAAGTGCTCCATATGATACCTCTGTAGCAGACGGAAGAAATCCCTGAGCTCGGGCTGAAGTCTGAAAGTGGCTATGTCAAAACAAAGCTTGAAGTGGAATGGCCTTGCCCTGCAATCCAAATTTCCTTCAATTGGTGGCTGTGTAACCATGGGCCGTCTGATAATGACCTCAGGAGTCATGCCTGAGGGAATCTGAGACTCTTTTGTTGCTGTCTACGATGGCTGAGGCTTTTTAGCAGGTGGTGGAGACTTTTTGACAGGTGGCGGAGATGGTGTAGGCTCTGATTCAGGCTATGAAGACGACTCTGTTAGATCAATTGGCTCAGAGACCTTGGCTTTCTTCTTTAGGGGACCAGTACCTGATTTTTGGCCTCTGGAAGAGCTCGCACCAGCCATGGTGAGTGACCTTCACGTGTTATAACGCCTGGGTGGAGGACTGATGGGTGTGTCCTCAACCGGTGGTGGGATAACTCGTGGCCGCAGAGGCTCGGATGTGGAGCCTTGAATAGGTGCGTCTCTTAGGATTCTCAGGCGAGTTGATGAGGACAAGGACTTAGCTCCTCGAGTTCTAGCCATGGCTGTGTCGGAGAAAATGGTCGAAGGTACGCGTGGTTTGCTTAGGCAGAGAAGGCAGACGGGATGGTGCTCTGGCTTGGCTCCTCTTGACACATTTTTGAAGTTCAAATGACTGGTTAGAATAGGAAAAGTGGAATTTATACCATTTAAAAGGATGCCAATGGACACTATTCATTTTCACAGCCCATTTCGTAGCTACAAAATGGGGATACGACACTACGAAATGGCACTTGTGTGCCAAGGGGTGGTTTCACAACTGCGAAACCACCTACTAAATGGGGTCTCGGCTGCGAAATGAGGGATTCTAAGGCGTGGAGATTTCGCAACCATTTCACAGCTGCGAAATGAGTGTACGGGGCTGCGAAATGGCACTCATGTGCCATAGGGGCGTTTCGCAGCTGCAAAAATTTTCGCAGAGGGGAATAGGAGGCTGCGAAATGATTTCGCAGCGAGAGGCGATTTTCGCAGCGACGCTTGGGGGCTGTGAAATTATTTCGCAGCCAAGGGCCATTTTCGCAAGGGCCCTTTTTAGGCTGCGAAAATTCGCAGACCATGCTTTCTCCTTGCTTTTCAGCTCCTCTTTATTCCTAGTTTCCTTCTTTCAATTTCCTTGCAATTCCTCCTGATTTTGATCATTCAAAAAGATTAAGTTACATATAAATAACACAATTTAAGACCAAAATTAAAATCAAAACAATTTGCAAAGCTTATAAATTAACAAAATTAAACAAAAATATGGACTTTGGTGAAACCAAGTCCATCTAACCCTTCTCTGATTAAGCTTTTTGTGGCTCAAGGAGGTTGATTTCCTCCTTTTCTTGCTTGAATGGCTCAATGAATGGCTTGAGACGATGACCATTGACTTTAAAGATGTCTGTGTCATTGGAATTCAGTAATTCCACCACTCCATTGAGATGCACTTGGTGAATAATGAAAGGACCCATCCACGTTGACTTGAGCTTCCCAAGAAAGATATGGAGCCTTGAATCATAGAGTAAGACTCTTTGTCCTTTCCAGAATTCTTTATTAGATATTAATTGATCATGCCACCTCTTCATCCTCTGTTTTGCAACTTTGGAATTGATGTAAGCATCATTTCTTAATTCCTCCATCTCATTAAGGTCTAAGCACCTCTTTGCCTTGACTCTGATCAAGTCCATGTTTAACCTCTTGATTGCCCACCAAGCCTCATATTCAACTTCCACAGGGAGATGGCATGCTTTTCCATAGACTAGGCGATAAGGAGACATGCCAAGAATAGTCTTATAATTTGTTCTATATGCCCATAATGAATCATGAAGCTTAATAGACCAATCTTTTCTACTTGTGATCACCACTTTCATCAATATGTTCTTGATTTCCCTGTTTGCTAGCTCCACTTGCCAAGAAGTTTAAGGGTGATAAGGTGTAGCTACCTTATGCTTCACTCCATACTTGGCTAATAGGGTTTCAAAAGGTTTGTTGTAAAAATGAGCACCTCCATCACTGATTATGGCCTTGGGCACCCCAAATCTTGAGAAGATGTTCTCCTTAAGAAATTTAAGAACCACCCTATGATCATTGTGTTTACAGGGGATTGCCTCGACCCATTTAGAAACATAGTCCACCCCCACCAAGATATAAGAGTTACCAAAAGACATTGGGAAAGGTTCCATGAAGTCAATACCCCAAACATCAAAGAGATCAACTATTAGGATGGGGTTCATGGGCATTTGATTTCTTTTTGTTAGCTTCCCGAGCCTTTGGCATCTATCACAGCTCCTACACATGGTGTGGCCATCTTTGAAAAGTGATGGCCAAGTAAACCCTGATTGCAACACCTTCATGCCTGTTTTCTGAGAGGCAAAGTGGCCTCCACATGCATTCTCATGGCAATGGCTGAGGATTCCTTGTTGCTCTTCTTCAGGGACACACTTCCATATTATCTGATCTGCACAATACTTGAAAATAAAGGGCTCTTCCCAATAATAAGCATGAATCTTTGCAAAGAAGTGTTTCCTGTCTTGTGATTTCCACTCACTTGGAACTTCACCAGTAACCAAATAGTTAGCAATATGAGCATACCAAGGAGTTTTCTCTAGCAACATGAGTGATTCCTCAGGAAAGTCATCATTAATAGGTAAGACATGGGAATTGTGTGCTATAGCCAACCTTGAAAGGTGGTCAGCTACCACATTCTCCACTCCTTTCTTGTCTCGGATTTGGAGATCGAACTCTTGTAATAAAAGAATCCATCTAATCAACCTTGCTTTTGCATCTTACTTTGTCAATAAATACCTCAAGGTTGAATGGCCAGTGAAAACAATGATGAAAGACCCTACTAAATAAGCACAAAACTTGTCTAAGGCAAACACCATAGCTAACAATTCTTTCTCTGTAGTTGTGTAGTTCCTTTGAGCTTCGTTCAATGTTTTGCTTGCATAGTAGATCACTTAGGGCTTCCCATCTTCTCTTTGGCCAAGTACAGCTCCTATAGCAAAGTCACTGGCATCACACATTACTTCAAAGGGTAGTTGCCAGTTGGGACCCCTCACTATTGGAGCAGTTGTCAAAAGTTGCTTCAATTGATCAAAACTCTTTTGACATCTTTCATCCCATATAAACTTAGCATCCTTAGCTAAAAGTTCACATAGAGGCTTTGAAAGCTTAGAGAAGTCTTTTATAAATCTCTTGCAGAACCCTACATGGCCAAGGAATTACCTTACTCCTTTTACAGTTGTTGGGGATGGAAATTTGACAATTAGTTCCACCTTTACTATATCAACTTCAATGCCTTTCTCGGAGATAATATGGCCAAGGACAATTCCTTGATGTACCATAAAGTGGCATTTCTCCCAGTTGAGCACCAAGTCCTTTTCAATGCATCTATTAAGAATCGCTTCCAAATTGACTAAGCATTCTTCAAATGTACCTCCGTATATGGTGATATCATCCATGAAAACTGATTCGTCCCTAATTCTGATCACAAATCTCCAACAGCGGTGCCATTTGGTTCTATCCCCGGCAACGGCGCCATTTGATTCGTGCCCAATTGGTGTCTCAGCTGATTCGTGTCCAGCTGGTGCTCCTTGATTGAGGGAGTAATCAACAAAATTTATAACCTATTACACCATATACTAGGGTAGCAAAGACAAAGCTACTATAGCATAGTGGCTCTAGGATCGTCCACTGGGATGGGTTTTCACTTCACAAATGATATTAATTCAAAGTTGAATTGGTGCCTTTTCATTTCAAGGTTAGCTTTAAAAGAAAACATAAAGATGTTTGAAAGCAAAAGGTTTGGTTTTAAACTAACCAAAAATAGTAACTGATTTTACTTACAAAGAAAAGTGTTTCTTGGAGTTCAGATCACTAGGCTCAGGTTCCTCATACAAAAAGGAGAGTTCCGGTCACTTGTTTCTTTTCCTCGCATTAGAGAATTAACATATAGTTTCTTCTCCAACCGGTGTTGTACAGATGCTTCCCTTTAATGGGTTCAAACACTAAATCCCTCTCATTGATGCATCTTGCAATGGCTCATACCTCTCACCTAGCACTTGCCATTCAAGGTGATCTTTAACCTTGGATTACCCGTCAAAAGCTCGCAAGAGATAACTAATGGATGTCTCCTTGGAGTCCAAAAGCTTACCAAGTGTTGGCTATTCTAGAAAATCCTACCTTCAAGTCACCTCTCAAAGGCTCGCAAGAGGTAAACTAGTGAATCTCCATGGACGGAGATCACTTGCCTTACCAAGTGTTGGCCCAGGTGATTTAAAGGCGTTTTAAGTTAACTAAAAAGATAAAAACCATTAACGGGTCACACTTTCTCTTCATTAAAAACTAAAACAACAAAACTTCCAAATTATGCATGTGGAAACTTACCCGGCTTTCCTCACTCCAAGAGACAAAAAGCTTAGCCTCTCATCCTCTGAGGAAAAATCCTCAGAGTTTGGTTGGCTAGAAAGAAAAAGAAATGAAAAATGAAAGAGAAGGAAAAACAGAGCAAGGCTCTGTATATTCTATATATTGATCGAGAGCGTTTTTTACAATGGATGCAAGGGAATATATATAGAGGAGTTTTTTCCAACCTTCCTAGCTAAGAAAACTTATGGTTGGTGGCTTACAAGGAGAAGAATGGAAATTTATACAAAAATATCCAAAAGAGTCGGTGCACAAATATTAGGAAGCTTCAGGAACCATTTCGCAGGAGAAAATGGTGTCTGCGAGATTTCGCAGACACTCAAGAGGGCTGCGAAATCACTTCGCAGCAACCGACTCTTCTCGCAGTGCTGCTAAGTGGGCTTTCATCTTGAGGTGCTCAGCGTTCCAGCTTGCGGCATGTATCGGGTAGCTTCAGGAGGAATTCCATAGCACTGTACAAAAAGGCTGCGAAATTCTCGCAACAAAAGGTTGATTTCGCAACACTTTGGAGTGATCTGCTTGCAATGACTGTAACTCCTTCATTTCAACTCCGAATCGTGCACCATTTGAAGCATTGGATTATTGAATTCCTGAGCTTTGAAATGGTATATAGAATGTAGAAAATGAACTTCGGGAAGTGCTCCAAAAGTGCAAAAGAAGACTGCAGCTGCTGTCCCCTGTTTTCTTCACTCTGTTTTCCTCTTCTCCTTGCTTCTCTCCTTGCATACTTTGAACGACCTTGGCAAAGGGCTATGAAGCTCCAAAGCTTGGTTCTTCATGAATTTGAGCTCTTCATTGATTTGCCATGGATTCCAAATAACTCTCCTCAATCTTGGATTGTTTTGGTGATCAAATTACTAACAAAAACACCAAAACTTACACAATTTGATTAAAAATGATTGCAAGGGTCCTTAACATGTTAATTGAGTTAAAAGGCAATAACTACTACTCAAAAGTGTTTAAAAGGATTAATTACAAGCTACAAAATAGCACTTTTTGAGTAGTAATAAAAAACCTCCCTAATTTGCTCCACCATATCATTGAAGATACTAAACATACATCTTTGGAATGTTGCAGGTGCATTGCATAAACCAAAAAGCATTCTTCTGTAGGCGTATGTTCCAAATGGACATGTGAAAGTGGTCTTCTCCTGATCTTCAACATCAATTTCAATTTGGAAATACCTTGAGTACCCGTCCAAGAAACAATAGAAAGGATGGCCAGAGACTCTCTCCAACACTTGATCAATAAACGGCAGTGGAAAATGATATTTCCTTGTCACGGCATTCAATTTTATATAGTCAATACACACCCTCCAACCTGAAGTGAGACGTGTAGCAATTTCTTCTCCTTTTTCATTTTGAACCATAGTAATCCCTGACTTCTTTGGTACCACTTGAGTGTGACTCACCCAAGGGCTATCAGCTATGGGATAAATAATACTCGCTTGAAGTAGCTTCAACACCTCAGCTCGCACCACCTCTTGTAAATAAGGATTCAATCTTCTTTGAGGTTGACGAATTGGTTTAGCTTCATCCTCCATATATATATGATGTGTACAAACCAAAGGATTGATGCCTTTCAAGTCAGATATTTGCCATCCTATTGCTTTCTTACACCTCTTGAAAACTTCAAGTAGAGAAATCTCCTGATGAGTAGTAAGAGATGAAGATATAACAACAGGGCATTGTTTATTTTCTTCTAGGTACGTATATTTCAACTCCATGGGCAGAGGTTTCAAATTGAGCTTTGGGATCACTTCCTTAACAGCTTCTTGTGTCTCCTCTTTATTGAACAAAGTTAGAATCTCTTCTTTCCTCCTCCAACCTTGTAGAGTAGCAAGCACTTCAGAGGGTTCAGACAATCCTTCTTCAAGATCCCCAAGACTTTCATTCAACTTGTCTTGCATATTCTGATTATAGTGCTCCTCCACTAGAGTGTCAATAATGCATACCTCTTCTAGACCTTCTTCTTCTTCCGGAGTGATTAACTTCTTAGACATATAAAAGATATTGAGCTCAAGTGTCATGTTGCCAAAAGTGAGTTGCATAAGTCCATTCCTACAATTGATGATTGCATTTAAGGTAGCAAGGAATGGTCTTCCAAGGAGGATAAGAACATAATTAGATTACTTAACAAAGGGATCTGTATCAAGAACAAAAAAATCTACTGGATAGTAGAAATTATCAACTTGAACTAAGACATCTTCAATTATCCCCCTTGGAATTTTCAGTAGTCTATCAGCTAAAGATAGAGTGATTGATGTTGGCTTCAATTCACCAAGTCCCAATTGCTTGTAGACAGAGTATGGTAGCAAATTCACACTTGCTCCCAAGTCTAACAAAGCTTTTTCCACTACTTTTCCCCCAATCATGACTGAAATGGTAGGACATCCCGAATCTTTGTACTTCAAAGGAGACTTGCATTGTATGATGGCACTTACTTGCTCAGTCAAGAAGGCTTTCTTATTCACATTCAACCCTCTTTTGATAGTACATAGGTCCTTTAGGAATTTTGCATATGTTGGAACTTGCTTAATCATATCCAGCAATGGAATATTGACTTTCACTTGTCTCAATACTTCAAGGATTTCTAATACATTTTTTATCCCCTTTTTCCCATGCAAAGCTTGAGGAAAAGGTGGAGAGATGTGTTTCTTCATCATTTCTTCCTTAATAAGCTCTATCTCCGGATTTGCATTCTTTTTTCCTTTGATTTCCCCCCTCCCCCCCCCCCCCCCCCACCACCCCCCTTCTTTGTCTCTTCTTCTTTCTTCTCTTCAACATGTGGCTTGGGTGATGGCAACTCAACCTTTTTACCACTCCTTAGAGTGATCATGGCTTTGACATCTCTCACCCTGTGAAGATTCTCCCTCATGAGTTTCCACTTCATGGATACCCTTAGGGTTTTGATGAGGTTGAGAAGGAAATCTACCCTTCTCTTGCACTGTGTTCAAATTAGTGAGCCTTGATATTGAGTATTGGAGATTATCTATCTTTTGAGATAAGTCATTTTGCATCCCATCCATCCTTTTATTCAATGTATTTTCTACATTGTCAATTCTTTGACTGAGTTGAGCATTGATGGATTTTTGGTCTCCAACAAAATCTCCCACAACCTTATTGAGATTCACTATTGCTTGTTCAAGACTTGAAGCTTGTTGAAATGGTTGAGCCGGTTGTTGGTACTGAGGTGCTCTTGGCTTCCATGAAAAATTTGGATGATTCCTCCAACTTGAGTTGTATGTATTTCCATACGAAGCATTGTTGTTAGGCTTGAATTGTCCGATGACATTTGCTTGATCTCCAAACATTTCTATACCAAGTGGAATTGTAGGGCACTCCTCTACCAAGTGTTCATAAGATTGACAAATAGAACATGGTTTTACTTGCACTGGTCTTTCAGCAACAGCTTGCACTTCATGTATCTTTTTCAGTTCTAGCTCCTCCAATCTTCTTGTCATAGCTGCAAATTTTGCTTTCATATCAACATCTTCATTCAAGGTATACATCCCAGTCTTAGCATGAAAAGCATTCGGTTGAAACTTCATTTTCCCCACTTCTCCTTTATTCGGTTCATCCCATCCCTTTGAGACTTCAGCTACATAACTCAAGAAATCCATAGCTTCCTCCGGATTCTTACTCATGAAATCCCCTCCACACATTGTCTTGAGGAGTTGCTTCATTGAGGAAGACATCCCATCATAGAAATAACTCACCAATAGCCATGTATCAAAACCATGGTGAGGACAAGCATTAATGGCTTCCATGTATCTTTCCCAACACTCATAGAATTTCTCATTCTCTTTAGCTGAGAAGTTTGAAATTTGCCTTTTCAAGCCATTTGTTCTGTGAGTAGGAAAAAACTTTTTGAGGAATTCAGCTTGTAAATCAGTCCAAGTACGGATACTCCTTAGCCTTAAAGAATTAAGTCAAATCTTGGCCTTATCCTTTAAAGTAAAAGGAAATAGCTTAAGCATCATCAAGTCGATTGAAGCTCCTTCCTCTCGGAATGTATTACAAACATCTTCAAATTCCCTGATATGTGTATAGGGATTCTCACTTTCCATTCCATGGAAAGTTGGTAGAAGTGGAACAATATGTGGTCTGATCACTAGCTACTCTTTAGGGGGCACTATACATGATGGTGCACTCATACGAGGTGGATGCATGCGGTCCCTCATTGATCTGAATTCATTGGGATTGCCCTGATGACCATGGTGACTATGCTGATCTTCAGGTGTAGTTTCCATGATGTTCAAGCCCAATTCCAATTCCTTGTTATGAGGTGTTTCACGTTTAACAAGCCTTCCTCCACTATCTCGTATCAAATTTGGCATACACAACTAGTATCAATTGTAACACAAAGAAAAACAAAAGAAAACAAAACTACAAAAAGACTTAGATTAACTAAAACTAAATTAAAAGATATGTTAGAATATGAACAAATAAAAGAAACAATTAAAACAGTTAGTAAAATGAAAGAAAAATCACCAAACTTGTGATGAAAATCACAAGTACGCTGAAATAATATCACTGTGAAGTTGGCACCTTCCCCGGCAACGACGCCATTTGACTCGGTCCCAATTGGTGTCTCAGCTGATTCATATCCTCTCAATGGTCCCTGACAATGGTGCCATTTGATTCGTGTCCAACTGGTGTTCCTTGATTGTGGTCTTTAGATGAGAGTAATCAACAAAATTTATAACCTATATCACCATGCATTAGGATAGCTTTAGCTAATATAACATAGTGGCTCTAGGACCATTCACTGGGAAGGGTTTTCAACTTACAACTGATACCAATTCAAAGTTGAATTGGTGCTTTTTCATTTCTAGGTTAGCTTAAAAAGAAAACACAAACTTTGGTTGAAAAAAGATTTGTTTTAAGCCAACTAAAAAGAAATTAATGGAAATTACTTATGAAGGAAAGCATTCCTTGGAGTTTTAGGTTCATAGGGAAGGCTCCTCATGCAAAAATAGAGCTCCGGTCACTTGGTTCTTTTCCTCGCATTAGAGAATTAACATATAGTTAATTCTCTAACCGATGTTGTACAGATGATTCCCTTTAATGGATTTCAGCACTAATTTCCTCTCACTGATGCAACTTGCAATGGCTCGTGCCTCTCACCTAACATTTGCCATTCAAGGTGATCATTAACCTTGGACTTCCCTTCTCAAGCTCGCAAGAAATAACTAATGGATGCCTCCTTAGAGTCCAAAAGCTTACCAAGTGTTGGTAATTCTAGAAAATCCTACCTTAAAGTCACCTACCAAAATCTCGCAAGAGATAAACTAGTGCATCTCCATGGACGGAGATCACTTGCCTTACCAAGTGTTGGCTCAGGTGAATTGAAGGTGTTTTAAGTTAACTAAAAACATAGAAATCATTAATGGGTCACACTTTCTCTTCATTAATGGCTAAAACCATAAAACTACCAATTCTTGCATTTAGGGCCTTACCTGGTAACCTTAGCTCCAAGGAACTAAAAGCCTAGCCACTCATTCTCTAAGGAAACATCCTCAAAGCTTGTTTGGCTAGTAAGAAATATTAAATAATATACAATACAATCAAAACGAGAAGGTAAGGCAAGAGCAAAGCTCTGTATTTTACTTTCTTTCAAAACTATACAAAGGTTCTATCTGAGAACAAGCTCCTAACCTCCTCTTGTGTAATGGAAATTACAAACATTATATAAGAGGCTATTTACCCTTTGTTCTTGCTTAAAGACTAAGGAATCCTATGATAGGTGGATTACAAGGAGAGTTTGGGGATTTAGACATCAAATATCTAAAGCAAAAAATCTAAAAAATGTCAGTCGCAAATATTGGGAAGCTTCGGGAGAATTTTGCAGTCGTGCAAGATGGCTGTGAAATTTCGCAGCATGAAGGACACCATTTCGCAGCCACAGGCTGATTTCGCAGCCACAGGCTGATTTCACAGCCCGTGAAATTGGCTTTCAACTTGGTGTGATCGGCTTCCAATGGCTCTAACTCCTTCATTTCAACTTCGAATCGTGCACTGTTTGAAGTGTTGGATTATTGACTTCCTGAGCTTCGAAACGACATATAGTATGCATAAATTGAGCTCTAGGAAGTACTCCAAAAGTGACTGACATGGCTATCCTCTTAAATGCTTCATATTAGCTTTTTCTCTTTGCTTCCCCTCCTTGCATTCCAGATTTGCTTATGGCAAAGGACTATAAAGCTTCAAAGCCTTGGTTTTTCATGTTTCTGAGCTTTCCATTGCTTTGCCATGGATTCCAAAGAACTCTCCTCAATCTCTGATTGCTTTGGTGATCAAATTACTAACAAAAACACCAAAACTCACACAATTTGATTAGAAATGATTGCAAAGGTTATTAATATGTTAATTGGGTTAAAAGGTAATAACTACTACTCAAAAGTGTTTAAAAGAGTTAATTATAAGCTATCAAATAGCACTTTTTGAGTAGTAATCAGAAATCCACCTACATTCTTTGCGCACTTACTCCACTTGATATTTATCTTCAGATATTTTTGTATAAATCCCTATTTTCTCCTTGTAATCCACCAATCATATGATTCCTTAGTTAGGAAGTAACAAGGAGGGGTGAATAGCCTCCCTATATAAGATTGTTTGTAATTTTCTTTTCAAAGATCTCTCGGGAGTTTTTCCTGAGAAGAACTTGTATAGTTTTCAAAAAGTAATACACAGAGCTTTGCTTTGCCTTACCTTCTCACTTTGCTTTCTCTTTTATTTTATTTTTTAGCAAATCAAACTCCGAGGATGTTTTCCCGGAGAATGAGGGGCTAGGCTTTTTGTTCCTTGGAGTGAAGGAAGCTAGGTAAGGTTCCGGATACAAAAGTGGAAGTTTCATTGTTTCAGTTTTTAATGAAGAGAAAGTGTGATCCGTTAATAGTTTTTATCTTTTTAGTTAACTTAAAATCCCTTAAAAGCACTTGGGCCAACACTTGGTAAGTGATTACTACTCAAAAAGTGCTATTTTGTAGCTTGTAATTAACTCTTTTAAACACTCTTGAGTAGTAATTATTACCTTTTAACTCAATTGACATGTTAAGGACCCTTGCAATCGTTTCTAATCAAATTGTGTTAAGTTTTGATGTTTTTGATAGCTTTTAGCTACACCAAAGCAATCCAAGAATGAGGGAGAGATGTATATAGTTCATGGCAAAGCTTTTGGAAGCTCAAATTCATGAAGAACCAAGCTTTGGAGCTCCATAGCCCTTTGCCAAAGTCGTTCAAAGTATGCAAGGAAAGAATAATGGAGAAGAGGAAAACAGAGTGAAGAAAACAGAGGACAGCAGCTGCAGTCTTCTTTCACACTTTTGGAGCACTTTCCGAAGTCCATTTTCTACAATATATATACCATTTCAAAGCTCAGGAAGTCAATAATCCAGCGCTTCAAACCATGTACGATTTGGAGCTAAAATGAGGAAGATATGGCCTTCGCAAGACAACTGCATCTAGCTGAAGGACAAATTCGCATCTTGCGAATTTGGAACTCCAACGTGTGAAATTAAAGCCCAACTTGTGAAAGTGATTTTTCAACTTGCGAACTTGGAGCTCAACATGAGAAAATGGATTCCAAGTTGTGAAATCAACTTGTGAGATTTTCGCAAGTCACCATGCAACGTGCAAAATCTACATGCGAAATGGGATATTTGTGCACCAACTCTTTTAGATCTTTTCTTAAGATATTTTTGTATAAATTTCCATTCTTCTCCTTGTAATCCACCAACCATAAGATTTCTTAGCTAGGAAGGTTGGAAAAACTTCTCTATATATATTCCCGTGCATCCATCGTAAAATACACAGAGAGACGGATGGAGATATAAATATATAAATATATAGACTATAACAGAGCCTTGCTTTGTTTTTCTCTTTTCTCCTGTTCTTCCCCATTTCTATTTTCTTAGTAGCCAAACAGCCTCTGAGGGCTTTTCCACAGAGGATGATTGGCTAAAACTTTTAGTTTCTCAAAGTATGGATGTTATGTGATGACTTGGATGCAATCCCATGGAAATTTCTCGCACCGGAAGGTAAGGTAGTCGTTTTTCATTAAAGGTTCATTAATGCAAAGTTTGGTTTTTATTTCCTTTGGACAACTTCCAATGGCCAATACTTGATAAGATTTTGGATTTCTATCCATTAGTTATTTCCTACGAGCTATTGGAAGGTGAGGTTTTCAATTCCAAGTTTTGCATTAATCTTTTAGAACCAATTTCAATGGCCATTGAAAGGTGAGTTTATCACCTTAAATGACTTTGAGTTGCCAATATTTGGTAAGCTTTTGGCTTTAGACCATTAGTTATCTCTTACGAGCCATTCAAAGGAAGTCTAAGGTGAATAACCATTGATGAAATTGACTACCATCTGTTTTGCCATTTTAAAGGATTAAAACTTGATTTGCTAAATCCATACTGATTCGGGAAGCAAGCATCACCATAGTTACAACCCCAACGCGAGGAGCCTATCCTGAGATTTCCAATTTGCATAAGAGCCAGAGCATAGCTATCCTATCTTTGAGAAACTTGTTTTTACACCATTTCATTTTAGTCTTTAATGTTAGCTTAGATTAGTTTAAATCTTTCTAAAACATTTACATCTTCTTTTAAAGCTAACATCCATAAGAAAATCACCTATTTTCCTAATTTGAATATCATTTGTGAAGTGAAAACCCATCCCAGTGAACGATCCTAGAACCACTATGCTATAGTAGCTTGGCTACTTTAGTAATAGTATTTAAGGTATAAATTTTGTTGATACGCCTTTAAAGTTAAGCTACCATGAGTCGAATCAGTAAGGCAAGTGGACTCCGTCCATTAAGATCCACTAGTTTATCTCTTGTGAGCCTCTGGGAGGTGGTTTAAAGGTAGCTTCATCTAGAATAGCCAACACTTGGTAAGCTTTTGGACTCCCTAGACACATCCCTTAGTTATCTCTTGCGAGCTTTTGAAGGGTATTCCAAGGTTAAGGAACGCCTTGAATGGTCAATACTAGGTGAGAGGTATGAACCATTGCAAGATGATTCAATGAGAGGGATTTAGTGTTGAAACCATTAATAAGATGCATCTATACCACACCGGTTCGGGAAATAACTATATGTTAAATCTTCAATGCGAGGAAAAGATTCAAGTGATTGGAATGTCCCTTTTCGTATAAAGAACCTGAACTTAGTGACCTAAAACTCCAAGGAACCTTTTTCTTTGTAATTGCTTTCAGTTAACAGTTTTGGTTAGTTTAAAACCAAAATTTTTCACTCAAAATTTATGTTTTCTTTTAAAGTTAACCTTGAAAAGAAAAAACACCATTTTAGTAATTGAAGTAATATCAATTGTGAATTGAAAACCCATCCCTATGGACGATCCTAGAGCCACTATACTATGCTAGCTATGCTACCCTAGTATATGGTGAAATAGGTTTATAAATTTTGTTGATTACTCCCGTCTGAGGATTCAAATCAAAGCATACTAGTTGATTGAACACCAATCAACAGGGCATACACCAGCTGGGCACGAATCAAATGGCGCCATTGCCGGGGATGGTGCCAATTTTACAGTGATATAACCTTTTCCAAAACACCTGTGATCTTCATCACAAGTTTGGTGACTTTTCTTTTCTTTTTCTAACTCCTTTTAATTGTTTCTTTTACTTGTTCATATTTTAGCTTATCTTTTAATGTAGTTTTTAGTTAATCTTAGTTTTTTTTTTTTTTTTTTTGTAGTATTGGTTTCTTTTGTATTCTTTTGTTTTCTTTGTTTTTGTTACAGTTGTTACTAGTTGTGTATGCCATATTGGATACGAGACAGTGGAGGAAGACTTGTGAAAATTGAAACACCTCATAAAACATAGTTGGAATTGTGCTTGAACATCATGGAAGCTACACCTGAAGATCAACATAGTCACCATGGTCAGTAGGACAATCGCAATGCATTCAGATCAATGAAGGACCACATGCATCCACCTCATATGAGTGTACCATCATGCATACTGCCTCCTATAGAGCAGCTAGTAATTAGACCGCATATTGTGCCACTTCTACATACTTTCCATGGGATGGAAAGTGAGAATCCCTACGCGCATATCAAAGAATTTGAAGACATTTGTAATACAATCTAAGAGTGAGGAGCTTCAATCGACTTGATGAGGCTAAAGCTATTTCCTTTCACTTTAAAGAATAAGGCTAATATTTGGCTTAATTCTTTAAGGCCAAGGAGTATCAGAACTTGGATTGATTTACAAGCTAAATTTCTCAAGAAAATTTTCCCTACTCATAGGACCATGGCTTGAAAAGGCAAATTTGAAACTTCTCAACTAAGGAGAATGAGAAATTCTATGAGTGTTGGGAGAGATACATGGAAGCTATCAATGCTTATCCTCACCATGGCTTTGATACATGGCTATTGGTGAGCTAATTTTATGACGGAATGTCTTCCTCAATGAAGCAACTCCTAGAGACAATGTGTGGAGGAGATTTCATGAGTAAGAATCCAGA
Organism: Vitis amurensis; assembly: GCA_037355405.1. Classification (NCBI taxonomy): domain Eukaryota; kingdom Viridiplantae; phylum Streptophyta; class Magnoliopsida; order Vitales; family Vitaceae; genus Vitis; species Vitis amurensis. The sequence goes on along the minus strand of CM074687.1, from coordinate 11,729,018 downwards.
GGAAGCCATGGATTTCTTGAATTATGTTGCTGAAGTTTCAAGAGGATGGGATGAACCGAATAGGGGAGAAGTGGGAAGAATGAAGTCTCAACCAAATGCTCTTAATGCTAAGGCTGGGATGTATACCTTGAACGAAGATATTGACATGAAAGAAAAAGTTGCAGCTATGACAAGAAGATTGGAGGAGCTAGAACTGAAAAAGATACTTGAAGTGCAAGTCGTTTCTGAAACACCATGCAAGTTATGCCTTGTTCCATTTGTCAATCTTATGAGCACTTAGTGGAGGAGTGTCCTACAATTCCATCTGTTATAGAAATGTTTGGATATCAAGCAAATGTTATTGGACAATTCAAGCCCAATAACAGTGCTTCATATGGCAATACCTACAATTCAAATTGGAGGAACCATCCAAATTTCTCCTGGAAACCAAGAGCACCTCAGTACACGCAACCAGGCCAAGCGTCTGCGCAAGCTTCAAATCTGGAACAAGCAATTGTGAATCTAAGTAAGGTTGTGGGAGATTTTGTTGGAGACCAGAAATCCATTAATGCTCAACTTAGTCAAAGAATCAACAGTGTAGAGAATACGTTGAACAAAAGGATGGATGGAATGCAAAATGATCTATCTCATAAGATAGATAATCTCCAATACTCAATCTCAAGGCTCACCAACCTTAACATAGTGCAAGAAAAAGGAAGGTTTCCTTCTCAACCTTACCAAAACCCCAAGGGTATCCATGGAGTGGAGGCTCATGAGGGAGAATCTTCACAGGTGAGGGACGTCAAATCCATGATCACTCTGAGGAGTGGTAAAGAGGTTGAGCTGCCAACACCCAAGCCACATGATGAAATAGAGAGTGAAAAAGAGACAGAGAAGATTGAGGAAATCAAAGGAAAGAAGAAAGGGACCAGTGGAAGGAAAGGGGACCATGATTCAACAGTGAATCAAGATCCGGAGAAGATAGTTATCAATGAAGACGTGATGAAGAAACACATGCCTCCACCTTTTCCTCAAGCTTTGCATGGGAAAAAGGGAATCAGCAATGCATCATAAATTCTTGAAGTGTTGAGGCAAGTGAAGGTCAACATCCCATTGCTAGACATGATCAAACAAGTGTCGACTTATGCAAAATTCCTGAAGGACTTGTGCACTATCAAAAGAGGGTTGAATGTGAATAAGAAAGCCTTCTTGACTGAGCAAGTAAGTGCCATCATACAGTGCAAGTCTCTAGTGAAGTACAAAGATCCGGGGTGCCCTACCATCTCAGTGATGATTGGAGGGACTTTAGTGGAGAAAGCTTTGTTGGACTTGGGAGCAAGTGTGAATTTGCTACCATACTCTATCTACAAGCAATTGGGACTTGGTGAATTGAAGCCAACATCAATCACTCTATCTCTAGCAAATAGATAAGTGAAGATTCTAAGAGGGATGATTGAAGATGTCTTAGTTCAAGTTGACAATTTCTACTATCCAGTGGATTTTGTTGTTCTTGATACAGACCTAATTGTCAAAGGAACTAATTATGTTCCTATCATACTTGGAAGACCATTCCTAGCTACATCAAAGGCAATCATCAATTGTAGGAATGGACTCATGCAACTCACGTTTGGCAACATGACATTGGAGCTCAATATCTTCTATATGTGCAAGAAGCCAATCAATCCAGAAGAAGAAGAAGAAGAAGGTCCAAAGAGGTGTGCATCATTGACACTTTAGTGGAGGAGCATTGTAATAAGAAAATACAAGAGGAGTTGAATGAAAGTCTTGGGAATCTTGATGAAAGGTTACTCGAACCCTTAGATTTCCCTGCTACTCTACCATCTTGGAGGAGGATAGAAGAAATTCTACCTTTTTTCAGTGAGGAAGAGACACAAGAAGCTGTTAAAGAGGAGGCCCCAAAGCTTATTCTGAAGCCACTACCCACGGAGTTGAAGCATGCATACCTAGAAGAGAATAAGAAGTGCCTTGTTGTTATATCTTCATCTCTTACCACTCCTCAGGAGGAGTGTTTACTTGAAGTTCTCAGGAGATGTAAGAAAGCAATAGGATGACAAATATCTGACTTGAAAGGTATCAACCCTTTAGTCTGTACACATCATATATACATGGAAGAAGAAGCTAAGCCAGTTTGTCAACCCAAAGAAGATTGAATCCTCATATGAAAGAGGTGGTGCAAGCTGAGGTTCTTAAGCTACTTCAGGCTAGTATTATCTATCCCAAATCAGATAACCCACGGGTGAGTCCTACTCAAGTAGTGCCAAAGAAATCAGGGATCACAGTGGTGCAAAATGATAAGAGAGAAGAAGTTGCTACACACCTCACTTTAGGTTGGAGGGTGTGTATTGATTATAGAAAATTGAATGCTGTGACAAGGAAGGATCATTTTCCATTGCCATTTACTGATTAAGTGTTGGAGAGAGTCTCAAGCCATCCTTTCTATTGTTTCTTGGACGGTTACTCTGGGTATTTTCAAATAGAAATTGATGTTGAAGAGTAGGAGAAGACCACTTTCACATGTCCATTTGGAACATATGCCTACAAAGAATGACTTTTGGTTTATGCAATGCACCTACAACATTCTAACGATGTATGTTAAGGATTTTCAGTGATATGGTGGAGTGTATTATGACAGTTTTTTATGGATGATATCACCATATATGGAAGCACATTTGAGGAATGCTTAGTCAACTTGGAAGCTGTTCTGAACCGATGCATTGAAAAGGACTTGGCCGCATCATCTCCAAGAAAGGCATTGAAGTTGATAAAGCAAAGGTGGAACTTATTGTCAAGTTGCCATCCCCAACAACTGTAAAAGGAGTAAGACAATTCCTTGGCCATGCTAGGTTCTACAGGAGGTTTATTAAAGATTTCTCTAAACTTTCAAAGCCTCTTTGTGAACTATTGGTGAAGGATGCTAAATTTTTATTGGACGAGAGATGTCAAAAAAGTTTTGACCAATTGAAGCAATTCTTGGCAACCTCTCCAATAGTGAGGGCTCCTAACTGGCAACTACCTTTTGAAGTGATGTGTGATGCCAGTGACTTTACTATAGGAGCTATTCTTAGTCAAAGAGAGGATGGAAAGCCCTATGTGATCTACTATGCAAGCAAAGCATTGAACGAATCGCAAAGAAACTACATAAGCACAAAGAAAGAATTGTTAGCTGTAGTTTTTTGCTTTGGATAAATTTCGTGCTTATTTGGTGGGGTCTTTCATTGTGGTTTTCACTGACCACTCATCTTTGAAATACTTATTGACAAAGCAAGATGCAAAATCAAGGCTAATTAGATGGATTGTTTTACTACAAGAGTTTAATCTCCAAATCAAAGATAAGAAAGGAGTGGAGAATGTGGTAGCTGACCACCTTTCAAGGCTAGCTATAGTGCATAATTCCCATGGTTAGCCTATTAATGATGATTTTTTGGAGGAGTCACTCATGTTATTAGAAGATGCTCCTTGGTATGCTCATATTGCTAACTATCTAGTTACTGGTGAAGTTCCAAGTGAGTGGAAAGTGCAAAATAGGAAGCACTTCTTTGGAAAGATTCATGCCTACTATTGGGAAGAACCTTTTCTTTTCAAGTATTGCGCAGATCAAATAATAAGGAAGTGTGTCCCTAAACAAGAGCAGCAGGGGATCCTCAGTCATTGCCACGATAGTGCATGTGGAGGCCACTTTGCCTCTCATAAAATGGCCATGAAGGTGTTGCAATCAGGTGTCAGTTGGCCATCACTTTTCAAAGATGCTCACACCATATGCAGAAGTTATGATAGATGCCAAAGGCTTGGGAAGTTAACACGTAGGAACCAGATGCCTATGAACCCCATTTTAATAGTTGATCTTTTTTATGTTTGGGGCATTGACTTCATAGTACCTTTCCCTATGTCTTTTGGTAACTCTTACATTTTGGTGGGAGTAGACTATGTTTCTAAATGGGTTGAGGCAATCCCATGTAAACACAATGACCATAGAGTTATTCTCAAGTTTCTCAAAGAGAACATCTTCTCAATATTTGGGGTGCCCAAGGCCATAATCAGTGATGGAGGTACTTATTTTTGCAACAAGCCTTTTGAAACTCTCTTAGCCAAGTATGGGGTGAAGCACAAGGTAGCTACACCTTACCACCCTCAGACCTCTGGGCAAGTTGAGTTAGCAAACAAGGAAAAAGAATATATTGATGAAGGTGGTGAACACGAGTAGAAGAGATTGGTCTGTTAAGCTCCATGATTCACTATGGGCATACAGAACAACTTACAAGACTATTCTTGGCATGTCTCCTTATCGCCTAGTCTATGGCAAAGAATGCCATCTCCCTGTGGAAGTTGAATACAAGGCTTGATGGGGAATTAAGAAGGTAAACATGGACTTGAATAGAGCTGGGATGAAGAGGAGCTTAGACCTTAATGAAATGGAGGAATTGAGAAATGACGCCTACATCAATTCCAAAATTGCAAAACAGAGGATGAAGAGGTGGCATGACCAGTTAATCTCCAACAAAGAATTTCAGAAGGGACAAAGTCTTGCTCTATGACTCTAAGCTCCACATCTTTCTAGGAAAGCTGAAGTCAAGGTGGATAGGCCCTTTCATTATTCACCAAGTGCATTCTAATGGAGTAGTGGAACTACTCAATTCCAACAGCACAGACACTTTCAAAGTCAATGGCCACCGTCTCAAGCCATTCATGGAGCCTTTCAATCAAGACAAGGAAGAAGTCAGTCTCCTTGAGCCATAGCAATCTTAACCAAAAATGGGTAGTTGGAATTAGTCTTTCTGAAGACTAACCAAAGTCCATGTTTTTTGTTTCAATTTTGTTGATTTAAAGTTGTATTATTTGTTTTAATTTTAATTCTAGCTTTAATTTATTTTATTTTGATCTAACTTAGACTTTTTGGATGATCAAAATTAGGGGAAACTTCAAAGGAATTGGAGGAAAGCCTTAAAGAACCAAAGAAAGAGAAAAATCCTGAAAAACAGAGTAAAATTTCAACTTGCAAAAAGTTCGTAAGTTGAAATTCCAACTTGTGAAATCCTCAAAGCTCAAATTCGCAAGTCTACTATTCAACTTGCGGAAATTTTCGTAGCCTGCGAAAGCACCTCTAGGCACACGTGTGCCATTTTGCAAGTTCATTTCCCATTTTCACAGCCTGTGAATCAACTTGCTAATCAAGTTGCGAAATAGGGCAACTTGTGAATTCCAGGGAACTTGCGAAAATGCCAACCAACGTTTAAATCCATATTTAAACCCCTAATTTCTTCATTTTTCATATCACACAGCCATTCCAAGTTGCGAAAAAGACCTATCAAGTTGCGAAGCCCCAAATTCCAGAGCATCTCCTCCATTGGAAGCCCTGAGGTCATGCATCCGAAGAGGAAGCACCTCCACGCACCCAACATGCACCCTATGGAACACAAGCCAAGCAATTCCTCTTCATTTCAACCATGACCAAAATAAGAGGAGCCCATGCCGCGTCTCCATCAACTTGCAATCCAAGGCCAAGAGTTTCAACTGTGTGGGGTTCCGCATCTGAGGCCCCACAAGCCCCTGCCATTCCACCTTCTGAGGGTGGAGTGCCATCTAACCTTCCTCAGCGCTGGTATGAGACGAGGAGACCACCCACTACACCTAGGATAAGCACTTCGTGCCCCAAGAGATCAATTCCTTGCCCTCCTGCAAAGAAAGCCAAAGTTTCAGGCCCAGGAGAGTCATCTGCACCTCCACAGCCTCAGCAGCCTGCTACAGAGTCTTAGATTCCTTATGGGATGACTCCAGAAGCAATTATTAAGTGACCTATGGTTACACAACCACCTATTGAGGGAAATTTGGATTGCAGAGCCAAGCCATTCCACTCTAAGCTATGTTTTGATATGGAGAATTTCAGACAGTAAGCGAAGCTAAGAGATTCATTCCACCTACTGCAGAGATACCATTTGGAGCACTTGATGACTCATAGGGACTTCTTTTATCCTAGAGTAGCACTAGACTTCTATCAGTCTATGACTACTCGTCGCGTCCAGAATCTTAATGTCATCCACTTCACTATTGATGGACGCCATGGTATCCTTGGAGCTAGACACATTGCAGAGGCCCTGCATATTCCATATGAGCCTATGAGTCCAACAAATTTCAGAGAGTGGTCCCATTTTTCTCAAAAGGACATGGTCCGTGTATTGTCTAGGGGGACCTCTACATGCTCATTTCTTCTTAAGAATGAGCTTCTACTTGGGATGCTCCTTATAGATGTGATGCTGCGCTCCAACATATTTCCACTTCACCATATGGTGCATATGAGAGGAGCTATATTGGAGGCTTTATTCTGAATATAAGAGGGTTTCTACTATGGCCCTCATCATTTGATTATGACCGCTCTTCTCTACTTTGAAAAGAAGCTTCAAAGAGCAGATGTCATTCCATTACTTTTTCCCAGGCTGCTCTGTCAAATATTAGTGCATTTGGGCTATCCTTCTAAGCCACAGCTTGAGCGCCACCGCATTTGCCGAGAGCTATTCACTCTCGACAAATGGAATCATTTAATGGCCTATGTTGCACCTCTAGGAGCCCTAGATATACCAGCACCTCTAGAGCCACCACAACTACCACATGCACAGCAGGCTGAGATACCTACAAAGATCATACCACCTGCCCCTGCAACACCTTTTACAGTGCCCACGCCTGAGGCTACATCTTCTGCTCCCCCTACCACTCCTGAAGCTCCATTAGTTGTACTAGCTACATCAACACCTCCTCCTCCATTTGAGTCCTCTATCACCATATCCACTTTAGAGTTTAGAGGCCTATGTCATACATTGCAGACATTGAGTACCACTTAAGGTGCTCTAGTCTAGCAAATGATAGCCATACATACACATCAGGATCAGCTTATTGCCATGCAAACCCAGCATACTGCCATCCTTAGTCAGATATAGTAGCACTTGGGTATGCTGCCACCACCTGAGCATGATATGCATAGCCCATTGATTACTACTCAAAAAGTGTTATTTTGTAGCTTGTAATTAACTCTTTTAAACACTTTTGAGTAGTAGTTATTACCTTTTAACTCAATTGGCATGTTAAGGACCCTTGCAAGTGTTTCTAATCAAATTGTGTTAAGTTTTGGTGTTTTTTGATAGCATTTTGATCACCAAAGCAATCCAATATTGAGGAAAGTTCTATTGAATCCATGGCAAAGCAGATGGAAGCTTGTTTACATGAAGAACTCAAGCTTTGGAGCTTTATAGTCCTTTGCCAAAATCAAATCATGAATGCAAGGAGGGAAAACAAAGAGAGAAATCTAACATGAAGAATTTAAGAGGACAACAAATATTGGACACATTTGGAGCACTTCCTAAAGTCCATTTCATGCATACTATATGTTGTTTCGAAGCTTGGGAAGTCAGAAGTCCAACACTTCAAATGGTACGCAAATCGAAGCTGAAATGAAGAAGTTATATCCATTGGAAACCAATCACACCAAGTTGAAAGCCAATTTCGCAGCTGCGAAATCACAAGGTGCTAGCTGTGAAATCACAAGGTGCTAGCTGTGAAATCAGCCTTTGGTTGTGAAATGGAGACTTTCAGCTTGCAAAATTTCACAGCCCATGTTGCATGCTACGAAATCCACCTGAAAGCTTCCAGATATTTGCGACCCACTCTTTTAGATTTTTTCTTCAGATATATGTTGTTTAAATCCCCATTTTCTCCTTGTAATCCACCAATCATAGGATTTCTTAGTTATTAAGTAACAAAAAAAAGGGTGAATAACCTCATATGTATAGTTTGTAATTTTCTTTACATAGAGATCTCGGGAGCTTGTTATCAGAGACCATTTTTTATACAGTTTTGAAGGAAGTAATACACAAAGCTTTGCTCTGCCTTACCTACTCACTTTGATTGTATTTTTCTTACTAGCCAAACAAAATTTTGTTGATTACTCTTGTCTGAGGACCGAAATCAAGGTACACCAGTTGGGCACGGAAATCACCCATCAGATCCTACTACTCCATATGAGGAGGCTACTCCAACTGAGCAAGCTATTCCATCTGAGGAGGCTACTCTAGCTAAGCAAGCTATTCCATCTGACGAGGCTACCACAATAGAGCAGACTATGCCTCATGAGGAGACCACAACAGAGCTATTGTCTCCACATGATCCTCCCACCATTACCTGATCATCTATCTACTTTTTCTATTTACTTATTATTTTAAAACTATTAATCCCATGTTTTTGATGTTTTATATACTGGGATTGGATGTATTACTTGTGCATATTTCATATTATACTTTCTCAAAGTAATACATATATATCATTTTTTAGTATACGTGGCATATTTTTTATTTCCTCTACTCATTATTTTTTGTTGTTTTTTGAATCATGTGGTTTCTCCTATACAATTCAAACCCTATACAATTCAGGAGGTACCACTTCCTCCCTTTATTTTCAATTGCTCTTCAAGCATTGAGGGCAATGTTCAGCATGCTTGGGGGGAGAGTTGAGGAAGGAAGTATTATTTATAATGCTAGGTTATAAGGAAGTATTGTTTATAATGCTAGGTTATAAATGGTAATTTAGTTACTTTTTTGTTAAATTTTTTTTTTTTTAATACTTTCCTTGGTTATTAAGGAAAAATTCTCAAAATGAAATGGGAGAAAGAGAATTTTTGTCTTTTTACTTGACTTAGAGTTGGTATTATGCTTATTAAAGTTGATGAATTGTTGAAACTTCTATTGTTTTCAACCTTATTTCTTCCACTTTAAGGCCACACACTATGCACACTAGGTTTCGATTATAAGATGAAAAACTTTTTCACCCCTTGACTTAGGAAAATTTTAGACTTGGTACTTTTAACCTTATTTTAATAGTGTTGGGACACCTTATAAAAGGCCAATGAGCTTTTACAAAATAAATGTTATACTTGCCTTGAAACTCGAGCAAGGTCAGAGGTGTATATGGTGAAAATCTTTAAAACCTGGGGCCCTAAGCCTTGATTGGTTGGGAGTCACCGACCTCAATGCTCGTTACAAGGGTGAATAGGTGGAGTTTAACATACTATAGGTGCTTGGGTATTGAATTCCAATGTCAAAAGTCCAAGTAAAATCCGAGGAATTAGTGGTCGAAAGATCCTTAAAGCTTGATGCCCTAAACCTTAATTGGTTGGGAGTCATTGATGGACCCCCGTTACATGGACATTTTAGAAAAGAATACCTTTAAACTTTGTACTCCTACAAGAAAAAAAAAAGAGTGAAATAAATGAGGTGTGTTTTTAGCCTATTGGAGGTTGATCAGTTTGCTATGATTTGAAAAAGAACTAGGTTGGGGGGGAGAGATTAGTTTGGCATACTATATTCAGAAACTAATAAGTAACACTTAGTTTTTTGTGGAAGAGTAAGGATTAACCCTTTGGGAGTGGAAATTCTTTTAAAGCTTAAATTTGCATAATGCCTTCTCTTTATGAATTGTGATTAGGCAAAGTATTTGATAACTCTTGTTGAAGTTTGAGTTTTATGTCTTTAATGTTCCATGTGAGAGTATGATCATCATCCCACTTGAAATTTTTTGGAGTGATCAGCATGATGTTGTAAATTATAGTACTGTTTATATTTATTTTTCCCTCCTTCATTGCTAAGGGACTAGCAATATGTCGGTTGGGGGGAGTGATTACTACTCAAAAAGTGTTATTTTATAGCTTGTAATTAACTCTTTTAAACACTTTTGAGTAGTAATTATTACCTTTTAACTCAATTGGCATGTTAAGGACCCTTGCAATCGTTTCTAACCAAATTATGTTAAGTTTTGGTGTTTTTCATAGCTTTTTTATCACCAAAGCAATCCAAGAATGAGGGAGATCTTTGTATAGATCGTGGCAAAGCAAGTTGAAGCTCAAATTCATGAAGAAACTAAGCTTTGGCGCTTCATAACCCTTTGCCAAAGCCAAACGAGGATGCAAGGAAGAAAATCACAGAAGAAATCAACCATCTAGCAATTTCGCAAGTTGTGGAATCCAACTTGAGAAATTTTCGCAACTTGCGAAAGAGGAAGAGGAAAGGAATCGCTGTAGGACAGAGAGCTGATTAGTTGCAGGACAATTTTGCCACTTACGAAATCACCAATTTCAACTTGCGAAATTTTCGCAAGTCCTGTTTACAACTTGCAAAATCCACCTGTAATTTGAGATATTTGCGCACCGACTCCGCTTGATATTTATCTTCAGACATTTTTGTATAAATCCCTATTTTCTCCTTGTAATGCACCAATCATATGATTCCTTAGTTAGGAAGTAACAAGGAGGGTGAATAGCCTCCCTATATAAGATCGTTTGTAATTTTCTTTTAAAAGATCTCTCGGGAGTTTTTCTAGAGAAGAACTCATATAGTTTTCAGAAAGTAATACATAGAGCTTTGCTCTGCCTTACCTTCTCATTTTGTTTTCTCTTGTATTTTATTTTCTAGCAAATCAAACTCTGAGGATGTTTTCCCGGAGGATGAGGGGCTAGGCTTTTTGTTCTTTGGAGTGAAGGAAACTCGGTAAGGTTCTGGATACAAAAGTGGAAGTTTGTTGTTTTAGTTTTTAATGAAGAGAAAGTGTGATCCATTAATGGTTTTTATCTTTTTAGTTAACTTAAAATCCCTTAAAAGCACCCGGGTCAACACTTGGTAAGGCAAGTGGACTCCATTTATTGAGATCCACTAGTTTATCTCTTGCGAGCCTCTGGGAGGTGGTTTAAAGGTAGCTTTATCTGGAATAGCCAACACTTGGTAAGCTTTTAGACTCCCTGGAGACATCCATTAGTTATCTCTTGCGAGCTTTTGAAGGGCATTCCAAGGTTAAGGAAGGCCTTGAATGGTCAATACTAGGTGAGAGGTATGAACCATTGTAAGATGATTCAGTGAGAGGGATTTAGTGTTGAAACCATTAATAGGATGCATTTATACCACAACGGTTCAAGAAATAACTATATGTTAAATCCCCAATGCGAGGAAAAGATTCAAGTGACCGGAATCTCCCTTTTCGTATAAAGAACCTGAACTTAGTGACCTAAAACTCCAAGGAACCTTTTTCATTGTAATTACATTCAGTTAACACTTTTGGTTAGTTTAAAACCATACTTTTTAGCTCAAACTTTATGTTTTCTTTTAAAGCTAACCTTGAAAAGAAAAAACACCATTTTAGTATTTGAAGTAATATCAATTGTGAATTGAAAACCCATCCCTATGGATGATCCTAGAGCCACTATACTATGCTAGCTATGCTGCCCTAGTATATGGTGAAATAGGTTTATAAATTTTGTTGATTACTCCCGTCCGAGGATTCAAATCAAAGCATTCCAGTTGATTCAACACCAATCAACAGGGCATACATCAGTTGGGCACGAATCAATGAGCTTGGGGTTCTATATTATATGATCAACTTAGAGTTATCTATGACATGAATGACTCAGGATCCAGTGAGCTCAGGCCTCTAGATGTTATGACCAGCTCAGCATTGTGGATGATATGAATGATTCTTAGTTGTGAGCTCATGACCCTAAATGCTATGAATATCTTAGGGTCGTGGATGACATAAATGACTTTGGGTTGTGAGCTCAAAACTCTAGATGTTATGAATAGCTCAGGGTTATGGTTGACATGAATGACTTCGGTTGTGAGCTCAGGGCTCTGGATGTTATGAATAGCTTAGGGTTGTGGATGACATGAATGACTCTGGGTTTTTCACTCAAGGCTCTAGATGCTTTGAATAGCACATGGTTGTGGATGATAAGAACAACTCGAGATCTATGAGCTTAGGCCTCTAAATTCTATGAACAACTCAAGGTTGAGGATGATATGAACGATTCTAGGTCATGAACTCAAGGCTCTAGATGCTATGAATAACTCAGGGTTGTGGATGAAATGAACAACTTTAAGTCATGAGCTCAAGGCTCGAGATGGTATGAATACCTCAGAGTTGTGGATAACATGAACGAATATGTGATGAATAGTTCAGGGTTTTGCTTTACATCAATGACTCTAGGTCATTAGCTAAAGGCTCTTAATGTTAGGAACAACTCAAAGTTGTGGATGACATAATTGACTGCAGGTCATCAGCTAAGGACTCTAAGAGCTATAAATTGATGATGGTTATGGTTGACATGAACAATACCGAGTTGTGAGATTAGGGTTTGAGATGTTATGAACAACTCTGGGTTGTGTACGATATGATCAAATTAGGGTCATGAGCTTAGGGCTCTAGATGCTATGAATAACTCAAGGTTATGGTTGACATGAAAGACTTAGAGTCATGATCTTAGGGCTCTACATGCTAGGAGCATTTCAAGGCTATGGTTAAGAGGAACTTCTTTAGGTTGTGAGCTCAAGGCTCTATATGCTATAAATAACCTATGACTTTGGATGACATAAGCTACTCTTGTCATTAGCATAAGGCTCTAGATGCTATGAAAAGCTTAGGGTTTTAAATGATTAGAAAGACTCAGGATCTTGTAGACTTAGGCCTTTAGATGCAATGAAAAACTAGGGGGTATGGATGATAAAAATGATTTGTGGTCGTATGCCCGTGGCTCTAAATGCTATGAATAATTAAGGGTTGTGGATGACATGAACGACCCCCGGTCATGGATGACATGAACAACTCTAGGTCATTAGCTTAGGGCTTTAGATGCTATGAACAACTTGGGGTAGTGGTTGACATGAACGACTCTAGGTCGTAAGCTCATGGGTGTAGATGCTATGAACAACACAGGGTTATGGATGACATGAATGACTTCAGCTCGTGAGCTTAGGGCTTTAGATGCTATGAATAGTTGACGGTCATGTATGACATGAATGAATCTGAGTTATGTGTTAGGGGCTTTAGATCCTATGAATAGCTCAAGGCTATGGTGGACATAAACGACTCCTTGTTGTGAGCTCAGGACACTAGATGTTATGAAAAGCTTATGGCAATGGATGACAAGAAACGACTCTGGATCATGAGCTCAGGGTTATGGCTAACATGAACAACTTTGAGTTGTGAGCCTGTGAGTCCAAATGCTATGAATAAATTAGGGTTGTGGATGAAATTAAAGACTCCGGATCATAAGGTCAAGGCTCTTGATATTATTAAAAGCTTAGAGTTATGGATGACATGAACGACTCCAGGTCATGGGCTCAAGGCTTTAGATGCTATGAACAACTCAGAGTTATGGTTTACATGAATGAGTTCGAGTCATGAGCTCAAGGCTCTTGATGCTATGAATAGCATAAGGTTATGGTAGATATGTGCTAGTTTGGCTCGTGAGTTCAAGGTTATGGATTTTATCAACAACTCAACATTATGGATGATATGAACAACTTGAGATCCCTTGAGCTCAAGCCTCTAGATGTTATGCATGGCTCAAGGTTGTGGATTAGATGAATGATTCCGCATCATGAGCTAAGGGCTATGGATGACATGAATGACTCTAGGTCGTGGACTCAAGGCTCTAGATGCTATGAACAACACAGGGTTGTGGTTGACATGAACGACTCAGTGTCGTGAGCTCAAGGCTTAGATTCAATGAAAATCTCTAGGCTATGAAGGACATAAATGAGTTGAAGGCTTTAGATACTATGAATAGATTAAGGCTATGGTTAACATAATGACTCCAGGTCATAAGGTCAGGGCTCCAAACACTATGCACAACTCAAGGTTGTGGTTGACAAGAACAAATGTCAGTTGTGAGCTTAAGGCTCTAGATGCTGTGAACTATTTAGAGTTATGGATGATATGAACGACTAGGGATTCTTTGAGCTCAGGTCACTAGATGCTATGAACAACTCAAGGTTGAGGATGAAATGAATCATTCATGGTCATGAGCCTATGAGTCTAAATTCTATGAATAGCTCAAGGTTGTGGATGACATTAATAACTCTAACTCGTTAACTTAGACCACTATATGCTATGCATAGCTCAGGACTATCATTTACATGAATGAATCCGAGTCATGAGCTTAGGGTTCTAGATGCGATGGAAAACTCCCAAGTGTGGAGGACATGAATGACTCCAGGTCATGAGCTTAAGGCTCTAGATGCTATGAACAACTCAGGGTTATGGTGGGCATGAAAAACTTTGGGTTGTGAGCTTATGGATCCAGATACTACGAAAAGCTCATGGTAGTGGCTGACATGAGTGACTCTGGGTCGTAAGCTCAGGACTCCAGATTCTTTGAACAATTGAGAGCTTTGGATGATATTAACGACTTGAGATTTTATGAGCTTAGGCCTCTTGATGCTATGGACAACTAAGGGTTAAGATTGATATGAATGCTTCTTGGTTGTGAGCCTATGCATCTAAATGCTATGAACAACTCAAGGCTCTAGTTCACATGAATTAATCTAGATCATTAGCTTAGGGCTCTAGATACCATTAAAAGCTTAGAGCTATGGATGACATGAATGACTTTACGTTGTGAGCTTAGGACTCTAAGTGTTATGAATAACTCATGGTTGTGGTTGACATCAATGACTTTGGGTTGTGAGTACATGGCTCTAGATATTATGAAAAACTCCAAGTTGTAGTGGACATGAATGACTTATGGTCGTGAGCTTAGGAATTTAGATGTTATGAACAACTAAGGCCAGTGGGTGACATGAACAACTCCAAGTCCTGAGTTTAATGCCCTAGATGCTATGAACAACTCAAGGTTAAGGTTTACTAGAATGACTCTGTGTCATGAGCTCAAAGCTCTAAATGCAATGAATAGCTCAGAGTTATGGATTATATGAACGACTCAGGATCTTGTGAGCCAAGGCCTCTAAATGCTATGAACAACTTCAGGGTAAGGATGATACGAACAACTCTTGTTTGTTAGCCTATCAGTCTAAATGTTATGAACAACTCAAGGCTATGGATGTCATGAACAACTCTGAGTCCTGAGCATAGGGCTCTAAATGCTATGAACAACGCAGGGTTGTGGTTGACATCAACGACTCTAAGTTATGAGCTTAGGACTCTAGATGCAATCAATAACTCAAGACGGTGGATGGCATGAATGAGTCCAGGTCGTGAGCTTAGGGCTCTAGATGCTATGAACAGCTCAGGGTTATGGTTTACATGAACGACTCCTAGTTGTCAACTTAGGGCTCTAAATGCTATGAACAACTCAGGACTATGGATAACATGAACAACTCTAGGTCATGAGCTTAGGGCTTTAAATACTATGAGCGGCTCAGAGCTATGGTTGACATGAATGACTTCGAGTTGTGAGCTTAGGACTCTAGATGCAATGAATAACTCAAGTCTGTAGATGACATGAATGATTCTGGGTCATGAGCTTAGGGCTGTAGATGTTATGAAAAGCTCAGAACTGTGGTTTACATGAATGACTCTTAGTTGTAAGCTTAGGGCTCTAAATGCTATGAATAACTCAGGGCTATGGATGACATGAAAACCTATGGGTCATGAGCTCAGGGCTTCAGATAATATGAGTAGCTCAGAGCTATGATTGACTTGAATGACTTTGGGTCATAAGCTCAGAGCTCTAAATGCTATGCACAACATAACATTATGAATGATATGAATGACTCGGGATCCCATGACCTCAAGCTTTTAGATACTATGAATACCTCAGGGTTGTGGATGATATGAACGATTCTTTGTCATGAGCTCAGGGTTGTGGATGAGAAAAATGACTTCGGGTCATGAGCTTAGAGCTCTAGATATTATAAATAGCTCAGGGTTGTGGTTGACATGAACAACTTCGAGTTGTGGGCTAAGTGCTTTAGATGCTATAAGAAGCTCTAGGTTATGGTGGGCATAAACGACTTCAAGTTGTGAGCTTAGGACTATAGATGAGGTGAACACCTAAGGGTAGTGGTTGACATGAACAACTCTAGGCGATGAACTCAAGTCTCTAGATACTATGAACAACTCAAGTTGTGGTTGACATGAATGACTTTGGGCTATAAGCTCAGGGCTCTAGATGTTATGAATAGCTTAGATTTGTGGATGATATGAACAACTTAGGATCCTATGAGCGAAGACCTCTAGATGCTATGAAAAACTTAGGGATAAGAATGGTATGAACGATTCTTGGTCATGATCCTATAAGTTTAAATGTTATAAACAACTCAGGGTTGTGGATGATAAGAACAACTCTAGATTGTGAGTCGAGGACTCTAGATCATGAGCTACGGACTCTAGATGCTATGAATAGCTCAGGGTTATAGTTGACATGAAGGACTTTGAGTTATGTGCTCTGGGCTCTAGATGCTATGAACAACTCAGAGTTGTGGATGATTTGAATGACTCAGGATCCCATGATCTTAGACCTCTAGATGCTATGAACAACTCAAGTTTGAGAATGATATGAATGATTCTTAGTTGTGAGCCTATGACGTTAAATGCTAAGAATAGCCTAGGATTGTGCATGACATAAACAAATCTCAGTCATGAGCTTAAGACTCTGGATACTATGAACAACCTAGGGTTGTGGATTATATGAACAACTATGGATCCTGTGAGCTAAGGCCTCTAGATGATATGAAAAGCTCAAGGGGTGTTAATTATATGAACTATTCTTAGTCGTGTGCCCATGGCTCCAAAAGCTATGAACAAGTCATGGTTGTGGATGACATTAACAACTTTGGGTTATGAGCTCAAGGGTCTATATGCTATGAGTAGCTTAAGGCAGTGGTTGACATGAATGACTCCGGGTTATGAGCTCAAGGCTCTAGATAGTATGAACAACTCAGGGCTATGGTTGACATAAACGACATTGGGACGTGAGCTCAGGGCTATGGTTGACATGAACGACTTTGGGACGTGAGCTCAGGGCTTTAGATGCTATGAACAACTCAGAGTTATGGATGATATGAATAACTCAGGATCCTATGAGTTGAGGCCTCTAGATTCTATGAACAACATAGGGCTAAGGATGATACGAATGATTCTTGGTCGTGAGTCTATGATCCTATATGTAGTGAACAACTTAGGGTTGTGGATGACATGAATGACTTCGAGTCATGAGTTGAAGGCTCTAAATGCTATGAACAACTCAAGGTTGTGGTTGACATGAAGGACTCTGAGCCATGTGCTTAGGGCTCTAGATGTTATGAACAACTCAGAGTTCTGGACGATATGAACGACTCAAGATCCTATGGTATAAGGCCTTTAGATGCAATGAACATCTTAAGGTTGAGGATGACATGAACGATTCTTGGTTGTGAGCCAATGATTCTAAATGATATGAATAGCTTAGGGTTGTTCATAAAATGAATGACTCTCGATCATGAGTTTAGGACTCTGGATGTTATGAAAAACTCAGGGTTATGGATGATATGAATGACTACAAATCTCATGAGTTTAGGCCTCTTGATGCTATGAAAAGCTCAGGGGTGCAGATGATATGAATTATTCTTGGTCATATGCCCATGGCTTTAAATGCTATGAACCGATTAGGGTTGTGGATGACATGAATGACTCTGGGTTGTGAGTTGAAGGCTTTAAATGCTATGAACAACTGAAGGTTGTGGTTGACATGAAGGACTCCGAGTCATGTGCTCAGGGCTCTAGATGTTATGAACAACTCAGAGTTCTGGATGATATGAACGACTTAAGATCCTATGGTATAAGGCCTTTAGATGCAATGAACAACTTAAGGCTGAGGATGACATGAACGATTCTTGGTTGTAAGCCAATGATTCTAAATGATATGAATAACTTAGGGTTGTGCATGAAATGAATGACTCTCGATCATGAGTTTAGGACTCTGGATGCTATGAACAACTCAGGGTTATGGATGATATGAATGACTACAAATCTCATGAGTTTAGGCCTCTTGATGCTATGAAAAGCTCAAGGGTGCAGATGATATGAATTATTCTTGGTCATATGCCCATAGCTTTAAATTCTATGAACAGATTGGGGTTGTGGATGACATGAATGACTCTAGGTTGTGAGTTGAAGGCTCTAAATGCTATGAACAACTCAAGGTTGTGGTTGACATGAAGGACTCCGAGTCATGTGCTCAGGGCTCTAGATGTTATGAACAACTCAGAGTTCTGGATGATATGACCGACTCAAGATCCTATAGTATAAGGCCTTTAGATGCAATGAACAACTTAAGGCTGAGGATGACATGAACGATTCTTGGTTGTAAGCCAATGATTCTAAATGATATGAATAACTTAGGGTTGTGCATGAAATGAATGACTCTCGATCAAGAGTTTAGGACTCTAGAATGAACAACTCAGGGTTATGGATGATATGAAATGACTACAAATCTCATGAGTTCAGGTCTCTTGATGCTATGAAAAGCTCAAGGGTGCAGATGATATGAATTATTCTTGGTCATATGCCCATGGCTTTAAATGCTATGAACAACTTAGGGTTGTGGATGACATGAATGACTCTGGGTTATGAGTTGAGGGCTCTGAATGCTGTGAATGGCCCAGGGCTTTTATTGATATGAATAACTCTAGGTCATGAGCTTAGGGTTCTAGATACCATGGACAACTCAGGGTTGTGGATGACATGAATGACTCTAGGTCGTGACCTTAGGTCTTTAGATACTATGAACAACTCAAGGTTGTGGTTGACATGAATGACTCCAAGTTGTGAGCTTAAGGCTCTAAATGCTATGAACAAACTCGGACTGTGGATGACATGAGCTACTCCAGGTTGTGAGCTTCGAGCTATTGATTCTACGAACAACTTAGTGTTGTTGATGACATACACAACTCAGGATGCCATGAGCTCAAACCTCTAGATGCTAAGAACATTTCAGGACTATGGATGATATTATCGGTTCTATGTCATGAGCTTAGGGTTGTGGATGACATGAATGACTCCACATCATGAGCTTAGAGCCTTAGATACTATGAACAACTCAAGATTGTGATTGTCATTAGTGACTTTGAGTCATGACCTCAGGGCTCTAAATGCCATGAACAACTCAAGATTGTGGATGTTATGAGCTACTCTAGCTCGTGAGCTCCAGGCTATGGATGCTATGAATAGCTCAATGTTATGGATGGTGTCAATGACTCGGGATCCCATGAGCTCACACCTCTAGATGCTATGAACAACTCAAGGTTAAGGATAACATTAATGATTATTGGTCCTAAGCGAATGACAATAAATGTTATGAATAACTGAAAGTTATGACTGATGTGAATGACTTTAGGTCATGAGTTCAAGCTTAGGGTTGTGGTTGACATGAAGAATTTGGGTTGTGAGCCTAAGGCTCTAGATGCTATGAAGAGCTCAGGACTATGGATGCCATGAACAACTCTGAGTCGTTAGCTAAGGGCCTTGGATACTTGAAATAGCATAGGGTTGTGGATGATATGAAAGATTCTGATCATATGAGCTTAGGCCTTTAGATATTGTGAACAAACCAGTGGTGTAGATGATATGAAAGATTCTTGGTCATGTATCCATGGTTCTAAATACTATGAACAACTCAAGACTGTAAATAACATGAATGACTAGATTGTGAGCTCAAGGCTCTGGATGCTATGAACAACTTAGGGCTTTGGTTGACATGAATGACTTCGGGTTATGAGCTTAAGGTTCTAGATACTATGTACAACTTAGGGTTCTTCATGCTATGAACAACTTAGGGTTGTGATTGACATGAATGACTCTATGTTGTCAACTCAGGGCTCTAGATGCTATGAACAACTTAGATTTGTGGAAGATAAGAATGACTTGGGATCCTATGAGCTACGATCTCTAGATCCTTTGAACAGCTTACGGTTGAGGATGATATGAATGATTTTTTGGTTGTGAGCCTATGAAGCTAAATGTTATGAACAACTTGGGAATGTGGATGACATGAATGACTCAAGGACGTGAGCTAAGGGCTTTAGATGTTATGAAAAACTCAGGCATGTGGATGACAGGAATGACTCTAGGTCATTAGCTTAGGGCTCTAGATGCTATGAACAGCTCAAGGTTGTGGTTAATATGCACTGCGTGAGCTCATGGTTTTGGATGCTATGAACTGGTCGGGGTTGTGAATGATATGAAAGACTTGAGATCCTTTAAGCTCAAGCCTCTAGGTACTATGAATAGCTCATGGTTGTGATTATTGGCCATGAGCCCAAGGCTTTAAATGTTATGAATAGCTAAGGGTTGTGGATGACATGAATGATTGAAGGTCGTGAGCTTAGGGCCCTGGATGCTATGAACAACTTAGAGCTTTAGATGCTATGAATAGCTCACAGTTGTGGAAACATGAATGACTCCAAGTTGTGAGCTTTATGAACAACTTAAGGCTATAGATGACATGAATGACTCAAGATCATCAACTTTGGGCTCTAGATGTTAAGAACGGCTCAAGGCTTTGGATGACATGAACAACTCTAGGTTGTGAGTTCAACGTTCTAGATGTTATGAATAGCTCAGGGTTATGGTTGACAGGAACGACTCTGGGTCATGAGTTAAGGGTTCTAGATGCCATGAACAATTTAGGGATGTGGATGACATGAATGACTCCATGTGGTGAGCTTAAGGCTCTAGATGCTATGAATAACTCGGAGTTGTGGATGTTATGAACGACTCGGGATCCCATGAGCTCAAGTCTTTAAATGCTATGAATAGCTTAGGGCTTCAGGTGATATGAATGATTCTTGGTTGTAAGAAGAAGGCTCCTAATGTTATTAACAATAGAGGGTTGTGGATGACATGAATGACTCAAGGTCATTAGCTTAGGACTTTAGATGCTATGAACAACTCTCGACTATGGATGATATGAACGTCTCAAGGTCGTAGCTCAAGGCTCTAGATATTAGGAGTAACTCAAGGTCGTGGATGACCTAAATGACTCCAAGTCATGAGTTCAAGGCTCTAGATGCTATGAACAGTTCAGGGATGTGGATGACATAAACGACATCGTGTTGTGAGCTCAAGGCTCTAGATGCTATGAACAAGTCAAAGTTGTGGATGATATGAACAATTCAGGATCTCGTGAGCTTGGGCCTTTAGATGCTATGAACAACTCAGGGCTTTGGTTGATATGAACCATTTTTGGTTTTGAACACATGGCACTAAATGTTATGAATAACTCAATGTTGTAGAGAACATGAACTACTCAAGGTTGTGATCTTAAGGCTCTAGATGATATAAACAAATCAAGTAAATGGTTGACATGAACAACTCCAGGTTGTGAGCTTCGGGCTCTAAATGCTATGAACAACATAGGCCTATGGATGACATGATTTGCTCCACATTGTGAGCTCATGGCTTAAGATACTATGAACTACTTGAGGTTGTGAATGATATGAACGATTCAGGATTGTGTGAGTTCAAACCTCTAGGTGCTATCAATCACTCTAGGATGTGGATGATATGAATGACTCTTGGTCATGAGTAACTCAAGGATTTGGATGACATGAATGACTAAAGGTCATGAGCTCAGGGCTTTGGATGCTTTGAATAGCTTAGGATCTAGATTCCATGAACAACTCAGAGTTCTGGATGATATAAACGACTCGGGATTCTATGAGCTTAGGCCTTTAGATGCTATGAATAGCTAAGGTTTGTGGATGACATGAACGACTCCAGGTTGTGAGGTCAGGGCTCTAGACATTTGGAACAGCTCAGGGTTGTGGATGACATGAACAACTCTGGGTTGTGAGCTTAAGGCTTTAGATGTAATGAACAACTCAAGGCTATAGTTGGCATGAACTACTTTGGTTCGCGAGCTAAGGGCTTTAGATGCTATGAATAGTTTAAGGATGTGGATAACATGAATGACTTTGTGTCATGAGCTCAAGGCTCTAGATGCTATGAACAACTTAAAGTTATGGATGATATGAACAACTCATGATCCTAGGAGCTTAGGCCTCTAGATTCTATAAATGGCTCTAGGCTCTAGAAGATATGAATGACTCTTGGTCGTGAGCACCAGACTCTAAACATTATGAACACCTCAGATCTATGGTTGACAGGAATGACTCATGGTCGTGAGCTCAAGGCTCTAGATGATATGAACACTCAGGTTAATGGTTGACATGAACTACTCTGGGTCGTGAGCTAAGGGCTCTAGTGTTAGGATAGAGCCCTTAAAAACATGACATGATGTAATAAATTTAGAGTTTATTATTTATTTAATGATGTTCCAGTTTCACTGTTATCCGTTCTTATTCCATGTATTATACTCTGTGAGCATTCTAACCTCAACCTTTTGCATTGTAAATGACTTAGGTGCATTTCTACCAAGTTGCTTCATTGTATTTTCTCTCAACCTTGAGGGAATGTTGATCTTGTGCTAAAGTTAGTAGTGGCTTTGACCTATGGGTGAGATCGTAAATCATATTTTCCCTATGGATTGGGTAACTGTTAATGGAAACTAGTAGCAATAGGTATTCTCAATAAAGGCACCATGATATCTCTTGAGATTGAGATAGAGTGTCCCATTGAGTAATCCTATGGAGGTATATTCATGGAAACTATGGCCATAGTTATTCCTTAAGTGGAACTTGACATAAGCTCTTTAAGAGCTAAGATATGTCAATTGAACACATAATAGGAAGATCTGTAACTCAAGGATGGTAGAGATAGTCTTGAAAGACTGACAACTTTCACCTTATTAGACTATGGACACTAGTTCATGGGGAGACTAAACACAATGGATACTAGGTCACGAACCTGAGCGCGCACTTGGTGTCTTGTTGTTATTTACATTGGATACTAGAGTTCAGTTGATTCTCTATAGTAGAATGTTGAATCAACTTTAGAATTGGATTCTAAGGGAGCCAATATTCCTATAGGTCCCAATGGTCCCCACTTTGAATTCATATACCTTGTTTGCATGGGTTACGAGGGTTAAATTGGTTCTAAGTTCACTTTTGTGCATAAAGGGTGTTTTGGTAATTATATAAGATTGCATAAGGGTAAGTGAACAAGGTCTTTGGATTGGATTAAGTGAATAATTAGTAGGCCCTATTGGGTTAATTAATCAATTATAACCCATTTTAGGTTAGACTAAGTGACCCAAGCCCATGTGGGCTCAAGTCACTTAAGCCCACTTAGGAACCCTATAAATACCCCCTAAGGGTTAGTGTTTCCATAGATTTTGTCTTCCACTATACAGAGAGGTAGAGAACCATAGCCTCCACCCTCTTTTCCTCCCCACTGGAAGTGTGCCAAGATTGAAGTTCAAGTAATCTAGTGGAAGACTTCAAGTTTATGAGACTTCCATGATTTCGATCTTCATTTTCATCATGTGGATTTGATTCAGGAAGATCTAAATCCAAGAAATGGTTTTTTTAGCACTATCTAAATCCTTTTAAAGTATAAAAATGTTATTTTTTTCATTGTGCATAGAATTTAGAAAAAGCCTAGGATAGTTATGCATATTCCTAACTAGATCCAGACATGGGAAACAGAGAGATTTGGGTTTTTCCCATCAGTCAACTCAAGGCTCTGGATGTTATGAATAGCTTAAGGTTGTGGATGATATGAACGACTTGGGATCTTATAAGCTCAAGCCTCTAGATCACATGAATAGCCCAGGGGTGTGGATGATATGAACGATTCTTAGCCGTGAGACCAAGGCTTTAAATGTTATAAACAACTTAGGGTTATGGATTACATGAACGACTCAAGGTCATGAGCTCAGGGCTCTAAATGCTATGAACAACTTAGGGTTGTGGTTGACATGAATGACTTTGGTTTGTGATCTCAAGGCTTTAGATGTTATGGATTGCTTAAGGCTATGAATGATATGTGCTACTCTAAGCTGTGAGCTCAAGGTTGTGGATGCTTTGAATAACTCAACATTGTGAGTGATATGAATGACTCAGGATCCCATGAGCTCAGGCCACTAGATGATGTGAAAAACTTAGGGATGTAGATGACATGAACAATTATGCATCATAACCTTAAGGTTGTGCCTGACATGAATGACTCCAAGTAGTGAGCTCACAACTCCAAATACTATGAACAACTCAAGGTTGTGGTTCACATGAACCACTTCGAGTCGTGAGCTTAAGGTTCTAGATGTTACAAAAAGCTCATAGTAGTGGATGATACGAATGACTCGAGATCCCATGAGTTTAGGTCCCAAGATGCTATGAACCCCTCAGGGTGAAGGTTGATATGAACAACTCAAGGCTATGGTGAACATGAATGACTCTAGGTCGTGAGCTCATGGCTTTAAATGTTATGAACAACTCAAGACTCTAGATGTTATTAGCAACTCAAGGTTGTGGATGACATGAACAACTTTAGGTTGTGAGCTTCAGGCTTTAGATGCTATGAACAACTCAAGGTTGTGGATCATATGAGCTACTTTAGATCGTAACCTCAAGCTATGGATGCAATGAACATCTCAATTTTGTGGATGATATGAACGACTTGGAATCCTGTGAGCTCAGGCCTCTAAATGATATAAACAACTCAGGGTTACGGATGATATGAATGATTCTTGGTCATGAGCCTATGGCTCTAAATGCTATGAATAGCTCAAGTATGTGGATAACATGAATGACTTCGAATTGTGAGCTCAAGGCTTTAGATGCAATGAACAACTTAAGGCTATCATTGATAGGAATAAATTTGAGTCGTGACCACAATACTCTAGATGCTATGAACAACTCAAGGATGTCGATGACATGATCCACTCTGGGTTGTTAGCTTAGGGATTTCGATGCTATGAGCAGCTAAAGGTTGTGGATGATATGAATGACTCGAGATCTTGTGAGCTCAAGCCTCTAAATGGTATGAATAACTCAGGGGTGTGGATGATATGAATGATTCTTGGTCATGAGACCATGGCTCTAAAATTCTATGAAAAACGCAGGCTTATCGTTGACATGAATGACTCCAGGTCATGAGCTCAAGGCTCCAGATGCTATGAACAACTCAGGGTTGTGGATGACATGAATGACTTCAGGTCGTGAGCTTAGGGCTTGAAATGTTATGAACAACTCATGGTTATGGATGACATGAACAACTCTAGGTCATGTTCTTAGGAATCTAGATACTATGAACAACTCAAGGCTGTAGTGGACATGAATGTCTCTAGTTGTAAACTTAGGGCTCGAGATGCTATGAATAGCTCACGACATTGGATGACATGAAGGACTCTATTTCATGATATCAAGGCTCTAGATGCTATGAACAAAACAAGCTTGTGGATGACATGAATGACTCTTCGTCGTGAGCTTAGGGTTCTAGATACTACGAATAGCTAAGGATTGTGATTGACATGAACTCTAAGTCATCATCTTAGGGCTCTAGATGCTATGAACAAGTGAAGGGTTTTGGTGATATGTGCTACTCTAAGTCGTGAGCTCAAGGTTGTGGATGTTTTGAATAACTTAACATTATGGATGATATGAACAACTTGGGATCTCGTGAGCTCAGGCCTCTAGATATTATGAGTAGCTTGGGGTTTTGGACGATTGAATGATTCTACATCATGAGCTAAGGGTTGTAGATGACATGAATTGCTCATGGTTCCAAATACTATAAACAGCTCAAGGTTGTGGTCAACATGAATGACTCAAGGTTGTGAGCTCAAGGCTTTAGATGCTATGAGCAATTCAAAGTTATGGATGATATGAACAACACAGGATGTTGTGAGCTCCGACTCAAGATGTTATGAACAACTCTTGGCTGAGGATGATATTAATGGTTCTTGGTCATGAGCCTATGGCACTAATTGCTATAAATAGCTTAGAGTTATGGATGACATGAATGATTCTAGGTCATGAGCTCAGGAGTTAAGATGCTACGAACAACTCAGGGCTATGTATGACATGAACAACTTTGGGTCGTGGGCTTAGGGCTCTAAATACTATGAACAACTCAAGCCTGTTGATGACATGAATGACTCAAGGTCATCTGGTCAGGGCTCTAATTGCTATGAATAGATCAAGGCTATGGTGGACATCAATGACTTCGGGTCATGAGCTCAAGGCTCTAAATGCTATGAACAACTCAAGGTTGTAGATTACATGAATGACTTCGAGTTATGAGCTAAGGGCACTAGATGCTATGAACAACTCAAGGTTGTGGATGACATAAACTACTTCAAGTTGGGAGTTTAAGGCTCTAGATACTATGAATAGCTTAGGGCTACGGATGACATGAACAACCCTAAGTAGTGTGCTCTGGGCTCTAGATGTTATAATAGGTCAGGGTTGTGGTGGACATGTATGACTCTGGGTCATGAGCTCAAGGCTTCAAATGCCATGAAAAGTCAAGGTTATGGATGACATGAACGACTCTGAGTCATGATTTTAAGGCTCTATATTTTATGAAAATCTTAAGGCTCTATATGACATTAAAGATTTAGGGTTGTGGGCTTAGGGGTCTAAATGCTATAAACAACTTAGGGTTGTTGATGACATGAATGGCTCTGGGTTGTGTGCTTAGGGCTCTAGATGCTATGAACAACTCAAGGTTATGGGTGATAGGTGCCACTTCAAGTCATGAGCTTAAGGCTATGGATGCTTTGAACAACTAAGCATAGTGAATGATATGAATGACTTGATATCCCGTGAGCTAAGGCTTCTAGATGCTATGAGATGCTTAGAGTTATGGATGATATGAATGATTCTGTATCACGAGCTAAGGGTGGTGGATGACATTAATGACTCTGAGTTGTGAGCTCATAACTTAAGATACTATGAATAGCTCAAGGCTATGGTTAGCATGAATGACTTTGGGTCATGATCTCAAGGCTCTAGATGCTATGAGCAACTCAAAGTTATAGATGATATGAACTACTCAGGATCCCGTGAACTCGGCCACAAGAGACTATGAACAACTTAGAGCTATGGATAATATGAATGATTCTTAGTTGTGAGTTTATGGCTCTAATTTCTATGAATAGCTCAATGTTATGGATAACATAACGATTATAGGTCATGAGCTCACAACACTAGATGCTATGAATATCCCAAGGCTTATGATGACATGAACAACTTCAGGTTATGGGCTTAGGGGTCCAAATGCTATGTATAACTCAGGGCTGTTGATGACATGAACAACTCTGAGCCATGTGCTTAGGGCTTCAAATGCTATGAGCAGCTCAAACGTGTGGATGATATGTGCCATTCCAGGTCATGAGCTTAAGGGTATGGACGCTTTGAAAAACTTAACATTATGGATGATATGAACGACTAGGATCCCATGAGCTCAAGCCTCGAGATGCTATGAGCAGCTTAGGGCTATGGATGATATTAATGATTCCGTGTCATGAGTTCAGGGCTGTGGATAACATGAATGACTTTGGGTCATGAGCTCACGACTCAAGATACAATGAAGACCTCAAGGTTATGGTTGACATGAACGACTTTAGGTCACGATCTTAGGGCTCTAAATGCTATGAGCAACTTTGAGTTAAGGATTATATGAATGACTCAGGATCTTGTGACCTCAAGGTTTAAGATACTATGAATAGCTCAGGGCTATGGATGACATGAGCAATTCTGGGTCATGAGCTCAGGACTTTAAATGCTATGAACAACTATGGGTTATATGGTTGGCATGAATGACTGCAGGTTATGGACTCAGGGCTTATGATACTATGAATAGCTTAGATTTATGGTTGACATGAATGACTCTGGGTCAAGAGCTTAGGAATCTAGATACTATGAGTAGCTCAAGGCTGTGGATGACTTATGCTACTTTGAGTTGTGAGGTCAGGCTCTAGATGTTATGAACAACTCTTTGTTGTGGTTGACATGAACGACTCAAGGTCGTGATCACAAGGCTCTAAATGCTATGAATAGCTCAAGGCTATGGATGACATGAGCTACTTCGGGTCATGAGCTCATTGCTCTAGATGCAATGAACAACCCTTGGCTATGATGGACTTGAATGACTTAGAGTCTTGAGCTTAGGGCTCTAGATATTATGTACAACTCAGGGTTGTTGATAACACCAAAAACTCCGGGTCTTGAGCTAAGGTTTCTAGATGCTATGAATAGATCAAGGTTGTGGATGACATGAACGACTCGGAGTTGTGAGCTTAAGGCTGTATATACTATAAATAACTTAAGCTATGATTGACATGAACAACTTTGGGTCTTGAGCTTAGGGCTTTAGATGCTATGAATAGCTTAAGGTCGAGGATGACATGAGCTACTCTGGGTTGTGAGCTCAAGGCTTTAAGTGCTATAAAAAACTCTGAGGTATGGTTGACATGAACGATCTTGGGTCATGGGGTTCACATGAATGACTCTAGTTAATGTGCTGAGGGGCTTAGATGCTATGAACAACTAGGATTCTTGATGCCATGAAAGACTTCGGGTCATGAGCTGAGGGGTCTTGATGCTATGAACAGCTTAAGGTTGTGGATTACATGTACTACTTGAGGTCGTGAGCTCATGGCTACAAATATTTTGAACATCTTAAGGATATGGTTAACATGAACGACTCTGGGTCATTAGCTTAGGGTTTTAGATACTATGAACAACTCAGGGTGATCAAAGACATGAGCTTCTATAGGTCGTGAGCTCATGGCTCTATAGAGTATGAACAACTCATGGTTGTTGATCACTTGAACCACTCTAGCTCATGAGGACAAGGCTCTAGATGCTATGAACAACTCTAGGTTATGGTTGACATGAACAAACCCGAGTTGTGAGCTCGGGGCTTTAGATGCTAAGAATAACTCAAGGTTATGAATAACATGGGCTACTCTAGGTCGTGAGCTCATGGCTATGAATCTTATGAACAATGTTAGGCTCTGGTTGACATGAATGACTATGGGTTGTGAGCTTAGGGCTCTATATACTATGAATAACTCAGGGATATGGTTGACATGAATGAGTTCGAGTCGTCATCTCAAGGTTTTAGATTCTATGATTAACTCAGGGTTATGGATGACATGTGCTACTCTAGGTCGTCAGCTCAGGGCTCTAGATACTATGCATAACTTAAGGCTGTGGTTGACATGAACGACTTTGGTTCATAAGCTTAAAGCCTAAGATGCTATGAAAAGCTCAGGGTTGTTGATGACTTGAGCAACATTAGGTCATAAGCTCAGGGCTCTAAAAGCTATGAATAACTTTTAGCTATGGTTGATTTGAATGACTTCAGGTCAGGAGCTTAGGACTCTAGATGCCATGAACAACTTAGGGCTGTTGATTATATGAAAGAATCCAGGTCATGAGCATAAGGCTCTAAATGATATGAACAACTTAAGCTTGTGGATACCAAGAACATCTTAAGGTTGTGGTTGACATGAATGACTCCGGGTTATGATCACAGGGCTTTAGATGCTATAAACAGGTTTGGGCAAAGGTTGAAATGAACTACTTCAAGTCATGTGCTCAAGGCTCTTGATGCTATGAACAACTCGGGGTTGTCGATGACATGAAAGAATTCGGGTCGTGAGCTTAGGGCTCAAGATGCTATGAAGAGCTCAATGTTGTGGATGACATCAACTACTCTGAGTCGTGAGCTTAAGGCTCTAGATACTATGAACAACATTGGGCTGTGAATGACATGAGCTACTTTGGGTCTCAATCTCAAGGCTCTAGATACTAGAAACAACTCTGAGTTGTGGTAGAAATGAAAGACTCCGGGTCATGAGCTTAGGTCTCTAGATGTTATGAACTACTTCGAGCTATAGATAACATGGACTACTCTTGGTCGTGAGCTCAGAGATCTAGCCGCTATGAATAGCTCTAGGTTGTCACTTACATGAACAACTCTGAGTTAGGATCTTAAGGCTCTGGATGCTATTGACACCTCACAATTGTGGATGACATGAGCTACTATAGGTTGTGAGCTTAGGTCTTTAGATGTTATGAAAAGCTCTGGACTTTGGTAGACGTCAATGACTCTCGATCATGAGCTTTGGCCTCTTGATGCTATGAACAGTTTTGGGTTGTCATTGACATGAAAAAGTACAGGTCGTGAGCTTAAGGCTCTTGATGTTATGAACAAGTCAAGGTTGTGGATGACATGATCTACTCTAGGTTGTGATCTCAGGGCTCTAGATGCTATGAACAACTCAAGTTTATGGATCACGTTAGATATAATAGATCGTGAGCTCCAGGCTCTAAATGCTATGAATAGGTCTAGACTGTGGTTGACTTGAATGACTTTAGGTCATGAGCTTAGGTCTCTAGATGTTATGAACTGCTCTAGGTTATGGATAATATGGGCTAGTCTAGGTCGTGAGCTCTGGGCTCTTGCAATTATGAACAACTCTAAGCTATGGGTGAAATGAACAACTCTTGGTCATGAGCCCAAAGCTCGAGATGCTATTAACAACTCACGATTATGGATGACATGAGCTGCTATGGGTCATGAGCTCAGGGATTTCGATGCTATGAATAACTTTAGGCTTTGGTAGATATGAACGACTCCCGATTGTGAGCTTAGGCCTCTTGATGCTATGAACAACTCAGGGTTGTCGGTGACATGTAAGACTACAGTTTGTGAGCTCAAAGCTCTTAATGTTATAATCAACTCAAGGTCATTGATGACATTATCTACTCTAGCTCATCAGCTTAGGGCTCTAGATTATATGAATGGCTTAGGGTTGTGGATTACATTAGCTACTTTAGGTCGTGAGCTCTAAGCTCTAGATGATATGAACAACTCTAGGTTTTGGCTAACTTGAATGAGTCCAGGTTATGAGCTTCAGGCTCTAGATGCTATGAACAGCTTAAGGTTGTCGGTGACATGAAAGACTCTAGGTTGTGAGCTTAGGGTTCTAGATGTTCTGAACAACTTAAGGTTCTGGATGACATGAATGACTCGGGGTCGTGAACAAAGAACTATAGATACTATGAACATCTCAGAGTTATGGTTGATATGAACAACCCTGGGTCATGAGCCCAGGGCTTTAGGTGCTATGAACAGTTCAGGGCTGTAACTGACATGAGCTAATATGAGTCATGACCTTAAGGCTCTAGATGCTATGAAAAACTTAAGGTGGTTGAAGACATGAAAGACTCCGGGTCATGAGCTCAAGCCACTAGATTCTATTATTATCTCAAGGTTGTGGAAAACATGAACAACCCTTGGTCTTAAGCTCAAGGCTTTAGATGTTATGAACAACTCTAGGCTATGGTTGGTCTGAATAACACCAGGTCGTGAGCTCAAGGGTTTAGATGCTATGAATAACTCAGGGCTTCCAATGACATGAGCCACTCTAAGTCTTGAGATCAAGGCTTTAAATGTTGTGAACATCTTTGGGTTGTTAATGATATGAAAGACGGTGGGTTGTGAGCTCAGGGCTAATGATTTTATGAAGAGCTTAGGACTATGTATGGCATGAACGACTCTGGGTCACGAGCTAAGAGCTCTAGATGGTATGAATAACTCTATGCTATGGTTGACATGAACAACTCTTGGTCGGGAAATTAGAGCTCTAGATGCTACTACCAACTTAGGGTTAACGATGACATACAAGACTACGGGTCATCAACGCAGGGCTCTTGATGCTATGAACAACTCAGGATTATGGATGACATCAGTTACTCTGAGTCGTGAGCACAGGGCTCTAGATGCTATGAATAGCTTTGAGATTTGGATGACTTCAACTACTTTGGGCCATTACATCAGGGCTTTAGAAGTTATGAATAGGTTTGAGCTATGTTTGACATGAATAAGTCTTGGTCATGAGCTTAGAGCACTAGATGCTATGAACTACATGGATTGTGGATAACATGAGGTACTCTGGGTCATGATCTAAGGGCTCTTGATGTTATGAACAACTTTGGGTTGTGACTAACAGGAACAAATTTGGGTCATGAGCTCAGGGCTTTAGTATTAACAACTTACAATTGTGGATGACATGAGCTACTCTGGGTTGTGAGCTCATGGCTCTAGATGCTATGAACAATTGTCAACTTTAATCGACGTGAACAACTCTCGATCATGAGCTCAAGCCTCTTAATGCTATAAACAACTCAGTTCTATCAATGACATGAAAGACTATGGGTTGTGAGGCTCTTAATGCTATGAACAACTTAGGACTATGGATTACATGATCTACTCTGGGTTATGAGCTC
The DNA here is from genome assembly GCA_037355405.1 of Vitis amurensis. NCBI lineage: Eukaryota > Viridiplantae > Streptophyta > Magnoliopsida > Vitales > Vitaceae > Vitis > Vitis amurensis. The sequence goes on along the minus strand of CM074687.1, from coordinate 11,697,075 downwards.
AAGGATTTACATGCTACAAAAAAACCTAGGCTGTGGTTGACTTGAACGACTCCAAGCATTAATCTTTGGGCTTTAAATGCTATGAACAACTTAGGGTTGCTGATGACATGAAAGACTCTAGATCATGAGCTTAGGGCTCTAAATGCTATGAACACCTCAAGGTTGTGCATGACATGAGTGACTCAAGGTTGTGAGCTAAGGGTTATAGATATTATCAGCATCTCAAGGGTGTGGTTAACTTGAATGACTCAGGGTTGTGAGCCTAGGGCTATAGATACTATGAACATTTTAGGGTTTTGGTTGACTTGAGTGACTCTAGGTCATGAGCTTAGAGCTTTAGATGCTATGAACAACTCAAGCTTGTCAATGGCATAAGCCACTCTGGTTTGTGAGCTTAGGGCTTTAGATGCTATGAACAACTTTGGGTTATGGTTTACATGAATAACTATGAGTTATAAGCTCAAGCCTCTAATTTTTATGAACATCTCAGGGATGTGGATAACATGAATGACTCTAGGTCTTGAGCTTAAGGCTCTATATGCTATCAACAATGCTAGGCTATGGTTAAGATGAACAACACCAGGTCGTGAGCTCAAGGCTTTAGATGTTATGAACAACTCAGGGCTTTCGAAGATATGAGCCACTCTAGGTTGTGAGATCAGAGCTTTAAATGCTTTGAATATCTCTAGGTTGTTGATGATATCAAAGACTGATTCATGAGTCCAAGGCTAATGATTCTATGAATAGCTCAAGGCTATGGATGACATAAATGACTCTAGGTCAAGAGCTCAGGGCCCTATATGCAATGAACAACTATGGGTTGTGGTTGACATGAAAGACTCAGGGTCGTGAGCTTAGTGCTTTAGATGTTATGAATAGCTCAGGAATGTCGATGACGTGAGCCACTCTGGGTCTTATGCTTAAGCCTTTAAAGGCTATAAATAACTCGGGGTTTTGGTCAACATGAACGACTTCGAGTCATGAGCTCAGGTCTCTAGATGCTATGATGAAAGACTCGGAGCTGTCGATGACATGAAAGACTTTGGGTTGTGAGCTCAACGTACTAGATTCTATTAATAGGTCAATATTGTGCACGACATGAACGACTCTAGGTCGTGAGCTTAGGGCCATAGATGCCATGAATAACTCTAGGCTATGGTTGACATAAAAGATTCTGGGTCGTGAGCTCAAGGCTCTAGATGCTATGAACAACTCAAGGATGTAGAATACATAAGCCACTCTAGGTCTTGAGCTCAAGGTTGTATATGCTATGAACAACTCAAGCTTATGGTAGACATGAGCAACTTCGCGTTCTCAGCTCATGGCTTTAGAGGCTATGAACAACTTAGGAACATCGATGACATGAGCCGCTCTTAGGCATGAGCTCAGAGCTTTAGATGTTATGATTAGCTTTGGGTTATGGTTGACATAAACAACTTTGAGTTGTGAGCTTAGGGCTCTAGATGCTATGAGTAGCTCAAGGCTATCGATGACAAAAAAACACTCTGGGTCATGAACTCAGGGCTTTAGATGCTATGAACAGCTTAGGGTGGTGAATGACATGAATGCCTCTAGGTCATGAACTTAAGGCCTTAGATTGAATAAACAAGTATAGGTTTTTGTTGAGATAAAGAACCATGGGTTATGAACTTAAGGCTCTAAATGCTATGAACAACTCAGGGCAGTGTATGAGATGAGCCACTCTAGGTATCTTACTCAGTGCTCTAGATGCTATATATGAATAACTCTAGGTTGTGGTTGACATGAATGTCTTCGAGTCGTGAGCTTAGGGCTCTAGATGTTGTGAAAAACTTAGGGCATTAAATGACATGAGCTACTCTATTTCATGAACTTAAGGCACTAGATGTTATGAACAACTTTGGGTTATGGTAGACATGAACAACTTTAGGTCATGAGCTCAGGGCTCTTGATGCAATGAACAACTCAGGGTTGTCGATGACATGAAGGACTTCAGGTCATGAGCTCAAGGTTCTTAATACTATGAATAGCTGAAGGTTGTGGATGACATGAGCTACTCTGGGTGGTGATCTCAGGGCTCTAAATGCTATGAACAGCTCAGGGCTATGAATGACATGGGCTCCTCTAGGTTATGATCTCAAGGCTCCAGATGCTATGAACAACTTTGGGATGTGGTTAACATAAATGACTCCAGGTCGTGAGCACAAGGATTTAGATGCTATGAACATTTCAAGGCTATGGATGACATAAATGACTCTGGCTCATTAACTCAAGGCCCTAGATTCAATGAAAAATTCTAGGTTGTGGTTGACATATAAGACTTCGAGTCATGAGCTAAGGGCTTTAGATGATATGAATAGCTCTGGGTTGTGGTTAACCTAAATTACTTCGGGTCATGAGCACAAGGCTTGAGATGTTAAGAATAGCTCAGAGCCGTTATTGACATGAGCGACTTAGGGTCACAAGTTGAGGGCTCTAGATGCTCTTAACAGCTTTGGATTGTGCTTGACATAAACGACTCCGGGATTTGAGCTCAAGGCTCTAGATTCTATGAACAACTCAAGGCTAATGATGACATGAAAGACTCTAGGTTGTGAGTTGAGGGCTCTAAATTCTATTAACAACTTATTATTTTGGATGATATCAATGACTGGATTGTGAGCACAAGGCTCGAGATGTAATGAATAGCTCTAGGTTGCACTTGACAAGAAAAACACCTAGGTCATGAGCTCAAAGCTCTAGATGATATGAACAACTCAGGGTTGTGGATGACATATGTCACTTTGGGTCTTAAGCTCATGGCTCTGGATGCTATGAACAACTCTAGGCTATGGTTGACATGAACGACCCTCGGTCATGAGCTGAGTGATTACTACTCAAAAAGTGTTATTTTGTAGCTTGTAATTAAGTCTTTTAAACACTTTTGTGTAGTAGTTATTACCTTTTAACTCAATTGGCCTGTTAAGGACCCTTGCAATCATTTCTAATCAAATTGTGTTAAGTTTTGGTGTTTTTTATAGCTTTTTGATCACAAAAGCAATCTAAGATTGAGGAGAGTTCTATAGAATCCATGGCAAAGCAATTGGAAGCTCATTTACATGAATAACCCAAGCTTTGAAGCTCTATAGTCCTTTTCCAAAAGCAAATCATGAATGCAAGAAGGGAAAGTAAAGAGAGAAATCTAACATGAAGAATTCAAGAGGATAGAAACTATTGGACACATTCAGAGAACTTCCTAAAGTCCATTTCATGCATACTATATGTCATTTCGAAGCTTAGGAAGTCAAAAATCCAATGCTTCAAACGGTGCATGAATCAGAGTTGAAATGAAGAAGTTTTAGACATTGGAAGCCAATCACACCAAGCCAAAGGCCAATTTCGCAGCTACAAAATCAGCCTTTGGCGGCGAAATGGAGACCTTCAGCTTGCGAAATTTCACAGCCCATCTTGCATGCCTGCGAAATCCACCTGAATGCTTCCAGATATTTGCCGCCGACTCTTTTAGATTTTTTTCTTCAGATATTTGTTGTTTAAATCCCCATTCTCTCCTTGTAATCCACCAATCACAGGATTCCTTAGTTAATAAGTAAGAACAAAGGGTGAATAACCTCATATATATAGTTTGTAATTTTCTTTATAGAGACATCTTGGGAGCTTGTTCTCAGAGACAACTTTTTGTATAGTTTTGAAGAAAGTAATATACAAAGTTTTGCTGTGCCTTACCTACTCACTTTGATTGTATTTTTCTTACTAGCCAAACAAGCTCTGAGGATGTTTCCTCAGAGAATGAGTGGCTAGACTTTTTGTCTCTTTGAGTTAAGGGAGCTGGGTAAGGTGCCGAATGCAAAAATTGGAAGTTTTGTTGTTTTAGCTTTTAATGAAGAGAAAGTGTGACCCGTTAATGGTTTCTATGTTTTTAGTTAACTTGAAACACTTTTAAATCACCTGGGCCAACACTTGGTAAGGCAAGTGATCGCCGTCCATTGAGATGCACTAGTTTATCTCTTGCAAGCCTTTGGGAGGTGATTTGAAGGTAGAATTTTCTAGAATTGCCAACACTTGGTAAGCTTTTGGACTCTAAGGAGACATCCATTAGTTATCTCTTGAGAGCTTGAGAAGGGAAATCCAAGGTTAAGGATCACCTTGAATGGTAAATGCTAGGTGAGAGGCACGAGTCATTGCAAGATGAATCAGTGAGAGGTATTTAGTGTTGGAATCCATAAAAGGGAAGCATATGTACCACATCGGTTAGAGAAATAACTATATGTTAATTCTCCAATGTGAGAAAAAGATTCAAGTGACCGGAACTCTGTTTTGTATTAGGAGCCTGACCCCAGTGATCCTAAAACTCCAAGAAACACTTTTCTTTATTAATAATCTCAGTTACTATTATTTTTGGTTAGCTTAAAACCAATCATTTTTTAACCAAAGATTATGTTTTCTTTTAAAGCTAACCTTGAAATGAAAAAGCATCAATTCAACTTTGAATTATTATCAGTTGTAAGTTGAAAACCCTTCCCAGTGAATGATCCTAGAGCCACTATGCTATGCTAGCTGAGGCTATCCTAGTACATGGTCACATAGGTTATAAATTTTGTTGATTACTCCTGTCTGAGGACTAAAATCAAGGTACACCAGCTGGGCACGGACTCACTGAGGGCTTTAGATGCTATGAATAGCTCAAAGTTATCGGTGACATGAGCCTCTCTAGGTTATGAGCTGAGGGCTTTAGATGCTATGAACACCTTTGGCCTGCGGTTGACATGAACAACTTTGGGTCATGAGCTTAGGGCTCTAAATGTTATGAATAGCTTAGGGTTATTGATAACATGAAAGACTATAGGTCATGAGCTCAAGGCTCTAGATTCTATGAACAACTTAACTCTATTGATGACATGAAATACTCCGGGTCATGGGATCATGGGTCTAGATTCTATAAACAACTTAGTGTTGTGGATGATATGAATGACACCGATTCGTGAGCTTAGGGCCCTAGATGCAATGAACAATGTTGGTTTGTGGTTTATATGAAAGACTTTAGGTCATGAGCTTAGAGCTCTAGATGCTATGAATAGGTCAAGGTTGTGGATGACTTGAGCCATTCTTGGTTTTGAGCTCATGGCTCTAGATGCTATGAACAACTCTGGGCCATGGTTGACATGAACAAGTTCAGGTCATGAGCTTAAGGATTTAGATGCTATGAATAACTCAAGGTCGTCACTGATATGAAACACTTTAGGTTGTGAGCTTAGGACTCTAAATTCTATGAGCAACTTAAAGCTATGGATAAAGTGAACAAATCTTAGTCATGAGCTCATGTACCTAGATGCAATGAAATGTTGTAGGTAGTGGTTGACATGAAAGACCATGGGTCGTGAGCTTTGACGTTTAGATGTTATGAACAGCTCAATGTTGTGGACAATATGAACCACTCTATGTCTTTAAGTCAAAGCTCTTGATGCTATAAGCAGCTCTAGGTTATGGTTAACGTGATCGACTCTGGGCCATTAGCTGAAGCCTCTAGATGCTATTAACAACTTAGGTTGTTGATGGCATTAGCTACACTATGTCATGACCTAAGAGCTCTAGAGGTTATGAACAACTTTGGGTTGAGGTTAACAATAATGACTCCAGGTTGTGTGCTCAAGGCTCTTGATTCTATTAACAACTTAGTTCTATCGATGACTTAAAAGACTACGGGTCATGAGCTTAAAGCTCTTGAGGCTATGAACAGCTCAGTGTTGTGGATGACATGAGCCACTCTATGTACAAACAACTCAAGGCTCTAGATGTTATGAATAACTTTGGGTTATGATTGACCTAGACAACTTCGAGTCATGAGCTCAAGTCTCTAGATACTATTAACAACTCGGGGTTATGGATAACATGAGCTTCTCTAGGTCATGAGCTCGGGATCTATAATAGCTCTAGGTTGTGGTTGACATGAACGACTACAGGTCATGCACTCAATGCTCTTTATGCTATGAACAACTCAGGGCTATTGATGATATGAAAGACTATGTGTCATGTGCTCGGGGCCCTTGATCCTATGAACAACTCAGGCCTGTGGATGACAAGAGCTACTATAAATCACGAGCTCATATCTCTAAATGCTATGAACAACTAAGGTTTGTGGATGACTGATTACTACCCAAAAAGTGCTATTTTACACCTTTAATGCATTATGTTTTAAGCACTTTTGTGTAGTAGTTCTCCATCTTTAGTCCAATTGGCATGTTAAGGACCTAGCAATGTCTTCTAATCATTTTTTGTGGCTAGTTTTAATGTTTTGACAGCTTTTTGGATCGTTAAAACAAGTCAAGCAAAGGAGAAAACCAAAGAGAAGCAAAGTGAAGAAAAATCAAAATATAGCAGCTGCAGTCTTCTTTGGCACTTTTGGAGCACTTCCCGAAGTCCAATTTTTACATGCTATATACCATTTTAAATCTCTTGAAGTCAAGAATCCAACGCTTCAAACCGTGCACGATTTGGAGCTGAAATGAGGAAGATATGGCCTTCGGAAGCAAACTGCTCCAGGTTATGCGAAAATTTCGCATTCCACAAGAGGTTATGCGAATTTCGCATTCGATTCGCATAACCCATGCGTGTTGCGAATTTTGCTCTGTTCTAGCCGACTCCACTTTAGATATTTTCCTTTGTATTTTGTGATGTAATTTCCTTTCTTATCCTTGTAACTAGCCAATCACAAGTTTTTCCTTTTGTAAAGACTATAAAAGGGGTGGAAATCACCTCTTGGATTATTGAATACGTATTACGTTTGACACTTAGAGTTTTTACATAGCTCTTTCGTTTCTCTTTTCTCTTTGTTATTTTCTTTTTCTTGGAAGCCAAACAACCTCTCGAGGATGTTTGCCCAGAGGATGAGAGGCTAAACTTCCGGTTTCTTGGAGTAAAGGAAGCTAGGTGAAAAGTCCAGATGAAATGGTGGAAAGCTCCCGTGCATTAAATTCAGGTAGTTGGAATTCATAAATGGCTTCTAAATCCAAAGTTTTGCTTTAAATCCCTTAGAATCACTTTGAATGACCAATACATGGTAAGCTTCAGGTCTTTATGGATGCTTATTGCTAGATCCATATTAGTCCATTAGTTACCATGTACGAGTCATTGGAAAGTGATTCAAGGTGAAGACCCATAGAGTCTTAAGCCATTAATGGACCTTGACTACCATTTCTATTGACCTTTTATGGATTAAATCTTCATTGTCAAACCTATACTGGTTCGGGAAATAACTATAGGTTAAATCCCCAATGCGAGGAGAAAAATCCGGGATTTTCCACTTTCTATTCTGAACTTGATCCTAGCAACCCTTAGCTCCGGGAGACTTTCTTTCTTTCATTTTTAATTAGTTTATGTTAGTTTAGTTCCAAACACTTTCAAAACAAATTTTATTTTCTTTTAAACTTTAAGTTTTTGATTAAGGAAATCATTAAATACAATTTCTAATTTTGTTTATATCACTGGTAGAATGAAAACCCATCCCAGAGTTCGACCCTAGAGCCACTATACTATAGTAGCTTTGCTACGTTAGTATGAGGTCATAGGTTTTATAAATGTTTTTGATTAAATGACCCATTTGGAGTTACAAGCGAATCAAAATGGCGCCGTTGCCGGGGATGGTGCCACACTACAGTGATGCAACCTTTTAGAGGCTACTTGTGATTTCCATCACAAGTTTGGTGAATTCCTTTTTCACTAACTTCATTTCCTTTCATTTTATTTTTTTTAGGTTTATTTTCATTTTCTTTCTAACCTTAACTTTTTTCTAGGTTTCTTTTGTTTTTGTTGTTTTTGTTTTATTTCAGGTAAGTAGTAACTTGTGCATGCCCTATTGGATTCGGGACCAAGAGGGAAGATTAGTAAGGATTGAGAATCCTCAAGACACAGAGTTGGATATTTGTGTTAACATCATGGACCCTCCACCAGAGGATCAGAATTCTCAACAAGGTCAAGGGGGTAATCCCAATGCATATTTATCCATGAGGGATAGAATGCATCCACCAAGGATGAGTGCACCCTCATGCATCCTGCCTCCTCTTGAGCAGCTGGTTATAAGGCCCCATATTGTGCCCCTTCTACCAACTTTCCATGGAATGGAGAGTGAGAATCCATATGCCCACATCAAGGAGTTTGAGGAGGTGTGCAATACCTTTAGAGAGGGAGGAGCTTCAATAGACTTGATGAGACTCAAGCTATTCCCTTTCACTTTGAAGGACAAGGCAAAAATATGGCTAAATTCTTTAAGGCCAAGGAGCATAAGGAATTGGGTTAATCTTCGGGGCCGAATTTTTGAAGAAATTTTTCCCCACCCATAGGACCAATGGGTTGAAGAGACAAATCTCAAACTTTTCTGCTAAAGAAAATGAGAAGTTCCATGAATGTTGGGAAAGGTATATGGAGGCCATCAATGCTTGTCCTCATCATGGCTTTGATACATGGCTCTTGGTGAGCTATTTTTATGATGGAATGTCTTCCTCCATGAAGCAAATTCTTGAAACCATGTGTGGGGGAGATTTTATGAGCAAGAATCCGGAAGAAGCCATGGACTTTTTTTAAGTTATGTGTCTGAGGTGTCAAGAGGATGGGATGAACCCAACTCAAGAGAGAAAGGGAAGTTTCCCTCTCAACCAACCCAAAATCCAAAAGGTGGAATGTATGTATTAAGTGAAGACATGGACATGAAAGCTAAGGTGGCAACAATAGCAAGGAGATTGGAAGAACTTGAGTTGAAAAAAGATGCATGAAGTCCAAGCCATTTCCGAGACCCAAGCCCATGCCATGCCATGCACCATTTGCCAATCATGTGATCATGTGGTAGATGAGTGCCCAACCATGCCAGCTGTGAGGGAGATGTTAGGTGATCAAGCCAATGTTGTGGGGCAATTTAGGCCTAACAACAATGCACCTTATGGAAACACCTATAATTCAAGCTGGAGAAACCATCCAAATTTTTCTTGGAAACCAAGACCACCTCCATACCAACCACAAGCCCAAACCCAAGCACCTCAACAAACCTCTACAAATGGAGCAAGCCATTGTGAACCTAAGTAAAGTCATGGGTGACTTTGTGGGTGAACAAAAGGCAATCAACTCCCAATTGCATCAAAAGATTGAAAATGTTGAGAGTTCTCAAATTAAGAGAATGGAGGGGATGCAAAATGATCTATCTCGAAAGATAGATAATATTCAATACTCCATCTCTAGGCTTACCAACCTCAACACTTTGTGAATGAGAGGGGAAAGTTTCCCTCTCAACCAAGCCAAAATCCCAAGAGTGTTCATGAAGTTGAAACCCAAGAGGGGGAGTCTTCAAAGTTGAGGGAGGTTAAAGCTGTGATCACTTTAAGGAGTGGAAAAGAGGTTGATCAACCCCTGCCTAAGGTGAGGCAAGATGAAGAACTCATGTCAAAGAAAACCTTGGTTAAAGAGAGCAATAACCAAGAAGAGAAGAGTGGGAAGAAAAGTGCATCCAAATCAAGCATTGAAGAAGAGCCAAGGATAGTGATTAAAGAGGATATGATGAAGAAACAAATGCCTCCCCCTTTTCCTCAAACTTTACATGGAAAGAAGGAAATCAAGAATTCATCAGAAATTCTTGAAGTCTTGAGACAAGTGAAGGTGAATATACCCTTACTTGATATGATCAAGCAAGTCCCCACATATGCAAAGTTTCTAAAGGACTTGTGCACGGTCAAGAGAGGGTTACATGTGACAAAGAATGCATTCCTCACTGAGCAAGTAAGTGCTATCATTCGAGTAAGTCACCGAGTTAAGTATAAAGATCCGGGATGCCCCACCATTTCAGTCAACATTGGAGGGACACATGTGGAGAAAGCTTTACTAGACTTGGGGGCAAGTGTGAATTTGCTCCCATACTCCGTGGTACAAGCAACTGGGACTTGGAGGATTGAAGCCCACAGCTATCACTCTCTCCTTAGGTGACAGAGTCACCAAAATCCCAAGAGGGGTGATAGAGGATGTTCTAGTTCAAGTGGATAAATTCTACTATCCTGTGGATTTTGTTGTGCTTGATACTGATTCCACCGTGAAGGAAGCAAACTATGTACCAATCATCCTTGGGAGACCTTTCCTAGCTACCTCCAATGCCATCATCAATTGTAGAAATGGGGGTGATGCAGCTCACATTTGGGAATATGACCTTGGAATTAAACATATTCCACCTATGCAAGAGGCATCTTCACCCGAGAAGAAGAGGAAGGATTGGAGGAGGTGTGCTTGATCAACACCTTGGTTGAAGAGCATTGTGACAAGAATTTACAAGAGAGCTTGAGTGAAAGCCTTGAAATGTTTGAAGAAGGGTTACCTCAACCCTCCGATGTTCTAGCCATCATGTCTCCTTGGAGGAGACGGGAAGAGATCTTACCATTGTTCAACCAGGAAGACTCACAAGAAGCAAGCATGGAGGACCCTCCAAAGCTAGTTTTGAAGCCACTTCCTGTTGATTTAAATGCAAACTTCATATGGGATCCGGGCAAGCTAAATCCGTATCCAATTTTTTTTTATGGACTTAGTCTTTCTAAAGACTAGCTAGTCCATATCTTTTTGTTTTATTTTTAAACTTGTTTTAATTTTGATTTCTTGCTTTAATTTTATTTTGGTTTGATTTAACTTAGTTTTTTTTTATGATCTTGCTATGGGGGCTGTTTTGGGACAAAGAGTCTTGCTTTATGACTCTAAGCTTCATCTTTTTCCTGGAAAATTGAAATCAAGGTGGACGGGTCCTTTCATAATTCATGATGTGCAATCAAATGGAGTAGTGGAACTACTCAACTTCAATAGCACTCGAACTTTCAAAGTAAATGGGCATCGTCTCAAGCCCTATTTAGAATCATTTTCCCGAGACAAGGAGGAATTCATCCTCCTTGATCCGCCTCCAACATGAAAATACTTGGTTTATGGATGAACTTAGTCTTTTCAAAGACTAAAAAGTTCATCCTCTTTTTGTTTTCTTTTAAGTTGATTTTAATTTAATCTAGTTTTTTCTTGTGTTTTTTCATGTTTTGATTTTTATTTTTGACTTTAATGTCGTTCTAATGTGTTTTGAATTGGTTTTTTGTGTTCACATTCAGGTGGGAAAGCTTGAAGAATGAAGTCATGGTGAAAGCAAGGCAAAACAGGGGAGAAAAAAACCAAGTCTCAGCCATTTTCGCATAACCTCTTGTGTAATGCGAAATTTTCGCATAACATACCCCTTATGCGAAAATGCTTTTGTGGCAATTTCCAAAAAAACATGCTCTCGGTCCCTTCCAAAAATCCCTTGTGCGAATTTCACAGGAATGCGAACCATATGCCAACCATATGCGAATTCGTTTTTGAGGCAAATTTGAAAAACCATGCTCTCTGTCTGGGTTCTCACAGGAATGCGAAATTTTCGCATAACATAAGGGGTAATGCGAAATTCGCATTTCCTCTTTAAAGACCGTATCCTCCTCTTCCCATGCTCAATTTCTTCTTCATTTCTCATACAACCTCTCTTCCAATCACCAAATCCCTTCCTTAAGTTTCTTTTCTTCATCATTCCCCACTCTCATCACCACCATAGCAGCCCATCTCCATAACTCCACCTCATAGCCGCGGCAGTCACTATTCATCACCGTCCACCCCTTCAATTTTCAGCTCTTTCCACCATAAAAAACCTTCCAATTCCTCACTCAACACTCTAAATCCATCCCTCAATCAATTTCAGCCCTGTACTTACCAATCCAAAACCTCAAGCTAAGCATTCAGGCCACATTTTCTTCAAAGAGAATCCATGGCCGCCGGGTAGAGGAGCTCCAATTTTCAAAATTTCTTCATGAAAAAGCTCCAATTTCCAAGCCTATTCACTATGAAAAATCCTTTTCTTACCTTAGCCAACATTTCCCACCCTCAAAAGCCAAAAATTTCCACAATTTGAAGGAGCTTCAAAACATCAAGTGGGCGTGTGAATAGTGCAAATGCGAAAATTTCGCATTCCACCATGTGAATAGTGCAAATGCGAAATTCGCATTCCCTTTCCCCCATATGCGAAATTTTCGCATAACCCTACTTGGTGCGAATTTTTCACTTTTTCCATCTCTGCCCTCCCCAATCCAAAGCCTGTGAGCCTCATTTCACTACTTCATTATGCCTAAGACCCGAGGAGGACATACCTCAGCTCCTCAGAGCAGCGAGAGAGCCGCCCCTGTGCGGGCCCCACTAGATGCGCCGCCACATTTAGCTGATTCTGCCTCTCAGAGCAGATACCATACGAGGAGAGCATCTGCCACACCTGTGGCCCCTACTCAGATTACACCCCGGGGTCCTCCTACAAAGAAAGCCAAGACTTCAGGGCCAGGAGAGTCCTCTAGAGCACCTCGGGATTCACAGTCTCAGCCGCCATCCGCCAGGCGCCCTAGACCCAGTTCGCCCATTGAGGGCAACTCAGATTGCCGATCCAAAGCATTTCATGTCGAGTCATATTTTGAGCACACTACTTTGCGCCAGCAGACTGACTTGAGGGATTCATACAACCTACTTGAGAGGTACCATCTTGTACCCTTTATGACTCCGCCCCAGTTCTTTTATCCTCGAGTAGTTTTAGACTTTTACCAGTCTATGACTACTCGTGGCGTCCCGGTACCAGCCTCGATACTTTTTACCATTGATGGACGCTGTAGAGTATTTTGGGGCTCGGCAGATTGCCGAGGCTTTCCATATCCCTTATGCACCCGCCCGATCCCACTACATTTAGACGCTGGGTCCCACTTTCTGAGTGGGACATGGTTCGTAGCCTATCTCGAGGGACATCTTCCCAGAGGACCATTTTCAGGAGGGAGCTTCCCCCAGGGATGCTCTTAGTTGATGTGGTGCTTCGCACCAACCTTTTCCTCTTCCTCAAAGATACAAGACAGAGGCGAGGGGCCATTTTAGAGGCATTATTTCGTATCTTTGAGGGCTACTACTTTGGTCCTCATCATTTGATTATGGCCGCTCTCCTCCATTTTGAGGAGAAGGTGCATAAGCGGTGTCTTACGAGGGCGGCCTCCATTCAGTTACTTTTTCCTCACTGCTTTGCCATGTTTTGGCATATATGGGTTTTCCTGCAGACCCTCAGGCTGAGCCCCGTCGCCATTGTCGAGAGAGCTTCTCTCTTGAACACTGGACTCAACTATCGCTCCATCAGCATTCCCCAGAACTTCCCGAGCCAAGGGAAGTCCCTCCTGCTCCATCCACTTCAGTTCCCTCGGAGCTCCGTACTGCAGGCAGATCATCATCGATGCCCCACCGCTGTTCCTCCTACCGCAGAGCGCCCATCACTATCCCTGGTTCAGAGTACCGTGCCTTGCTCGCTTCTTTTCAGACTCTGACCACTACTCGACGGCCATGATGGAGCGCATGGACCACTTCCAGACTCAGCGAGACCAGCAGACTCTCATTCTCCGTGAGATTCAAGCAGCACCTCGGTCTTGTGCCACCAGCTCCACTCGTAGCGGTGCCTTCCTCGGTTCCAAAGAGAGGACCCCTCCTATCCACCCGAGGAGCCTACTACTTGATCATACGATCACTCCTCTCCCTTTTTTGCATCTATATTCTATGTTTTTGGATGTCTTATGTATTTTGGACCACTTTTATACTGGGATTGGATATATTCCATGTTTTTCTTGTTTATTATACACTCTCAGTTTATATAAACATCTTCTTTTTTGTATATTTTAGTTATTCCTTTTTATTTCCTCTAATCATCATTCTTATGATTTTTCTTTTCTTATGCAACATGTGGTTTCTCCTCTCTATTCAGAGTACCTTACTATCAGGAGGTATCACTTCCTCCCTTTTATTACCATTTTCTTTTAGAACATTGGGGACAATGTTCATCCTAGTTGGGGGGAGAGTTGAGGAAGTAATTTTTTGAATCTTTTTGGTTAAGTTATGTGCTAACAAAATTTTTTGCAAACTCTCCTTGTTTTCTTAAAGATAAATTCTCAAAAATAAATAGGAGAAATTAAATTCTTATCTTATTGCCATAGTCTTAGAGTTTGTATTATGCTTATTAAAGTTGATAAATTGTTGAAGCTCCTTTTGATTTCAATCTTAAGTCTTCCGCTCTAATCTTTTCACACACTGAACACATTAGATTCCAGTTATAAGATGGAAAACTTTTTCACCCCCTAAACTTAGGAAATTTTTGACTTGGTGCCATTGACCTCATTCTATTAGTGTTGGGACACCTTATAAAAGGCCAATGTGTCTTATAAAAAAAATTTTGCTTCACTTGCTTTGAAACCCGAGCAAGGTCCGAGGGGTATATGGTGAAAACCTTTAAAACCTGGTGCCCTAAGCCTTCAATGGTTGGGTGCCACCGACCTCACTGCTCGTTACATGGGTGGATGGGTGGAGTATATATATATATATATATATATAAAAAAAAAAAAAAAAAAAAGAAGAAGAAAAAAAAGGGTGCGTTCTTAGCCTTCTATATATGAGTTAGTGTTGCTAAAGTTAGAGAAAAACCTTAGTTGGGGGGAGAATATAGTTTGACACACTATAACTGGAAACTAAGCATCTTAACACTTAGATTTTTGTGGAAGATTAAGAGTTGGTCCTTAGGGAGTGGAAATTATTTTGATACTCAAATTTACATAATGCCCGCTCTTTGAATGTTGTGATAGGTAAGTTATTTGATGACTCTTGTTGATGATTGAGTTTTATATCCTTGACTTGCCACGAGAGAGTTTGATCTAACCATGCCACTTGGTTATTTTTTGGAGTGATCAGCATGATTTTGTAAATTATTATATTATCTATTTTTCTTTATTTTTCTTTCCTTCATTGCTCAGGGACTAGCAATGTGTCAGTTGGGGGGAGTGATTACTACCCAAAAAGTGCTATTTTACACCTTTAATGCATTATGTTTTAAGCAGTTTTGTGTAGTAGTTCTCCATCTTTAGTCCAATTGGCATGTTAAGGACCTAGCAATGTCTTCTAATCATTTTTTGTGGCTAGTTTTAATGTTTTGACAGCTTTTTGGATCGTTAAAACAAGTCAAGCAAAGGAGAAAACCAAAGAGAAGCAAAGTGAAGAAAAATCAAAATGTAGCAGCTGCAGTCTTCTTTCGCACTTTTGGAGCACTTCCCGAAGTCCAAGTTTTACATGCTATATACCATTTTAAAGCTCTTGAAGTCAAGAATCCAACGCTTCAAACCGTGCACGATTTGGAGCTGAAATAAGGAAGATATGGCCTTCGGAAGCAAACTGCTCCAGGTTATGCGAAAATTTCGCATTCCACAAGAGGTTATGCGAATTTCGCATTCAGTTCGCATAACCCATGCGTGTTGCGAATTTTGCTCTGTTCTAGCCGACTCCACTTTAGATATTTTCCTTTGTATTTTGTGATGTAATTTCCTTTCTTATCCTTGTAACTAGCCAATCACAAGTTTTTCCTTTTGTAAAGACTATAAAAGGGGTGGAAATCACCTCTTGGATTATTGAATACGTATTACGTTTGACACTTAGAGTTTTTACAAAGCTCTTTCGTTTCTCTTTTCTCTTTGTTATTTTCTTTTTCTTGGAAGCCAAACAACCTCTGAGGATGTTTGCCCAGAGGATGAGAGGCTAAACTTCCGGTTTCTTGGAGTAAAGGAAGCTAGGTGAAAAGTCCAGATGAAATGGTGGAAAGCTCCCGTGCATTAAATTCAGGTAGTTGGAATTCATAAATGGCTTCTAAATCCAAAGTTTTGCTTTAAATCCCTTAGAATCACTTTGAATGACCAATACATGGTAAGCTTCAGGTCTTTATGGATGCTTATTGCTAGATCCATATTAGTCCATTAGTTACCATGTACGAGTCATTGGAAAGTGATTCAAGGTGAAGACCCATAGAGTCTTAAGCCATTAATGGACCTTGACTACCATTTCTATTGACCTTTTATGGATTAAATCTTCATTGTCAAACCTATACCGGTTCGGGAAATAACTATAGGTTAAATCCCCAATGCGAGGAGAAAAATCCGGAATTTTCCACTTTCTATTCTGAACTTGATCCTAGCAACCCTTAGCTCCGGGAGACTTTCTTTCTTCCATTTTTAATTAGTTTATGTTAGTTTAGTTCCAAACACTTTCAAAACAAATTTTATTTTCTTTTAAACTTTAAGTTTTTGATTAAGGAAATCATTAAATACAATTTCTAATTTTGTTTATATCACTGGTAGAATGAAAACCCATCCCAGAGTTCGACCCTAGAGCCACTATACTATAGTAGCTTTGCTACGTTAGTATGAGGTCATAGGTTTTATAAATGTTTTTGATTAAATGACCCATTTGGAGTTACAAGCGAATCAATGACATAAGCTCCTCTCAATCATGAGCTTAGGGTTTTAGATACTATGAACAACTCTAGGTTGTCGATGACAAGAATGACTCTGAGTCGTTAGTTGAAGGCTATAGATGCTATGAACAACTCAGGGCTATGAATGACAAAAGCTACTTTAGGTCGTGAGCTCAGGCCTCTAGATGTGATGAACAAATCTAGGTAGTGGTTGACATGAATGACTTCGGGTCTTGAGCTCAAGGCTTTATATGCTATGAACATCTCAGGGCTATGGATGACATGAATGACTCTGGGTCATCACCTTAAGGCCCTAGATGTAATGAACAACTCTAGGTTGTGGTTGATAAGAAAGATTCTGGGTCGTGAGCTTAATGCTCTAGATGCCATAATAGCTCAAGGTTGTGGATGACATGCACCACTCTTGGTCTTAAGCTTAAGGCTCTAGATTTTATGAGTAGCTCTGGGTTGTGGTTGGCATGAACAACTCTAGGTCATAAGCTTTGGGCTTTAGATGCTATGAACAGCTCAGAGATGTCGATGACATTACCCACTTTGGGTCATAAGCATGCTTTAGATGCTATGAATGAACCCAAGTCGTGAGCTTATGGCTCTAGATGCTATGAACATCTCAGGGTTGTTGATAACATGAAAAACTCCTGATCGTGAGCTTAGGGCCTAAGATTCTATGAACAACTTAAGTTGTCGGTGACATGAGAGACTTAAAGTCATCAGCTCAAGGCTTTAGATTGTACAAATAGATTAGGGCTATGGATGATACGAATGACTCTCGGTCGTGAGGTTAAGGCCCTAGATGCAATGAACAACTCTAGTTTGTGCTTAAGATGAAAGACTTTAGGTCATGAGTTTAGAGGTCTAGATGCTATGAACATCTCAGGGTTGTGGATGATATGAGCCACTCTAAGTCTTGAGCTTAGGACTCTAGATGCTAACTCTATGTTATGGTTGACATGAATGACTCTAAGTCACTAGCTCAGGCCTTTAGATGCTATAAACAACTCAAGGTTGTTGATGACATGAGCCACTCTTGGTCGTGAGTTCAGGGCTTTTGCTGTAATGCACAACTCTAGATTATGGTTGACATGAAAAACAGTGGGTCATGAGCTCAAGGCTCTAGATGTTATGAAATGTACAGGGTTTTCGATGACAAGAGAGACTCAAGGTTGTAAGTTCAGGACTCTAGATTCTATGAACTGCTCAGGGTTGTGGATAACATGAATGACTTTGAGTCATGAGCTTAGGACGAGAGGAGGATCATAGTAAGAAATATATTTTACAGAGCACTTGCTCTGCTTTTCCTTCATATTTTTGTTTTCTTGTTATTTTTATTTCCAGCAAATCAAACTCTGAGGATGTTTTCTCAAAGGATGAGTGGCTAAGCTCTTTGTCTCTTGGAGTGAAGAAAGCCGGGTAAGTTTCCAAATGCAAAAATTGGAAGGTTTGTTGTTTCAGATTTTAATGAAGAGAAAGTGTGACCCGTTAATGGTTTTTATCTTTTTAGCTAACTTAAAACGCCTTAAAATCACCTGAGCCAACACTTGGTAAGGCAAGTGGTCTCCATTCATTGAGATACACTAGTTTATCTCTTGCGAGCCTTTGGGAGGTGGTTTAAAGGTAGGATTTTCTAGAATAGTCAACACTTGGTATGCTTTTGGACTCCAAGGAGACATCCATTAGTTATCTCTTACGAGCTTTTGACGGGTAATCCAAGGTTAAAGATCACCTTGAATGGTAAATGCTAGGTGAGAGGTATGAGCCATTGCAAGATGCATTAGTGATAGGGATTTAGTGTTTGAACCCATTAAGGGGAAGCATTTGTACCACACCGGTTCGGGAAATAACTATATGTTAAATCCCCAACGCGAGGAAAATATTCAAGTGACCGAAACTCCCTTTTTGTATAAGAAACCTGAGCCTAGTGATCTGAAACTCCAAGAAACACTTTTCTTTGTAATTAAAATCAGTTACTCTTTTTGGTTAGCTTAAAAACAACCTTATTAAACATCTTTTTGTTTTCTTTTAAAGCTAATCTTGAAATGAAAAGGCACCAATTCAGCTTTTAATTAATATCAATTGTGAAGTGAAAACCCATCCTAGTGAATGATCCTAGAGCCACTATGTTATGCTAGCTGAGGCTATCCTAGTACATGGTGTAATAGGTTATAAATTTTGTTGATTACTCCTGTCTGAGGACCGGAATCAAAGTACACCAACTGGGCATGAATCAGTATCCAAACTTGAACTGCTTTGCAAGCCTAATTTCTCAAGAAGTTTTTCCCGACTCATAGGACCAACTGCTTGAAACGGCAAATTTCAAATTTCTCAGCTAAAGAGAATGATAAATTCTATGAGTGTTATGAGAGATACATGGAAGCTATCAATGCTTGTCCTCACCATGGCTTTGACACAAGGATATTAGTGAGTTATTTTTAAGACGATATATCTTCCTCAATGAAGCAAATCCTAGAAATGATGTGCGGAGGAGACTTCATGAGTAAGAATCCGGAGGAAGCCATGGATTTCTTGAGTTATGTGGCTGAAGTTTCAAGGGGATGGGAGGAAACAAATGCCAGAGAAGTGGGAAGAATGAAGTCTCAACCTAATGCTAAGGCTGGGATGTATACTTTGAACGAAGACATCAACATGAAAGCAAACGTTGCAGCTATGGCAAGAAGATTGGAGGAGCTAGAAATTAAGAAGATACGAGAAGTGCAGGCCATTTATGAGACACCAGTGCAAGCTATGCCATGTTCCATTTGTCAATCTTATGAGCACTTGGTGGAGGAGTATCCTACAATTCCAGCTATGAGAGAAATGTTTGGGGATCAAGCAAATGTTATTGGACAATTTAAACCCAATAACAATGCTTCATATGGCAACACCTACAATTCAAATTGGAGGAACCATTCGAATTTCTCTTGGAAACCAAGGGCACCTCAGTACACACAACCTGGCCAACCACCTCCACAAGCTTCGAATCTTAAACAAGCTATAGTGAATCTTAGCAAGGTCGTGGGAGACTTTGTTGGAGATCAGAAATTCATCAATGCTCAGCTAAATCAGAGAATTGACAATGTAGAAAGTACACTGAACAAAATGATGGATGGAATGCAAAATGATCTAGCTCAGAAGATAGATAATCTCCAATACTCAATCTTAAGGCTTACCAAGCTCAACACAGTGCAAGAGAAAGGAAGGTTTCCTTCTCAACGTCATCAAAATCCCAAGGGAATCCATGAAGTGGAGGCTCTAGAAGGAGAATCTTCATAGGTGAGGGAAGTCAAAGCAGTGATCACTCTGAGGAGTGGTAAAGAGGTTGATCTGCCAACATCCGCTTATTAATCAAGTGCTTGAAAGGGTCTCTGGCCATCCTTTCTATTTTTTTTAGATGGCTACTCTGACTATTTTCAAATAAAAATCGATGTTGAAGACCAGGAGATGACCACTTTCACATGTCCATTCAGAACTCATGCATACAGGAGAATGCCCTTCAGCTTATGTAATGCACCCGCAACATTCCAAAGATGCATGTTAAGAATTTTCAGTGATATGGTGGAGCGTATTATGGAAGTCTTTATGGATGATATCACCATATATGGAAGTGCATTTGATGAATGCTTAGTCAACTTGGAAGTTGTCCTGAACCGATGCATTGAGAAAGACTTAGTGCTTAATTGGGAAAAATGCCATTTCATGATACACCAAGGGATTGTCCTTGGGCATATCATATCTAAGCAAGGCATTGATGTTGACAAAGCAAAGGTTGAACTCATTGTCAAGTTGCCATCTCCAACAACTGTCAAAGGAGTAAGGCAATTCCTTGGTCATGCTGGGTTCTATAGGAGGTTTATTAAAGATTTCTCTAAACTTGCAAGACCTCTTTGTGAACTACTGGTGAAGGATGCTAAATTCATATGGGATGATGGATTCCAATGGAGTTTTGAAGAACTGAAGCTATTTTTGATGACCGCTCCAATAGTGAGGGCTCCCAACTAGCAATTGCCCTTTGAAGTGATGTGTGATGCTAGTGACTTTGCTATAGGAGCTGTTCTTGGGCAAATAGAAGATGGAAAACCCTACGTGATCTACTATGCGAGCAAAACATTGAATGAAGCACAAAGAAACTACAAAACCACAGAGAAAGAATTGTTAGTTGTAGTTTTTGCCTTGGAAAAATTTCGTGCTTACTTGGTGGGGTCTTTCATTATGGTTTTCACAGATCACTCGACTTTGAAGTATCTATTGACTAAGCAAGATGCAAAAGTAAGGCTGATTAGATGGATCCTCTTGCTTCAAGAGTTCAATCTCTAGATCAAAGACAATAAAGGAGTGGAAAATGTGGTAGCCGATCACCTTTCAAGGCTAGCTATCGCACATAATTCCCATGGTTTGCCCATTAATGATGATTTTCCAGAGGAGTAGCTCATGGCAGTGGAAGTCACTCCTTGGTATGCTCATATTGCTAACTATCTAGTTACTGAAGAAGTTCCAAGTGAGTGGAAAACACAAGATAAGAAGCACTTCTTTGCAAAAATTCATGCCTACTATTGGGAAAAGCCATTTCTATTCAAATATATTACGGATCAAATAATGCAGAAGTGCGTTCCTGAAAGAGAGCAACTGGGGATCCTCAGTCATTGCCACGAGAGTGCACGCAAAGGCCACTTTGCTTCTCAGAAGACAACAATGAAGGTGTTGTAATCGGGTTTCTGCTGGCCATCACTTTTCAAAGATGCCCACATCATGTGCAGGAGCTGTGATAGATGCCAGAGGCTTGGGAAGTTAACACGTAGGAACATGATACCTTTGAACCCCATTTTAATAGTTGATCTTTTCGATGTCTGGGGCATTGACTTCATGGGACCTATCCCTATGTCCTTTGGCTACTCTTACATCTTGGTGGGAGTAGATTATGTTTCTAAATGGGTTGAGGTCGTCCCGTGCAAGCATAATGATCACAAAGTTGTTCTCAAGTTTCTCAAGGAGAACATCTTCTCTAGATTCGGGGTGCCCAAGTCCATAATCAGTGATGGGGGTACTCATTTTTGTAACAAGCCTTTTGAAACTCTCTTAGCCAAGTACAGGGT
Organism: Vitis amurensis; assembly: GCA_037355405.1. Classification (NCBI taxonomy): domain Eukaryota; kingdom Viridiplantae; phylum Streptophyta; class Magnoliopsida; order Vitales; family Vitaceae; genus Vitis; species Vitis amurensis. The sequence goes on along the minus strand of CM074687.1, from coordinate 11,675,664 downwards.
GAAGCATAAGGTAGCTACACCTTACCACCCTCAATAGAGGGCAAGTGGAGTTAGCAAATCAAGAGATCAAAAACATACTGATGAAGGTGGTGAATATGAGCAAAAGAGATTGGTCTATTAAGCTTCATGATTCACTGTGGTGTACAGAGCAGCTTACAAGACCATTCTTGGAATGTCTCCATATCGCCTTGTCTATGGCAAAGCATGCCATCTCCCCGTGGAAGTGGAATACAAAGCTTGGTGGGCAATCAAGAAGCTTAACATGGATTTGAGCAGAGTCAGGATAAAGAGGTTCTTAAACCTTAATAAGATGGAGGAACTGAGAAATAACGCCTACACTAATTCAAACATTGCAAAACAAAGATTGAAGAGGTGACATGATCAGTTGGTCTCCCACAAAGAATTCCAGAAGGGACAAAGAGTCTTACTGTATGACTCTAAGCTCCATATCTTCCCGGGCAAGCCTGAAGTCATGGTAGATAGGTCCTTTTACCATTCACCAAGTGTATTCAAATGAAGTAGTGGAACTACTCAATTCCAACAACACCGGGAGCTTCAAAGTCAATGGCCATCGTCTCAAGCCATTCATGGAACCTTTTTCTCATGACAAGAAGGAAGTCATCCTCCTTGAGCCACATCAAGCCTGACAGGACCATGGTTAGATGGACTTAGTATGTCGGAAGACTATTAAGTCCATACTTTTGTTTTAATATTAATTTAAAAGTTTTATTGTTTTATTACTTGTTTTAATTTCGATTTCTTGCTTTAATTTTTTTTTTGTCATTATTTAACTTAATTTTTTATGATCAATTGCAGGTGGATTTCAAAACAGTTGGGAAAAACCACAAAAATTCTTTTGCGAGAGAAAAACCTGAGAATCAAAGCATTTCGCACACCCAACAAAAATTTCGCAGGGATGATAAATCCAGATACCATTTCTCAAGGGCTGCGAAAGAAGAGACAAAGAGTCTTGCTGTATGACTCTAAGCTTCATATCTTCTCGGGCAAGTTGAAGTCGAGGTGGATAGGTCCTTTTACCATTCACCAAGTGTATTCAAATGGAGTAGTGGAACTACTCAATTCCAACGGCACCAGGAGCTTCAAAGTCAATGGCCATCGTCTCAAGCCATTCGTAGAACCTTTTTCTCGCCACAAGATGGAAATCATCCTCCTTGAGCCACATCAAGCCTGACAGGACCAATGGTTAGATGGACTTAGTATGTCGAAAGACTATTAAGTCCATAATTTTTGTTTTAATATTAATTTAAAAGTTTTATTGTTGTATTACTTGTTTTAATTTTGATTTCTTGCTTTAATTTTATTTTGTTGTGATTTAACTTAATTTCTGACGATCAATTGCAGGTGGATTTCAAAACAGTTGGGAAAAACCTTAAAAATTCTTTGGCAGAGAGAAAAACCTGAGAATCAAAGCATTTCACACACCTTGCGAAAGTTTCGAAGGGCATGCGAAAATTTTGCACACCCAAAGCCATGCGAAACGTTGTACGAATTCCAAAAGGGGCTTTGCGAATCTGATTTTCGAAAAAACTGTGTGAAATTATAAAGGGTGTGCGAACCCATTTCGCACACCCAAACTTGTTATGCGAATTCCAAAAGGCTGTGCAAAAACCAAGAGTCACTTGGCCCCTATTTAAACCCCTCCATATCCTATTTCCATTTCGCGTACCCCATCTTCCATTTGTGAAAACCTCTATCACCTTGTGACGCCCCAACTCCCATAGCCTTCATCTTCCATTGGAGCAATTTGAAGAGACGTCCCACGCCCACGCATATGAAGACTCAACTACCACACCCCTGTGAAGCACAGACCTGAGTTACTCACTCCATTTCCTATATGGCGTAGACTAGAGGAGCCCATGCAGACTCTTCACCGACTCGCAATCCAAGGCCAAGAGTTTCCTTTCCACGGGATTCGACATCTCAGGCCCCAAAGGCCCCGACCATTCCACCTTCTGAGGGTGGAGTGCCCTCTAGTCTTCCTCAGCGCAGATATGAGACACTGAGACCACTGACTACACCAGAGGAGATTACTTCGCGCCCTAAGAAGGCCAGGACTTCAGGCCTTAAAGAGTCATTTAGACCTTCACAGCCTGACCCTCGGGCCCCTACCAATTCTCAGCTGCCTTCCAGTATGTCGCCGGAAGCCATTATCAGATGGCCCATGGTCACAGCACCGCCCATTGAGGGCAATTCAGATTGTAGAGCCAGACCATTTCATTCCGAACTATATTTTGATCTCGAGGTCATGCGACAGCAGCCGGAGCTTCGAGACTCATTTGGCCTACTCCAGAGGTACCATCTTAAGCACCTTATGACTCCTAGGGAGTTCTTTTACCCCAGAATGGCACTAGACTTCTATCACTCTATGACTACTCGTGGCATCCGGAGTCCTACCGCCATTCACTTTAGCATTGATGGGCGTCATGGTATCCTTGAGGCTAGATATGTTGCAAAGGCTTTACACATTCCATACAAGCCAGTTGATCCAACAGATTTCCGGGAGTGGTCCCCTGTATCTCAGAGGGACATGGTCCACATCTTATCCCGGGGAACCTCTATCGATTCAGTCCTTCTACATAAGGAGCTTCCACCTAGGATGCTCCTAGTAGATGTATTACTGCGCTTTAACCTTTTTCCTCTCCAACATTTAGTTCAGAGGCGAGGAGTTGTCTTGGACGCTTTATTCTGGATATCGGAGGGCTTCTATTTTGTCCCACATCATTTGATTATGGCCTCTCTCCTCCACTTTGAGGAGAAGGTCCACAAGAAGAAGCTCCAGAGTTCGATCTCCAAATCAGAGATAAGAAAGGAGTGGAGAATGTGGTAGTTGACCACCTTCCAAGGTTGGCTATAGCACACAATTCCCATATCTTACCTATTAATGATGACTTTCCTTGAGGAATCACTTATGTTGCTAGCAAAAACTCCTTGGTATGCTCATATTGCTAACTATCTAGTTACTGGTGAAGTTCCAAGTGAGTGGAAAGCATAAGACATGAAGCACTTCTTTGCAAAGATCCATGCTTATTATTGGGAAGAGCCTTTCCTTTTCAAGTATTGTGCAGATCAAATAATAAGAAAGTGTGTCCCTGAAGAAGAGCAACAAGGAATCCTCAACCATTGCCATGAGAATGCATGTGGAGGCCACTTTGCCTCTCAGAAAACAGCCATGAAGGTGTTGCAATCAGGGTTTACTTGGCCATCACTCTTCAAAGATGCCCACACCATGTGTAGGAGCTGTGATAGATGCCAAGGGCTCGGGAAGCTTACAAGAAGAAATCAAATGCCTATGAACCCCATTCTAATAGTTGATCTCTTTGATGTTTGGGGCATTGACTTCATGGGACCTTTCCCAATGTCTTTTGGTAACTCTTATATCTTGGTGGGGTTGGATTATGTTTCTAAGTGGGTTGAGGTAATCCCTTGTAAACACAATGATCACAAGGTGGTTCTCAAGTTTCTCAAAGAGAATATCTTTTTAAGATTTGGGATGCCCAAGGCCATAATCAGTGATGAAGGTACTCATTTTTGCAACAGACCTTTTGAAACCCTATCAGCCAAGTATGGAGTGAAGCATAAGGTAGCTACACCTTATCACCCTCAGACTTCCGGGCAAGTTTAGCTAGTAAACAGGGAAATCAAGAACATATCGATGAAGGTAGTGAACATGAGCAGAAGAGATTGGTCTATTAAGCTCCATGATTCACTATGGGCATATAGAACAACTTACAAGACTAATCTTGGCATGTCTCCCTATCGCCTAGTGATTCATTCCCAATTGGTGTCTCAGCTGATTCATGTCCAACTGGTATCCCTTGATTTTGGTTCTCAGAAGGGAGTAATCAACAAAATTTATAACCTATTACACCATGTACTAGGATAGCCTTAGCTAGCATAGCATAGTGGCTATAGGGTCATTCACTGTGATGGGTTTTCACTTCACAATTGATATCAATTCAAAGCTGAATTGGTGCCTTTTCATTTCAAGGTTAGCTTTAAAAGAAAACATAAAGATGTTTGAATAAAAAAGGTTTGGTTTTAAACTGACCAAAAATAGTAACTGATTTTACTTATAAAGAAAAGTGTTTCTTGGAGTTTAGATCACTGGGCTTAGATTCCTTGTACAAAAAGGGAGTTCCGGTCACTTGTTTCTTTTCCTCGCATTAGAGACTTAACATATAGTTAATTCTCTAACTGGTGTGGTACAGATGTTTCCCTTTAATGGGTTCAAACACTAAATCCCTCTCACTGATGCAACTTGCAATGGCTCGTGCCTCTCACCTAGCATTTGCCATTCAAGGTGATCTTTAACCTTGGATTTCCCTTCACAAGCTCGCAAGAGATAACTAATGGATGTCTCCGTGGAGTCCAAAAGCTTACCACATGTTGGCTATTCTAGAAAATCCTACCTTCAAACCACCTCCCAAAGGCTCGCAAGAGATAAACTAGTGCATCTCAATGGATGGAGATCACTTGTCTTACCAAGTGTTGGCCCAGGTGATTTAAAGGCGTTTTAAGTTAACTAAAAACATAGAAATCATTAACGGGTCACACTTTCTCTTCATTAAACACTGAAACAATAAAACTTCCAATTTATACATGAGGAAACTTACCTAGCTTTCTTCACTAGAAGAGACGAAGAGCCTAGCCTCTCATCCTCTGAGGAAAAATCCTCAGAGTTTGATTGACTAGAAAGAAAACTAACGAGAAAACAAAAATATGAAGAAGAAACAGAGCAAGTGCTCTATTCGTCGATTCCATATATATATTTCTTAAAGAAAATTACAAACTATATATAAAAGGTTATTCACCCTTTGTTCTTACTTAAAGACTAAGGAATCCTATGATAGGTGGGTTACAAGGAGAGTTTGGGGATTTAGACATCAAATATCTAAAGCAAAATATCTCAAAAAGTCGGTCGGAAATATCAGGAAGCTTCAGGAGAACACCGTGGCACTGTGCAAAATGGCGGCATTGTGCAAAATGGCTCCGGGTAATGTGAATTGTCAGCCCCGAATGCTCTCCGGGTAAGCACATCAGAGGATCCGGACATGTCTGGCCGGGGAAGTTGAAATGCCCTCCTCTCCCATCCGGCGTCAGGCGCCAGATGTGAAATATTCAATCAGAGGATCCAGACATGTTTGACCGGGCATAATTACGGGACTAAGATATCCGTGTGTCACAAGGGGGACCGTCTGTGTGTACAAGGTGTAGGGACCCCTCCCCCTGATGACACGGAACGCGTATTCCTATCCGGTGCAACTCCATCTGGATTCTCTCAGGGAGAAGCACACGACACTCGTGAACATCACACCCCGGACGATAGCATACCTTATTCGGATATGTTGTTCGGATCATTGAATAAAGTGAGCAAGCCTTGCTACTTCATTCCGAAAGCCTGCCACAGCCCACGTTTCGCCGCTCTCCAATGGTGTGTCCGGACACCCTGTCCGGACATCTTTTGCCATGGATTCCAAAGAACTCTCCTCAATCTCGGATTGCTTTGGTGATCAAAAAGCTATCAAAACACCAAAACTTAACACAATTTGATTAGAATTGATTGCAAGGGTCCTTAATATGTTAATTGGGTTAAAAAAATGATAACTACTACTCAAAAGTATTTAAAAGAGTTAATTACAAGCTATCAAATAGCACTTTTTGAGTAGTAATCACCTAGTCTATGGCAAAGCATGCCATCTCCTTGTGGAAGTTGAATATAAGGCTTGGTGGGCAATCAAGAAGTTAAACATGAACTTGATCAGAGCCGGGGCAAAGAGGTTCTTAGACCTTAATGAGATGGTGGAATTAAAAAATGATGCTTACATCAATTCTAAAGTTGTAAAACAGAGGATGAAGAGGTGGCATGATCAATTAATCTCCAACAAAGAATTCCGGAAAGGACAAAGAGTCTTACTCTATGACTCAAGGCTCCATATCTTTCTTGGGAAGTTGAAGTCAAGGTGGATAGGCCCTTTCATTATTCATCAAGTGCATCTCAATGGAGTGGTGGAATTACTAAGGTCAATGGTCATCGTCTCAAGCCATTCATTGAGCCATTCAAGCAAGAAAATGAGGAAATCAACCTCCTTGAGCCACAGAAAGCCTAATCAGAAAAGGGTTAGATGGACTTGGTCTCACCAAAGTCCATATTTTTTGTTTAATTTTGATAATTTAAGAGCTTTATTAATTGTTTTAATATTAATTTTGGTCTTAAGTTGTGTTATTTATATGTAACTTAGTTTTTTTGAATGATACAATTTAGGAGGAATTGCAAAGAAAGAGAAGGAAGATCTCTAGGAGTCAAAAGAAGCTCAGGAGTAAGGAAAATTCATGGTCTGCGAAATTTTGCAGCCCAGAGGAGGCCCCTGCGAAAATGGCCATTGGCTACGAAATAATTTCGCAGTCCCAAGAAGCCCGCTGCGAAATCAATACTTGGCTGCGAAAAGGGCCCTTTGCTGCGAAATCATTTCGCAGCCCCATGCACCCCCTCTGCGAAAATTTTAACAACTGCGAAACACCTCCTTGGCACACGAGTGCCATTTCGCAGCCCCTACCCTAATTTCATAGCTGCGAAATGCTCTGTGAAATCCCCAAAGCCTTGAGAATCCCATTTTTGCAACCATAGCCCCATTTCGCAGCTGATTTCATAGTTGCGAAACCACCCCTTGGCACACGAGTGCCATTTCGCAGCCCCCCCTTCATTTCGCAGTTGCGAAATGGCCTGCGAAAATGACCCTCCGCTGCGAAATTGACCCTTCACTACGAAATCGCTTCTCCGCTGCGAAAACTCCAACCGTCCCTTAACATCCATTTTTAAACGTTCTAAATTCCACATTTCATTTTAAACCGGTCATTTGAACTTCCCTTAGGTGCCAAAGAGGAGCCAAGCCAGAGCACCCTTCCATCTGAGCCCAAGCTGCACGCGCACCTCCGGCTACCTTCTTTGAGATAGCCATGGCAAAAACCCGAGGAGCTAAGTCCTTGTCTCCTTCAAGCCGCCTAAGAGACCCCTATTCAAGGCTTCATACCTGAGCCTCCACAGCCACTGGTCATCCCACCTTCAGTTGAGGACGCACCCTTGAGTTCTCCTATAAGACGATATGAGACGAGGAGGCCACCCACCACACCTGGGGCAAGTTTTTCCTGAGCCAAAAAGTCAGGTAGTCGTCCCCCAAATAAGAAAGCCAGGGTATCAACACCACTTAAGCCATCAGAGCCAGCTTCAGAGCCTCTATCAGAGGCTCAACCGTCTCATCCACCTGCCATAGAGTCTCAGATTCCCTCAAGCATGACTCCTGAGGTGGTTATCAAACGTCCCATGGTCACTCAGCCACCCATTGAGGGTAATTTGGATTGAAGGGCTAGGCCATTCCACTCCGAGCTTTGCTTTGACACAGGTACCTTCAGGCTTCAGCCAAAGCTCAGGGATTCCTTCCATCTGCTGCAGAGGTACCATATGGAGCACTTGATGACTCCCAGGGATTTTTTCTATCCCCATGTAGCATTGGACTTTTATCACTCTATGACTACACACCAGGTCCGGGATCCTACTTTCATCCACTTCACCATAGACGGACGCCATGGTATTTTGGGAGCCAGACACATAGCAGAGGCCCTGCGCATTCCCTACGAGCCAGCACGTCCAGAGGATTATCGAGTCTGGACTCATCCTTCCCAGAGCGAAATAGTCCATATTCTGTCCAAAGGGGCATCCACACGCCAGTATCTGTTGAGAAAAGAGCTCCCTCCCAGCATGTTCTTTATAGATGCACTCCTGCGCCATAACATCTATCCGCTTCAGTATTTGGTACAGAGGAGAGGAGTTTTGCTAGAGGCGCTGTTCAGGATATATGAAGGATTCTTCTTTGGCCCTCATCATCTCATAAGGGATGCTCTTCTGTACTTTGAAGAGAAGGTCCATAGGAAGAAGCTGCTCAGAGCAGATGCCATTCCACTTTTGTTCCCAAGGTTGCTATGTCAAGATCTTGGAGCACGTAGGATACCCATCTAAGCCTCAACTTGAGCGTAAACACATTTGCCGAGAGATATTCACTCTTGACAAATGGACGAGTATGACAGGCTATGGTGCAGAGCCAGGAGTCCCAGCTAGGCCAGAGCATCCAGAGATTCCACATCCAGAGCAGTTAGAGGAGCCACAACCGGTTAAGATACCAGCTGACATGAGAGCACCTACCCCTGCAGTGCCCTCTACAGAGCCTATACCTAAGGTTGCACCCTCTGCTCCTCCTGCCACACCACGGACTCCCCCTGTTATTCCATCTATATTAGAGCCCCCTCCTTCATCTGAACCTAGGATCGCCATATCCATTTTCGAGTATAGAGGCCTATGTCACACTTTGCAGACATTGACCACTTCTCAGAGCATCCTCACTCAGCAGATGACAGCTCTTCGTGCCCATCAGGAGCAGATTATCACCACTCAGACCCAGCATACTACCATCCTAAGGTAGATTCAGCACCATCTGGGTATTCTATCAACTCCTGAGCACCCCATTCCTATCCCATCAGAGCCCACAGATTCATCATAGGCCCCTCCTCTCACAGAGCAGACTATGCACCCTGAGGAGTTGACTATAAAAGAGATAGAGGCATCCATCCCGAGCATTTTGACCTCGACAACCGAGCCATCATCTTCCCATGATCCTCCCACCACTATCTGATCATTTGCATAGTTTCCTTTCTGTATTTCCTTATTATAGTAGAACTTATAATCCCATGTTTTTTATGTTTTATATATTGGGATTGGTTGTATTACTTGTTTTACTCTATAGTGTACTATCTTGAAGTAATACAAATCTATCATTTTTTTAGTATTCTTGCATTATTTTATTTTAATTCCTCTACTCATATCTTTTATTGTTTTTGAAACATGTGGTTTCTCCTATTCTACTCGAACTTCATATCACTCAGGAGACACCACTTCCTCCCTGTTTTTCAATCGCTCATGCCACATTGAGGACAATGTACGGCTTGGTTAGGGGGAGAATTGAGGAAGGAAGTTTTGTTATTAATGCTAAGTTATTTTGGTAATTTAGTTGCTTTTTTCTTAATTTTTAAAAAAATTAAAGTTTTTATTCTACTCTCCATGGTTATTAAGGAAAAATTTTCAAAAGAAAATGAGAGAAATCGAATTTTTGTTTTTCACTTGACTTAGAGTTGTATTATGCTTACTAAAGTTGATGAATTGTTGAAACTTCTATTGAATTCAACCTTAGTTCTTCAACTTTAAGCTATTCACACACTGTGCACAATAGGTTCCGAGTATAAGATGAAAAACTATTTCCCTCTTGACTTAGGAAAATTTTAGACTTGGTACTTTTGACCTCATTTAATAGTGTTGGGACACCTTATAAAAGGCCAATGAGCCTTTGAAAAAAAAAAGAAGAAAGAAAGAAAAATGTTTGCTTGCCTTGAAACCCGAGCAAGGTCTGAGGGGTATATGGTGAAAATCTTTAAAACGTGGTGCCCTAAGCCTTAATTGGTTGGGTGTCACCGACCCCAATGCTCGTTACAAGGGTGAATAGGTGGAGTTTAACATATGTAGGTGCTTGGGTATTGAAATGCATTCTCAAAAGTCTGGGGTAAAATTCGAGGAGTTAGTGGTTGAATGATCCTTAAAGCTTGATGACCTAAACCTTAATTGGTTGGGAGTCATCGATGGACCCCCATTACATGGACAATTTAGAAAAGAATACCTTTAAGCCTTGTACTCCTACAAGAAAAAAAGTGCGAAATAAAAGGGTGCGTTCTTAGCCTATTAAATTTTGTCAGTTTGCTAAGTGTTGAAAAAGAACTAGGTTGGGGAGAGAGATTAGTTCAAGATACTATATTTGGAAGCTATCAAGTAACACTTAGATTTTAGTGGAAGAGTAAGGTTTGGTCCTTTGGAAGTGGAAATGATTTTAAAACTTCATTTGCATAATGCCTTCTCTTTAAGAATTGTGTTAGGTAAAGTTTTTGATAACTCTTGTTGAAATTTGAGTTTTATATTTCTTTAATGTTCCATGTGAGAGTTTGATCATCAAGCCACTTAAAATTTTTTGAAGTGATCCGCATGATTTTTGTAAAGTATATGACTGTTTAGTTTACTTTTTCTCTCCTTTATTACTAAGGGACTAGCAATATGTTGGTTGGGGGGAGTGATTACTACTCAAAAAGTGTTATTTTTTAGCTTGTAATTAACTCTTTTAAACACTTTTGAGTAGTAGTTATTACCTTTTAACTCAATTAACGTATTAAGTAACTTTGCAATCGTTTCTAATCAAATTGTGTTAAGTTTTGGTGTTTTTGATAGTATTTTGATCACCAAAGCAATCGAAGATTGAGGAGAGTTCTATGGAATCCATGGCAAAGCAATTGGAAGCTCATTAACATGAAGAACCTAAGCTTTGAAGCTTTATAGTCCTTTTCCATAAGCAAATCATGAATGCAAGGAGGGAAAACAAAGAGAGAAATCTAACATGAAGAATTCAAGAGGACATAAACTTTTTAAGTACTTCTTGGAGCTCATTTCATGCATACTATATGTCGTTTCGATGCTTGGGAAGTCAGCAATCCAACGCTTCAAACGGTTCACAAATCGAAGTTGAAATGAAGAAGTTAGAGCCATTGGAAGCCAATCACACCAAACTGAAGGCCAATTTCGCAGGCTCCGAAATCATCCTTTGACTGCGAAATCACAAGGTGATGGCTGCGAAATGGAGACCTTCAGCTTGCAAAATTTCGCAGAGGCCTCCTTTGGGCTACGAAATCCTCCTGAGTGCTTCTAAATATTTGCGACCGACACTTTTCGATTTTTTTCTTCAAATATTTGATGTTTAAATCCCCATTTTCTCCTTGTAATCAACCAATTATAAGATTCCTTAGTTATTAAGTAAGAACAAAGGGTGAATAACCTCACATATATTGTTTGTAATTTTCATTACACAGAGATCAAGGGAGCTTGTTCTCAGAGACAAATCTTTTTGTATAGTTTGAAGGAAGTAAAATACAGAGCTTTGCTCTACCTTACCTACTCACTTTGATTGTATTTTTCTTACTAAGCCAAACAAGCTCTGAGGATGTTTCCTCAGAGAATGAGTGGCTAGACTTTTTGTCTCTTGGAGCTAAGGTAGCTGGGTAAGGTATAGAGTGCAAGAATTGGTAGTTTTGTTGTTTCAGCCATTAATGAAGAGAAAGTGTGGCCCGTTAATGGTTTCTATGTTTTTAGTTAACTTAAAACGCCTTTAAATCACCTGGGCTAACACTTGGTAAGGCAAGTGATCTTCGTCCATTGATATGCACTAGTTTACCTCTTGTGAGCCTTTCAGAGGTGACTTGAAGGTAGGATTTTCTAGAATTGCCAACACTTGGTAAGCTTTTGGACTCTAAGGAGACATCCATTAGTTATCTCTTGCAAGCTTGTGAAGGGAAATCCAAGGTTAAGGATCACCTTGAATGGAAAATGCTAGGTGAGAGGCACGAGTCATTACAAGATGAATCAGTGAGAGGGATTTAGTGTTTGAATCCAATAACAGGAAGCATTTGTACAACATCGGTTAGAGAATTAACTATATGTTAATTCTCTAATGCGAGGAAAAGATTCAAGTGACTGGAGCTCTATTTTTGCATGATGAGCCTGATCCCAATGATCCTAAAACTCCAAGAAACGCTTTTCTTTATAAGTAATTCCCATTACTTTCTTTTTAGTTAGCTTAAAACCAATCTTTTTCAACCAAAGATTATGTTTTCTTTTAAAGCGAACCTTGAAATGAAAAGCCATCAATTCAATTTTGAATTAATGTTAATAGCAAGTTGAAAACCCTTCCCAGTGAATAATCCTAGAGCCACTATGCTATATTAGCTAAG